>OX402052.1:13457837-14057837 GCA_947859365.1 Archips crataeganus | reverse complement strand
TTTTTGCTGAATATCCTTTATCTCCACCGGCGCATAAGAAATATGATACCAGGCGCTTGTCCATGCCACAGTTATTGAGAACGAAGTGCAACCAGCCACCAACAAACATCAGTATTACGTTTTCCTGAAAATATAAATACATTCACTAATTTTACTATACTAACTCTTATTTTACGTAATATGTAGGTACATTGAACACATCGCTCGTGCCTAAAATACGCACGTTCCCAAAATATCAGAATTTTCAAAATACTGCATTAGTCTATTTAGTTCATACCAGGATGTCCAAAATAAAACATTCCACAAAAAAAAATCACTGTCTTCCTTGAGTAATCTTTAATTTTGTAATGTGGTGTAACGAAAATCTAGTAATTTAGGATGTGGTAAACAGGCAAAAATATGTAGTATTTTAAAAAATCTGATATTTTGTGAACGTGAGGTATTTTAGACACGAGCGGAATAATACTTATATGTGCACTGTTTGATTATTTGATTTTCTCTCGTAACAACGCACAACGAAAAAGATCAAAATTGATTAACTTTCGATGTTTAAGAAACGTACCCCTTATTCCTAATGCTCTGGTTTGTAAAAATATAAGAGGTAAGTAATTTATGATCATTGAATTAATAGACATAGATAGCTTCATTCATTTAATAGTAACTTTTTTTTTCAAATAAGGATTTTCTTATGAAATTAGGTAATATGAAAGCGAGGTAAATGATGAAAGCAAATTGACGCTGTGGTTGATTTGTGGCTTTGTCAACTTATATCTTTTATTTTGAATTTTGAATTTATCTAATGCTAGCTTTTTCCTGAGATTTCGTCCGTGCAATCGACTCACAAATGGGCCGATAGGGCCTAATGCATTATTTTAGTTCTCTAATACCATTTTCGTATTATTTTCTTTCAAATAAAACTGCTTTGGAGCACATCGGTTGAATTGATTCAAAGTCTAACAGGAACAATTTCGTGCTTTGCATGTATAGATTTGAAGAACGAACAAATCTCACATCATTGAAAAAATAAATACTTACATTAAATAGAGCATCACAAGTGTCCGCGCTTGAAAGAATACCAAACATAGGCAACGCAAATAGAGGAATCAATCCGACCGGTTGGATAGCGATAGGTTGAAGCAGCAGAAACCAAAACATCGCAAACCATATTCCACCAACAGTTTGCGCTTTCTGTAAAATGTTTAAATTCAATTGCTGTAACGCACATCAGCTTTCCATATTTTTAGGAAAGAAGAAGGGACCTAGCACGTAACAAGCATAGTCGACCAAGTAATTGCCTTAATTATACAAATGAAAAGAAAAACAATAAAATTGACTGTCACAAAATAACTTGTGTGAAAAAAGCCTTTGGTGTTTTAAGTCGTATAAATAACATTGAATCTTAGGATGGCAAAGGAATTTTTTGGTCTAAAACCCTCCTGAGACCCATAATAAATATTGTGTATAAATATTAGGAACACTTTTTTATTTAGTTAAAGTTCAATGTCAATTCTCATTATATGTACTCAGACAAGTACGCTGGGTCTCAGGAGGCTATAATAATAGAGTAGTAATGTACTTGATAAATTTGTTACCACGTTATAATTCGGTCATTTAAGGAATGAGAAGGGGTCAATCTCGGAATGAGAGATAATAAGTTGGAAACTTGTATACAGCTTCATTTTGGTGTTCTAAATGTTGTCTCAAAAGTCACACAAAATCTCGTGTCCGCGTCCTTCAAGGTCAAATGTCAAAAAAGTCAGTTTTTCGCGATTATCTCGGTTTCTATAGCTTCAGTGATGCTAACATCTGTTACAAAATTGTAGAGCATCAAATTTTGAAGAAATATTGTGTTAAAAAAAATCATACGTCAACCGTTTTTGTGATCGAGGGCAGAGAGCCCGCAGCGCTCAGCCATACTGACTGATGCAAGGTCAACCGTGACTCTCAGTGAATAAAAGATTGTATAAAATGTTAAGTAATTGAAATATATTAACAGTAAATAATCTATTTCATTTTTTACTCAATTTGCAATGTTCGTATGTACGTATGTAAATATTTCAGAAAATACGTAAGTTACGTTCCAAAATTTACAAACCATTTTTCAACCACTTCCTGGTCACTGATTAAGTTTTAATTTGGTACACTTATGTATATTTGGTGACAATGCAAGATTATGGTACCATGAAGCTGATCTGAGCCAGAAGGTAGGCAGTGGATTTTAGTAACAAAACTACGTAGACCCGTCGAGTTTGGGCTCATTTAATTTGTCTTCACAAGTACTTTGGACCTGGATGATGTCCAGGATCCTGACGATAGAGCCGGAAAGTGGCCAAAGGATCTCAGTAACAAAACGACATAGCCCCGTCGAGTTTGGGCTCATTTGATTGGCTGTGCTTCATTTTGTACTTAAAATATAGCTATAGTTATAGTATAGCTAATGCTTGTTATACAGAAAAATTCAAAAAGATTCTGGTGAAGTCATATCAGCCTGAACTTTAATTTATTGAAATTAAACTGAAACAGTGTATGAAAAACACTTACATCTTCTGGGTTAAAGAGAACTAAAAAGACGGCCACAGCAATAACCACGCCGAAAATCCCTCTGCTGTTGTATTTTAAAATGTTTTTTATTCTTTCCAAGAAACCCTTGACAGGTGTTTGCGGCGGACCTCTGTTAACAAAGGTTATATTTAAAACAGCATAATATTAATGTTGCAACAATAAATTGGATCATCGATTGTAACGTGACCTTGAAACATAGTCACATTAAACGATGGTCCTATCGATACCATCTAATATCGATACTATCAATAATATCGATAGGCATATCGATATTGTGACTATTTGTCTAGCTAGGTATTTATATTGATAAGCTATCGATAGTTTTGACTCAACTATTATAATATTTATGTTGTTCACAATATTTTAACGCAAGCTTTTTCACTGATCGTACTTTTTGTTAAACTTTTAAATTAATGTTTCTAACCGAAATTATAAATACCAAAATTCAAGTAAATTGATTTGCAGGATTTGTCTGAATTTGACAGACTCTCAAACATATTAACATTATGCATTTTAGCGATTGAAGTGAAACTTTTTTTTATTTTAAACTGTTTAATGCAAATTCCTTGAAATAATGTAAAAAACGTTAACGTAACGTACATTTTAACTAACCTTCGATCAAAAATCATAGTAAAAAATCTTACTTACCTAATTGCTGCAATTCTGAAAAAAACGAAATAATTCGATTAATCAAAAGATAGTATAGTCGACCAAGAAACTCCTTTACCACCCTAAGGTTCAATGTCAGTTGTATGACTTAAGACGTCAAAGGCTATTTTCACTTACAAGTCAATGTGACAATCGGCCTTATTGGTTTTATTCTGATGGAGGAACTGTCACAAAAAATGGTAAAGCACTTACATGGTCGACTATACATTGGTGGTTGGACTTTTATGTGCCGTAACAGGTTTGTTATGGCGTAGTTTTGAGAACCAACATGTTGTGTTCTATACTTCGTTCTTTACTACTTCATTCATTCATTTCATTACATTAGAAATGACGTAAACACACTTGGAGTTTTAAATTTAAAAATGCCATGGAAGTAATAAGTACTACGTACAACGGGAATGAGCTGTTGTCGCAAAATTGAAGCCGAACGAGAGCTCAGTAACTGTACCTCTTATCCCTCTCTGGCGATGGTTGATTAGTTGGATGGTTCATGTCAGGTCAGGTGTCCGTATTTCATACAAATAAAAGAAAACCTATACGCCAATCAAAAAATTTTTGCGTTAATAAGGCTTTACACGAAGCAACAAATAATATTATTTTAACATGTCGGTAATAAATTATTATTTATATTTAGAAACATTTTAGAAGTAAATGTTTTTACTTCATTACATTATATCAATCGCATATTTTTCTACAAAAAACGAAAGGATTGAAATCAACTTAACTCTGGAACTAACTGGTCACTGTTAGAACGGGACACAACGTTCAGTGGTTGCCCTCTCACTCGGCTTCATTTTTATTTTGCGTGCAACAAGACTCTTACGACCTTAGCATAAGGTTTTATTTTCTTTATTTTAGCTGCTAGATGCACAGATAGAGCTCATTCCCGTTGTATGTAGTACTTATTACTTCCATGAAAAATGCTTTATGTTGAAAAATAAGTGTCCCAAATTACAATTTAATCGCTCCAGTAGATTCAAAACAAATTTATGTGACAGACAGACAGGCAACAAAGTCATCCTATATAATGGGTTTAATTTTGTCGCTCAAATGTATACAGGGTAATTTTTTAATCAGTGCACAAATTTTGATACGTGATTCAGTATTGTTGATAGATCACGATTATCTGTTTAGGATTTTTTTTTAAATTTTGAAACTTGGGTTGTTCATAGTAATTCATCCAATAATTGGTAGAAGTACTATGAAAAACAAAAAAAATAAGTAATTAATATTACAACGACAAATACTGAAATTTGTTATTTTGAATACAAATCACATATTAAAATTTGTGCACTTAATAAAAAATTACCCTGTATTATATGGAACCCTAAAAGTAAAATATTTGCTCATGTAGTAGGTACTTATACTGAGTTGCGTTGGCGCATGGTAACCAGACAATTGGGCCATTCTACTTTTAAGTAACCATTAATCTTTTGTGGAATATAAGGCATACCTGGTGATTTTTTTCAAGTGTAAATAACTTATATACAAACTGAAACACCTAAATAAGCAATAAAACTTAAAATTCAAAGAAATTTTGTGGAAAAAATTGGTAACTCAGCGGAAAATACATCAATTTCCATACAAATGGCGGGGACATGCATGTCCACTGCGTTACCTACTTTATAGATAATAATGATTACTTTTTATACGTAGTGATAATTTTAAATGTAAGCTTAATTATGTGCCTATTTAAATCTTTAATGATTTAAACCGAGGACTTTACCGTTTTTGTAAAAAAAATATTTGAAGAGCACAGTACAAAAAATGAGTGGTCAACGAAAAGTAGAATGGCCCAATTATATTTATATTTGATTCTATGGCCATCATTGTACCTCATCGTAGTAAATAATTTTATTTGTCTATAAAAATGCTTATCGAATAACGTGAAATGTCACAATTATATTGGTTGAGTGTACACCGCAGTAAAACAGGTAGGGTCTGATTCTATTCATAAGTAGCTAAGTTATTGGGACAATACTGTTTCAGAAAATGTAAGGATCACCTTCACTTAATAATCTACTGTAATATGTGCTAGACTTGGAAAATAACAACAAACTTTGGCCTTCTTAGGAAAGAAAGCAATTCGAATAGGCGTTTGATTTATGTATCGCTATGAAGATATTTATTTAAAGCCCTGTTTACAAAGTGACGACCGCTGTAGCATAGTTGGTAGTGACCCTGCCTACGAAGCTAGAGGTCCTGGGTTCGAATCCCGGTAAGGGCATTCGTGTGATGAGAGCGAATATTTGTCCCTCAGTTTTGTATGTTTTCTATGTACTTAAGTATTTATTTATCTATATAAGTATGTTTATCGTCGTCTAGTACAAGCTTTGCTTAGTTTGGGACTAGGGTGATTTGTGTATAAGATTGTCCCCCAATATTTATTATCTAATATATAATAATCTCGTGTCACGGTGTTTGCTACCGAACTCCTCCGAAACGGCTTGGCCGATTTTTATGAAACTTTTTTCTCTATATTCGGTAGGTCTGAGAATAGGTCGTAGGCTATTTTTTATACCCCTAGGTGATACGGCAAAACAACGTTTGCGGGGTCAGCTAGTTTATTTATATTTATTATTATTTACAGTGCAAGAAAAACCGTATAAATGACGCTAGTCAGGCGTGTGGCCCCGTAGTTTAATGCTATTTCAACGATTTTCCCGCATTTTGTAAACAAGGCCAAAGAGATTCAGATAAGCAAGAAACAAGGAAAATTACTAAACTGTAATAAATTGGATGAAATACTTACAATCCTCCCATTTTTAATAATTATTTCCTTTTTCTTCACGTCATAAAGAATATTTGTAACCTAATCTCACAAGAAACACAAAAACTACTGAAAGATGTCAATGTCAAGTCACGATAATAAAAGAAAATACAAATTTCGAAACAATAAATCTGTTACCCTCTTTAGAGGTCTACATAATTTAAAGACTATAAAAATTTGCTTAAGTAGTCTACATCTATCTTGTCTATATATTTTAGTAGCTTTTGCCCGCGACTTCGTACGCGTAGACAATAATTAGTTGTTTGGATGAAATTTGGCACACAGGTAGTTTATTACATTAAATGGATCAACACATAGGATTTTTTTTTTTTTTTAATTTATTTTTGAAACAGGCTTTCAACACATAGGATAATGCCAGGAAAATGCAAAGTTCCCGCGGAATAGGAATAATTGAATTCTATAGCCGCTAAGCCGTGGTGGCCTAGTGGTTTGACCTATGGTCTCTTAAGCAGAGGGCCGTGGGTTTGAGCCCGGGCTTGCACCTCTGAGTTTTTTCGAATTCATGTGCTAAATTATGTTTGAAGTATAGCATGAGCTTTGCAGTGAAGGAAAACACCGCGGAGAAAGCTGCACACACTTGAGAAGAAATTCAATGGTGTGTGTAAAGTTCCCAAATCGCACTGGACTCGCATGTGAACTACGGCCCAAGTCCTCTTGTTCTGGTAGAAGTCTGTGCCTGATTGAAATAGACTTATTTTATCCCGGGAAAGAGCAAAGTAAAGTTCCCGCGGGATAGAAATAACTGTTTTGACCTATTTTTAAAATCAGAAACAGCGGAGCTTTTTATTAGTGAAATAATTTTAAAAATTATATATATTATATTCTTATTCTCTTATTTCTATCCCGTGGGAATTTTGCATTTTCCAGAAGAAGAGTGTCTATACCAATCAGGAACAGTTAAGCTTTCTATTGGTAAAATATTTTTTTAAAATCAGCCGCAAAGTTGAATTCATTTTTTCTATCCCGTGGGAATTTTGTATTTTCCCGATGAAAAAGTAGCCTTTGTCAATCGGGGATAGTCAGATCGCAAAATATGTAATATTTTTTTAAATCAGCCCCCAAATTGAAATAATTTATTTCTATCCCGTGAGAATTTTGCATTTTTCCGAATAAAAAGTAACCTTACTACGTCAATCAGACTAGTGCAGCTTATTATTGGTGAAAGAATTTTTAAAATCAGCCCCGAAGTTGAATTCACTTATTTCTATCCCGCGGGAATTTTGCATTTTCCCAAAGAAGAGTACTCTATACCAATCACGAATAGTGCAGCTTTCTACTGGTAAAAGAATTTTTAAAATCAGCCTCAAAGTTGAATTCAGTTTTTTCTATCCCGTGGGAATTTTGTATTTTCCCGAAGAAAAAGTAGCCTGTGTCAATTGGGGATAGTCATATCACATAATATGTAAGAATTTCAAAATTCAGTCCCGAAATTGAGTTAATTAATTTCTATCCCGTGGGAATTTTGCATTTTCCCGGAAAGCTACCTATGTCAATCAAGAATAGTGTAGCATTCTAATGAAGAAAGGATTTTTAACATCGGCTCATAGTTTCAGAGATTCCCCTACAAACAAAGAAACAAAGAAGGTTTAGATATTTCCCTATCCCGTGGGAATTTCAAAAATTCCTTCCTTAGTACACCTCTACATTACTCAAGGTACATGTGTGCCAAATTTCAAGTCTCTATCACCAGTAGTTTAGGCTGTGCGTTGTCTGTCATTCAGCCACGGTAACTATTTTATGGGTATGGGTATAGATAAATCGTTCAAGTTTTATCTACAGATAAGTACCTATAATTATTGTATTGTGTTGTTTTTCTGTGTTATGGTTATGGTGATCTTAATTGCAATCAGAGCTCGGGTTTATCCCTAAAAAGACCTCTACCCTTATTTACGTTTTGATTTTATGGTTTGCTAATCTACTAGCTGTAACCTACGTCTTTGTATTGGCTATGTGCGAAGCGGGTGGTGGGGTACAGAAAATGATCGCAGCGCACAACATGGCAAAAATTGGAAGTAAATGGGGAGGAAACATGGGGAGGAAATGTTGTCAACGCTACGCGGCGCCACCATCGTGCACGTAGCCAATACATAGAACCATGCTTTTTTTTTGTTAGCCTGTTACCGTACAAACTTACAACTTTGCCTTTTCATTATAGCTTTGCCCACCGCGTCACATTTCAGTAAAAGCGAAATATACCAAAAATAGTTACAAATACACTTTCATTCTAATCTGTAGCTTATAGCTAAACATATTGCAGGCAACACTGGCCTATCGGTTGACGCGTATCTATCTTCTGTCACGCGTGAGCTGGCTTGGAGTGCGGACGTGTTTTTTGGCGGGCCAATTAGTACGAAAAAACTTCGAGTGTATTTTAAGCCAGGAAAGTCCCACAAGTATTTAATTTTAACTGTAACTAATATTCAGTTTAAAAACGATGTAGACAAAATCTCAACACCTTATCTCTATTAATTTTGTAATTATGGTAGTGGGCAATGTCATGAACGTTTTTCGTACTACTTTTTTTCAACTTTGCCCAGCAAAATTTTACCCTTAGGGTTGTCACTAGTATGTTATATAAAATCATCATCATCATCATCCCAGCCTATATACGTCCCACTGCAGAGCATAGGCCTCCTCTCAGAATGAGAGGGGTTGGGCCGGGGTTCCCACGCGGGCCCAGTGCGAATTGGGAACTTCACACACACTATTGGATTACACCGCAGGTTATATAAAATAAAATCCGTTTATTTCAGACAGATGAATGTTGTCCATAAAGTTTAGATTATTGTTTAATTTTACACTATTGAGTCTTACTCTTAAAACATCTAGTATTATCTATTATTATTAAAATATTAATATCATACTGCACCTAATTTAGTCGTAGTCGGGTAAAGGCAATAAGTAAAAATTGACAACCCTAGCACATCCAGGATTTTGTATGAAGGATGTCAATTTTTTTTTACGACTTTGCCCACACGAGTTTGGAGGTTAAATATATCACTTAAAGGACTTATAATACGACACAACGTTGCTGTGCCTATTCTAGATTATTAGACTTTAAGAATCATGACCATAAAATTGATAATCCCGAAGTTATGAAAGTGTAAACAAAGGTGGGCAATCTAAAAATTTTTTCAATATTTTGGCCCGCCTGTTTGAGGCCCGTTTTCTAGGGTACGGAAACTCATTTTAAATGTAGTGTTCTCATCTACACAAAGAAAAGTATGTCAATATGTGAGTGCCACAGATAAAGTTGCACAATACCGACCAATTGACTCTAAAAAAAGCAAAAGATCGCAAAAAGCGGGCAAAGTTGTACGTTTTTACGGTATAGTGTCCCACTGCTGGGCAAAGGCCTCTTGACCTCCACAACTCCCGGTCCGGCGCAATGTCAGGCCAGTCCTTTGCGTACACGTCCAAATCGTCCCGCCATCTCCATCTTGGTCTGCCTCGTCGTCGCTGGCCGTTCTCCGGCACCCACCAAGTGACCGTGTGAGCCCATCTTTGTGGGTGCATGCGACAGACATGTCCAGCCCAGTCCTATTTTAGCTTAGCAGTCTTTTTCCCAACGTCGGTTATGCGTGTTTTTGAGCGCAGCGTGGTGTTCCGGATTTTATCTAGCCTTTTCACACCTAATATGCTGCGCTCTATTGCTCTTTGGCAAACCTTAAGCTTGGACTTTTGACTTTCGGTCAGAGACCATGTTTGGGCACCGTAGGTTAGAACCATGCTTATTTTATTATAATAACCTACTAGCTGTTGCCCGCGACTCCGTCTGCAAAGAATTCGTTTATCGCTATCCCGCGGTCACTATACAATTTTCCGCGATAAAAAGTATCCTATATGTTGATCCATCTGTGCGCCAACTTTCACTAGAATTCGTCAAACCGTTTTAGCGTGAAAGAGTAACAAACATCCATACAAACTTTCGCGTTTATAATAATATTAGTAACGATAATCTTGTCGAATTTCATTCATTGAATTAGTTTTAGTGGTCTTCTATAAAGTAAAGGACAAACAGAAAGTACTATTTGTGCATTTATAATATTAATATTAGTATGGATTTACCGAAGAAGAGCTTTTTAATTTCATATATTGACGACCAGATGGCCTAGTGGTTAGAGAACCTGACTACGAAGCTTGAGGTCCCGGGTTCGATTCCCGTGTCGGGGCAGATATTTGTATGAAAAATACGAATGTTTGTTCTCGGGTCTTGGGTGTTTAATATGTATTTAAGTATGTATCTATCTATATAAGTATGTTTATCCGTTGCCTAGTACCCATAACACAAGCTTTACTTATTCAATTGGTGTGAATTGTCCCGTGATATTTATTTATTTATTTATTATTTATTTATTTATATACAGAAAGCCGACCGAACAAAAGTTTCCTCATTACATTTATAAGGCTATATTGTGCCTACCCAATTCATTATTATTATCACTAACGATTAACACATCAGCTTGTAAATTAGTTTTAAATCATGACAGAAATCAAACACCCAATATACACAATGGCAGTGTTTATTTCAGGAAATGTAACAATTAAAAATTAACTAATAACAGAATGCTATTCACGTACGCTCATAAATTCGAAAATCACTGTTCTTAAATTCTAGCTCGCACCTTATGTGCAACATACACTGACTTAAACAGTACGTGAATTGTCACTTATCACTCAACGATATGCTTTTTGGTGGAGGTGTAGGGGGTGTGGGATCAGACAGGCGTGGTGCGCCGGTAGGGGTCAGTGCCGACGGCCCGGTCGTGCCGCGGCACGGGTTCCGCCGGATCCCCGGCACACGCCCTGGCCCCAGCCCCAAAAGTCACTAGCTCCTCCTCCCGCGAAGGTGGAGGCTCTACAGCGGAAGTGTCCAAAAACCTTCCACTCGCAACCGACGTCTGCGACTGGAATATCGAAGCGCTCCTCAAACCGCTTAACGTGTTTGCACTCTGAGGAACCTCTTTAAACTCCTCGAAGTAATTGTCACACGCCGTCGGCCGTGGCGCGGCCGGGAAGCCATACAACGTTGAAGTAGATAGATCTTTCAATGATGCTGAACTTAAATTTATTCTTCTATTTTTATGTATAGAACAGTGTGGCATGTCGTCCCCATCGAAAACGAATCGGCGACGCTCGCGCGGCGTCGCGGCGGAGGACCCGCTCGGCGGGTAGGTATCCCGTTTCATCATTCGTCGCTCTAATAATGATGAATCTCGTTCTCTAAAATCTGAGAATGCGTATTCGCGATCCCAGGCCCTGCCATCCGCTTTGGCTTTTTCTGTGAGCTCTGTTATCCAGTCTTTTTGGTACCATTGAAGGAACAGAAAAATTGCTGAGGTGCCTGCTAATTCCACAGCTATGAAGCCGCTTATGTACAGGCCAAAGGAGTAGCCGTAGCTGTACGACATCCGCGGCGTGGCGAAAATCGTCATGTAGTGTAACTTGTGATTAACTTGCGACTTGAAAACTGATATGTACATGACGATTCCGGTCAGCATGATCAATCCTGAAATTGATAAAAAAGAGTATTAGGTTTTAACTATGCAATAGTTTAGGTGACAGTCCTGTGATTATTTCACGACTACATCAGGTATCGATAACTTTGTAAAGCTTAAATGTAATTGCCTGTTAATACTGACTTAAACATAATGGAACTTGTTTGAAGGACACTTGCTCTTGCCAAGGTTAAATAAGTGATGATAATCCACGTTGTTTTTAAAGTTTGTGCCACACAACGCGATGAAAATTTTAGTGAATAAATATTATGTTTTTGTTCGAAAAATGCAAGCAAACATAATAACTTCTTGAGATCAATATAAACTACAGCACAAACTAAATATTCAAACATAACTCAGATCGTAGAACTATTCATAAAATATGAATTAATACGCTCATTGATACATATTTGTATTAATAAGCCAGAGCTATACCTAGAAGAAATAACCAATAGTAATACGGGCTATCAGATTCTGCAAATTCTGCAAACACATTAGTGATTTATCTCCTTACACCATACTTAAACTACGATTTTTAATTTCGTGGAATTCTGACAAATGCGGATTTTGACGTTTCAGAGACAACAAACCTTTTTTCATTTGAAATCTATTTATTATTTTAGAAACATAATAAAATAGGTCCATTACTAATTATAAATATAGTGAAGGAGAGCTTTTACTATAAGAAGTTATCAGTTTTCATTTATTAGTCTATATTTATTTCATAGGTTTTTAAGAAATTCGTGCATTCATGGTTCGTGAGAGACAGTTCATAATGATATTAGTCCTCTTTAAAAAACATAACACATAGCAAAAAACAAAAACTTTTCAAGGAAATAATAATATCATTCAACGAAAACGACAAAAATAATACGGAAACAGGAGAGCGAGCACATTTGAACATTCAAGACAGAAGCTGAATGACTTTAATATTGTTTTGTCAGATGAATGATATTTGATTAGACATAGACATAGACATAACTTTATTCGACATCAAAAACAATAAAAATACACTGACTAATACAGGAGAAAAATAATAATAAAAAAGAAAACAATAATAATAATTAAAACAAAAAAAACATAATTGAGATGTCAAAAAGGAATTTGACTCAGCATTAAGCTGCAGTAGGTAGTACCTGCTGCAGCGCTCATTTTCAGTCAAACCCTTCATATACGGCCTTGCCCTTACGGCCGCTTTAGCCTAGTTGGTAGTGACCCTGCCTACGAAGCAAGAAATCCTGGGTTCAAATCCCGGTAAGGGCATTTATTTGTGTGATGAGCACGAATATTTGTTCCTGAGTTATGGATGTTTTCTATGTATTTAAGTATTTATTTATCTATACAAGTATGTTTATCGTCGTCTAGTACCCATAGTACAAGCTTTGCTTAGTTTGGGACTAGGTCGATTTGTGCAAGATTGTCCCCTAATATTTATTTATTTATTTATATCATTGCATCAAACTTGTTGGACCGGAATCAGCACAAATAAGTTGGTGAAAAGTGTGTAACAAAATAAACAAATAAATAAAATAGATACATATCTTATACATAATAATATACATATGTATAGAATATGTATATATATATAATATACATAGATACATACTTTATTTATTTATATTATGCATTTCCCTTTCGGTAGGCATATCTAAAACTTGCAAATATATCAAAAAGCGGCAATTTGTACGTACAAATAGCGTATAATACTTTTATCTGTGTTTATTTAAAATTAAAATTTTAAAATGAAGGTAGTCGCATCAGAGGTAAGACGACTTGGCCTTTCCACCTGCGGGCAATGTTAGTTGCAAATTAATTAAATATTTATATAAATTAATCTTAAAATTGCTAATAGTAATTAACTTTTTGAATGGTGGAGGCAAATTATTCCAACACTTTGTGGCAGTGTATTTAAAACTACCCTTAAAAGCGGCAGTTCGGTGATACGGAACAGCTAGTTCATTGCTAACCTCTCGGACCCCATGCGAGCTGGATCTGCTTTTACGCCACGTTAATTTCTGGAACAGGTATTCAGGCACTCCAGTTTTGACAATACTAAAAAGTAATGAGGATAAGTGAAGTTCTCTCCGGTACGCTATCTTCAAAATGCCAGCAGAGGTTGATTGTTTTTATTATTTCAGTATGTTGTACCTTGTCTATGAAAGTTTAAATTACAAACCTCTTGAGACGACGATTGATACTTAATACATAACTATTAATTATAATTTAAGTCCGAAAGTTTGCGATATATGTCAATCATCGCAATGATACCCGAGACAATTTATTTTTTACTCATGTGAACAGTTAGATCAAAAAATATTCTGACTACGTATTAATTAATGATTTATTACATTATGTCCAATTTTAATGTGTATACTAAGGAATTTGTGCTCTGTATTTCCTAGTTTTTGTTTTAGTTCGTTAAAATTTTCGGGAAATATTTTTTGCGTAGTAACACTAAGAAATGTCAGAATCCACGAAATTAAAAATCGTAGTTTAGAGCCATACCTATCACTGGCGATTTGCGAACGTATTAAAAGCAGAGAGCACGCGCGGGGCGTTCGTGGCGAATCCGTTGCGCGAATCCGTCAGTGTGATATGGCTCTTACTGGCACTAGTTTAACGCGACAGTTTTCATTTTTTCCACTACATGGTACAAATTAAGATTTTTATATAAACAACAGAGTTCTTGAGCTTTCCGGTGAACGAAAACATCGTGAGGAAACGTGCATACACCTGCGAAGAAATTTAATGGTGTGTGTTTTTCCGCACTGGGCCCACGTGGGAACTAAGACCCCAGCTCTCTCTTTCTGAGAAGAGGCCTGTGCCCTGCAGTGGGACGTATATAGGCTGGGGTGATGATGACAGTTCTTATAGGGTACAAACACTTGGTCATTTTAAGTGTGCAGTGGAAGAAATGCGTGGTGTGCCCAAAACTTTTTGGTATCTTATTATGTATGTATGTAAACACTTTATTGTACATAAAACACAAAAATAATACAAAACAACAAATAATTATTATCTCGCCTCATTCGTTTTTCGTTTAATTCTTATTGCGTCTCATTCTGTATTCGTCACTCATTCTTTATTCGTCTTGTTCGCTATCCGTCATTATGTTATTTGGTCAAATTCTGTAATTTGTCTCTCTTTTAATAGGTCTTATTCGTTTTTCGTCATGATCTTCCTTGGACTCATTCGTCGTACTTCCCTTTCGTTTTTTGTCTCATTTACTTACAAACATTTATTTATCAGCACCGAAAGAGAACGCAATAAGACAAAAAACGACAAATGAGTCCAAGGAAGACAGTGACGAAAAACGAATAAGACGTATTAAGAGATAGACAAGTTGCAGAATTTGACAAAAAAAGATAGTGGCGGATAGCGAACAAGACGAAGACGAATACAGAATGTATGTATGTATGTATGTAAACTCTTTATTGTACAAAAATAAGGAAAAAAAAGAAATACATTATTGACAACCGTTGAAATGCATGTACAAAGGCGAACTTATCCCTTTAAGGGATCTCTACCAGTCAACCCTTGAGTGGATGAAAGGAGCATTTAGTAAGGGACCGACAAAGAGTAAGTCAAAATAATACAGTCGGACAAAGCAAAGGCTACAATACAACTTGAATGAGACGAAATAAGAATTAAATGGAAAACGAATGAGGCGAGATAATAGGATACCAACTTTTTAATAATTCAAGTGAGTCTTCGGCATCGATATTTTTTTTAAATTTACAGACAAAGTAGATAAAAACATAACCCACAGATGGCGCTACAAATGTTATTTTGGTACTAATTATCAAGAGGGTTATTTTCTTACCAGATATAATGAACAGCACTCCAGCTATGAATGTGCATAGTCGACGGCCTTTGACGCAGTGGCCTAGCACGCAGCAGAGAGCTCCAAACGCCTGCGTCAGCACAGCCAGAAGCAGCGGAGCAGCGGAACGAGTTACTACATCTGAAATCATTTTAAGCTGATATTAATTTAAACTTAAGAACCTGCCCTTAAACCATGAAGTCCGAAATTCGAATTCCGTCTCGTGCTGCCTCGCTCACACTAATAGTATTTATTAGGAGTATTTCAAAATAGTTTAGCCGTCCGTCAAAAGATGGCGCCACACATTACATTTCAAATATTATTATCCATCTACCTAAAATACATCGGATAAACCACATTATTTTCAACTTTAGTCATATCCAAGTCTACACTTCGTTTTTTTTTAGCATTAGAAATAAGGTAAACAATCTTGAAGAGTATTTTTATTGAAAAACGCTTTTATAAAAATAGTAACTATTACCAAGGATGATATAGACTGGATTAGCAATCACCATAGTACAGATCGTCCGCAGAAAAATAGTTCGATTGTTAAATCTAGATGGCGCTGAAATATAGCCAGAGGCTTTGAAAGCAAAACAATTACTACAAATGTATTATTTTTCAAAAATATTACATAATAATACATATGCAGTAATATGAAATATCTGTAGTCGTATTGTTTTGCTTTCAAACCCTCGGGCTATATGTCAGCGCCATCTAGATTTAATAATCGAACTATTTTTCCGCGGCCGATCTGTACTATGGCGATTGCCAATCCGGTCTATATCATCCTTGCTATTACTTATGAATCCAAAGGAGTGTAGACCATAATTTTCTTTCAAATTGTTACATAGGTAGGTACTAGCCGTGACTTATTTTACAAAAGTGTTTTTCAATAAAAAGACACGTCAAGATCGCTTATCTTCTTTCTAATGCTAAAAGAACCGGCCAAGTGCGAGTCGGACTCGCGCACCGAGGGTTCCGTACAAATTTATATGTGTCTATGAACATCCAGTCTTAGCAGACCCCTGCTCCTGAGCAAAATGAGCGCAGTGTGGGATCATTGTAGATTGGTTTTTGATATAGACAAATAGAGAAAAAACAATGTTTTTCGCAGTTTTTCCTTTATCTGTGCTATAAAAACTTGCTTCGTACCAAATTTCAAGATTCTGAGTTCACGGGAAGTACCCTGTAGGTTTTGATTCCCTTCAGAGTTTCGAAAATATGCAGAAATATGCAGCATAAACGGCTGTATCTTTTGATTGCGTCGGCTTAGAAGTTTGATTTTTTCACAGCTGCAAGGGACAGTATAGACTTGAGTATTTGATATAAATTTCAGCTAGATACCTCTACGCGTTCCTGAGAAAAAGGGTCTTGACAGACGGACGGACGGACAACAAAGTGATTCTATAAGGGTTCCGTTTTTTTCCTTTTGAGGTCATCATCATTAATTTAAGAGCTTAGCTCTTGTCGGTGGAGTAATCGCCACTCTTTTCGGTTCTCTGCCAGCGTTTTCAGCTCCTGATACGACATGACATTGACTTTTTCCTTGGCTTGATCTATAAATGACCGTCTCGGTCTTCCCCTGCCTCGCCTGCCTTCTATTTGCCCTTCCAAAATAGTTTTTATGTAACTGTCATGTCGTATCAGATGCCCCAGCATATTCCCTCTCCTATTTTCAATCATCCTTAACAGCCGCCTTTTGTCTTCCACCAACTCTAAAACCTCCTCATTAGTTCTCCTTTCAGTCCAGCTAATCCCCTCCATTCTCCGCCAGCACCACATCTCAAACGCACTCAATCTGTCTCGGTCCCGCTGAGTCAATGTCCAAGTCTCGCTCCCATATAATGCTATACTCCAGATGTAGGTCTTAATAAATCTTTTCCGAATGTTCCTTGAGATTTTGCCTTTAAAAATGTGTTTTTTATCATTGAATGCTTTCTTAGCCATGGCTATTCTTGTTTTCACATCCGTGGTGCATCTGGAGTCACAGGTAATCACGCTGCCTAAATATTTAAAACTTTTGACCTGCTCAATGGTAGAATTTCCTATATGTATTTGATCTATGACTTGGGTATGCTTTGATGTTAACATAGTTTTTGTTTTCTTAATATTAATATTAATTTTAAGTCCTTTTGAGGTACGGAACCCTAAAAAAGAAATATAGTCTAGGAAAGAAATTGCTTAAATGTGAACTCGTTGTTTAAAAAAACTAGCTCTCTATTGCTCGCAACTTGATCTACGTCTTGAGGGAAATTTATACATTCTCGGGATAAAATGTAGTCTATGTTTATAGCTTCCTATACGTATAAGATTGCTTAAATCGGTTCAGTACTTTTTGAGTTTTCCATTACTAACGAACACATAAAACTTTCCTTTTCTCTTTCTTTTTCATATAATTAAAACTACGTGTTAGATCCTTGGTCTTTTAAACAGAGTTTAAGTTATTTTTTATTTTTTTTTTTATGTTAGAGGGGCCAGACAAATGAACTAGTGGGTCACCTGATGTTAAATGAATCTATTTGTCTAGTAATAAGGTAACTAATATAAAAAAACTTACAAGGTATAGCATTTGTTGAGTCGATACTATCTGGTGCGTACCGCGATAAGGGAAAGTAAGGGATGTCCACACACCGGAACACTGAACTCCCGGCTGAAATTAAAAAGATGGACAGCTTTATTTTAAGATTATTACAAATAAGTCAAACATTTCATGGCGGTAGGACCTCATGTTGGGTCCGTTAGGATAAGTAGTCATAGTCTTACTTTGTGTTCCGGTTTAGTTGACGTTGAGTTTTGGAAATATTTCAAAATGGCAGGGCCATGGTAATAAATAGTACATTGTTGTAGAGGCTGGAAAGTAAGCAATAGATGGACGAGTTTGTTTGAGGGCCGACGCGTAGCGGAGGCCCTCGAAAGTACGAGTCCATCTATTGCACTTTTGGCCGAGACTAAACATTGTGCTTATCACGACTAATGCGAGGAAATCATTATCATCATCATCATCATAATCATCCATCCATCCATCCATCCATCCCGTCCATCCCGTCCATCCCGTCCATCCGTCCATCCCGTCCATCCGTCCATCCGTCCATCCATCCCGTCCATCCCGTCCATCCCGTCCATCCCGTCCATCCGTCCATTCGTCCCGTCCATCCTGTCCATCCCGTCCATCCCGTCTATCCAGTCCGTCCGTCCGTTCATCCGTCCATCCCGTCCATCCCGTCCATCCCGTCCATCCCGTCCATCCGTCCATCCGTCCATCCTGTCCATCCCGTCCATCTGTCCATCCGTCGGACGTCGTAATGTACGTACATATATAGGCAGTTTTGAGTACTGGATTTAGGTTACCTATCTATGGCCACATTTTCGAGCAGTGTCGTGAAAAATATATTCTTCTTCTTCTTTTTTTAAAAATATGGCTTCTGTCCCACTTTAATGGTAGGACAATTTCGCCGGTGTCGAAGTAAGCTCTCTTGGGAGCGACGTTGTACGGTGATTGTAGTTTCTGCAATTTGATAGAAAAATTCCAGAAACCACGTGGAAACAACTTGCGCATTAAAAAATGTCAGACACGAGAGCAATATAGAATTTTGTGATCACTGTTAATTAAGGTTAATCGCCGCATAAAACACTATCAAAATTATACTTCAACTAGCCAAAGAAACAGAAATATCAAAATTAGATACTGTCTACATCCGCCATGTTCGAATGCTACAAATCGGATCGAAAAATATATTGTATATCAGCCATTTCAAAAAAACTCGTGAGGTCTACAGCTCACAGTTCTACTAGTTAATTTTCTTATATAAAAATCTCGTGTCACGGTGTTTGTTATCGAACTCCTCCGAAACGGCTTGACCGATTTTTATAAAACTTTTTTTCTCTGTATTCGGTAAGTCTAAGAATAGGTCGTAGGCTATTTTTATACCCTATTCTTCACGGACGGAGTCGCGGGCAATAGGGTGTTTCACTTTTGTATGTGAAAAAAATTTTTGTGATATTTTTTCTGACTTTGCTCAGCTTCCGGTTCTAGCTCATGTTAATAGAATATTTTCCAAATTTCAAGTGGATGGGACCATGTTTAGAGGTTGCACAGAATGAACAGCTCTAAATAAGAATAAAAAAAAAGAAGTAATTACTTTTATTTAAAAATAGCACAATATGGTAGCCACACATCGTTTAAAAGTGAGAGAAAATTAAATTAAGCATAAAATAGAACATTAAGTACTCAATAAATAATTTACTACTTAGGCTACACAAGTTGCAACCTCATCTTTGGTTCGCTTGACCACGCATTTTCTGTTGCATGCTTGTTTCTGCTATTCGTCTCTGATCGAATCATTAAATAAAGAATAGTTACTCTGTCTTCTAGAATCTTACAGGATGCGATTGATGGCAACAATTTACTGTTTCAATGTTAGAGTAAAGGTGAATGATGATAATTTTTTCGAGCCATTTCGCTTCTTTTGGTCATCCGAGCTCGATGAATAGTAGACGGCGATATAGAAACATCTGAGACATCGTGGTCAAGGCTTTTAACAGCTGTAATAAACGAAGTAGATACTAGCTTGCCGAGTGGAGCGGTCCTATGCAGCTATGAGTGTCCAATCGAGAGATTTTAGTTTACTTATAAATAGGACTTGACATTTTTGCTGGTACAGAGAATAGAATTATTTTCATCGTCTTCATGACTTGATGACTACTTAATGAAGGGCATTCTTGGTCCAAGGTCACTGTCATGTTGATTTCTTTAATCGATTTATAATGCTACATTTTATAAGAATCCACTTTGTCTTGTCTCTTACGCTTTCGGATAATTTCTAAGGAAAATGTTAACAAATTATGGTAAGTGGTCCTTATAAAGTTATTAAATGTTAGCTCAAACAGTTACTGTCTTGACATATATATTAGCCTTCTTCCACACTTCTTGCAGTTTAATACTTGTCTACTTAGTGGCGACCGTCCGAACCGAATTCGTCGTTGACTATTCATATTATTATTTACGTTAAAATATGCTTCAATCTTTTAAACGAGACACTTAAATCACTTTTAACCCTCCACTTCAGATAATAAATTTGAAATTTTTGCTATCCTCTATTACACCGATATCAATTACTTGACATAAAAGTCACCAAACTGTGCAACCTTTAGATGATAATCGATTTTACTGATTTTTGACGTATGAACTAAACATATGAGTGGAAACAAGAATTCGAGCAAAGTCAAAGAAAAATCATTAATTTTGAAAAATGAAACACCCTAGCGGGCAACAGCTAGTTTTCTTATTAAAAACAATACATCTATATCAGATGTCAATAATTCGGCACCCATAACGTAACATCACGGCTCTACGTAACTACCGAGCGAAATGTATACTTACTTTACAGGGTGACTAGGAGACGTAATAAGAAACCACTTTTTTTAGATTCGGTAATTGATTGATTGTAAATGTATCTACTAACACTTCCTTATACGAAACAAAAACTGTTTTTAGGGTTCCGTAGTCAACTAGGAACCCTTATAGTTTCGCCATGTCTGTCCGTCTGTCTGTCTGTCTGTCTGTCTGTCTGTCTGTCTGTCTGTCTGTCCGCGGCTAAGCTCAGAGACTTTTAATACTAGAAAGCTGTAATTTGGCATGAATATATATATCAGTCACGCCGACAAAGTGATTGAATAAAAAAAGTAAAAAAAAATTTTTTTTAGGGTACCTCCCATAGCCGTAAAGTGGGGGTGATTTTTTTTTCTCGGCTAACCCTATAGTGTGGGGTATCGTTGGATAGGTCTTTTAAAACCATTGCGGGGTTCTTAACATGATTTTTCTATTCAGTGATCTGTTTGCGAAATATTCAACTTTAAAGTGAAAATTTTCATTAAAATCGGCCGTCCCCCCCCCTCTAAAATCTAAACTGTTGGGTGGAAAAATTTGAAAAAATTCAGAATGGTAGTAAATATATCAAATTTACTAGGAAAATTATAGCGGCTAAGATTGCTTGGAAATTATTTGTAGTTTAAGAGTAAATAGTAGCCTAAGGTATAAAACATACCTAAACTTGGATGATTCCGTACACATACGAAATCCTTAGAAAAAATTTACTTGATTTTTTCGTAATGGCTACGGAACCCTACTTTGGGCGTGTCCGACACGCTCTTGGCCGGTTTTTTTTTGTTAATTTTCCCCTAAGCTATTTTAGCGATGAATCGTGGTAAACGCATTTGAAAAGAAATTCAAACGTTTATCTTTTTATCTCTTTCATGTCAGCAGGATGTCTAAACTGTTAAATTTTGAATGTTGTAGTGATTAAATACTGAATTTAATCAGCTACATACCTATAATTTTATGATGCTCCCGCTTTAAGTTTAATTAAGTCGTATTTTTGATTACGTGTCCGATGTCACCCTGTATACTTACGCAAAAATCAAATATTGAAAACGTATAGGTAAAGTAGTAACTATTCATAAACGTTGGGACAGTTAACGGACGCATCAGCGGACTTTGCAAATGGAATGGAAGTGGGGCGGCTGGTGTAGTTACTATGTGGGAGCGTCGTACAATGCATTTCCTGCTGCGGAAACAGACGCATTGTGAGCCGCAACGTGCGGAAGTTTCGACGGCACATTCTATGCGTTCTGTGTGCTGCTGTGATTTTGATATGGTTGTGACCATTGAATATTAAGGCTGCTTTTTCGCCAGAGTTCTGCTAACTGTGTAGTTAAGGATGTACCTACTTATGTACATGGCTCGGACACGTAATCGCAAAATAATCGCAGCTAATCTTAGATACACTATTAGGTACGACTATATTGAATCTTGTTCTATTTCCGTATCTATTTGCGATGACCTGACCGAGCTATAGTAATGTAGTTATCACCACTGGTAGAAATAAATAATCAATATATTATACAGACAACATACCTTCTGTAAGTAACTTCGTAGACCCCTTAGGCCGGCTTGTGCGGACCTGGGTTAGCTACTTAACTCCGAGTTAACTGCTAACCCAGGGTTAACAAGTGTCAAAATGTATGGAGCTGTCATTCTTAACCCAGGGTTACCGATTTAATTTTTTAACCCTGAACTGTGCAAGTGGCCCTTAGTGACAAAATGTGTTATTACTAAATGTAATTGGCTGATAGCAACTCCAGAGGGGAACCCTTTTATCGGTTACTACAGGCCGTAATAGCTAGTAATACCACTCTTTTTCACTAAAAGTTGACTGTGGTAAAGTTGCATATAAACGGTACCTAAAGTTGCCACGATTGTCGGTATTGAATTCATGGGCATTGGTTGATAAAAGAAAACAGAGGCCTTTTTAACTAACGCTCTTGAAATCTCAATAGTTTTCACAACTTTTTTCTGTCATACGATATAAGATGAGGGTAGATAGAGATAAGGAATGGAATTGCGAGCTTCACGCGTTAGGTATTACGGCCTCAGGGACCAGGTTTTGAAATACCTAACCATCTGTGAATATATAATTTAAATATGGTAATTGTACTCAATTTGAAATTCGCGTAGAGTAGCGGAAAGCAACAGCTTTAATTAATTCTGTTAACTAATTGAAACTTTAATTTAAGAGCTTCAAAACTACTTACGATCTGTATGGCAAAGCCTCCACAAGCCCGAAACGGTGTGCTTAGCGACGAGGCTATGCCTCCCGGTGCCATTGTAGGAAGGGTTGAGCATGTTTTCTTCGGTGTGCAACCAGTTATTCGTGGTGACCGCGACCAAAACGGCGACCACGGCCGTGCCGGCTGATAAAGGTGTCAGGAGCCAAAGACACGCCACTGAAGAGTCGATCTGCGCCACTAACGTCGGCGAAGGGGGTAGTGGTCTGAAATTTACAGAAAAAAAGCTTTTAATAACACTTTGGTGTGAAGTGTATTCAAATAGGTAACAAATAAATACTTTCATTCGCTCATTCGATCCATTCGTGCCAGCTTTTGTGAATCAATCTGTATATTATCATTCAAACCTTCTTCCCCATTTGCTTGCACATGCATCTAAATAATATTAAGTCACACAAACACAACTATTACCAACCAAACAAGGTACTATCGCATTTCAAGCTCTATGTATATACGAGTACATTTTTAAAAACTTCACTGAATATGTCCGTTTCTTATCCCAATGAATGAAGTACTATCAAGTAATAAAAACCGGTCAAGTGTGAGTAGGACTCGTACATGGAGGGTTCCGTACCTCCGTACAATGTTTAAAAAAAAAAATAGTAAAAATTTGCCGAAATGTAAGCACTAAAATCGCAAACTTATAGGTAGGTTTACGAAAAACACCGAAGCAGCATAGGGTCGCCGGCGCGCATGCGCGCGGCCATGGCTATGGCTGTTAATCGTTGCCTAGCAACTGTCAGCTGTCGGCTGATAACCAACCAACAAACAACAACAGCCAACCAAATTAAAAACGCTGAAAAATACACGTTTCTTGTACGACGATACCTTTTAATTTTTTTAACTTTATACATATTATTTTTGACATTTGTTGGTATAGCGGCCACAGTAAATTACCGTTTAAGAGATAGAACCCTGTGACAGACGGACAGATAGACAGACAGAGATACAGCGTAGTCACAGTAATAGGGTCCCGATGACACCCTTTGGGTACGACACCCTAAAATTTTAAAAAATATATATTTTAGCAATTTTTACAATTTCTCGACGAGTACCTAGTAAATAAAATATTGTCTTCCAATCAGTTTAATCAATTAACGTACAGCCATAAAAATGTCCAACTGTAGATATACCCGAGCAGATAAATGACCATCTATAATAACATCCAGCCATAAAAGTGTCCAATTGTATATAGGCATACGCAACTGATGAGAAAATGGAGAGGTGTAATTCTAAACCGGTTTCTAAACCCGTTTGTTCGTTCATATTTGTTATTGGACAATTTATAGTTGGACTACAATATAGTACTAATAATTTTTAATTTAGGGCAATTTTATCATTGGACACTTTTATGGTTGGGTACCGTTATCACTTGGACATACCTTTGGACATTCGTCTTTTTGGACATGTTTCTTTTTGAACACTATTGCAAAGGGTAAGGGGTTGATTGTTGTTAAGATACCTGGGCGGGCGGCGGCTTGCTATTGCACCGCTGAGCGTGGGCGCGGGCTGGCGCGTGGCACGCGGCAGCGAGGCGTGCACGCACTGCGCACCCCCGCCCCACATACCTTCCTTGCCTTTCACTGAAACAACAACATTTACCTATTAATACCCACTGTTACTCTAGCGACGTGTTCGGGAGCAACCCTACACAAGTCACTGGGCCACGTTCACGGCCACGGTTCAAAGTTAAAGCATTCGCTGCCGACTGTCTGATCGTTCTATTCCTATTCTTCCCTCTTTCTAGCTGAGAGAAGTTTTTCGATGCATTGCATCGCCAGTAAAAAGAATTATTTTATTTAGCTCCATGCGGATGGCTGTTTGATTTTCCATGGTATTGTTTGAACTGACAGAGAGCACGCAAATCAAATGACATGTGTATTGGAGTGTTTGCTTTGAGCATGCTTATTGCTAGCAAATATAAACAGTTCATAAGCATACTCATATTAGGCATACTCATAGCGCGCTTTTTAGCATGCTATTCTATAGAACATTGTAACAGTAGCTACAGAAAATGTGTAGATCAGTATCGTAAACTCGGATTACTTTGGCCCTGCCCTGAATCTTAAATATTTGAAATTGAAATTATGTCACATTGCCATATTGTTGATTTAAATCTTATATTTTTTATTAGAACCTCCTACAGGGTGTCCCAAAACTCAACGATAACTTGGTGCTGGGCGAGAGGCCAAGAAATAAACAGTTCTGAAAAAAAAATCATATCACTTAGTTAGATAATATTTGCTTTGATTATTTATATGCGAGTATGAATAGTCAAAGATCTAAACGGTCCAAGTACCACGATTTAACAATATGTTTCTAATTCACCGCAAATTATGATTCAGTTCATAATAGACTAGGTAGGTATATAACTGTACAAAGTTTAACTCCTAAAACTGTAGAACTGACAGGAGCAGCACTCGAGTCCTCGACATCTGTCTGTTCCTGTAATGGCAGTTCGATTCTAGTTTCGATTGGTGCACACATTCGAGCTCTACTCGGGGGAATCCAAACAAGCTGGCATTTAGTGAACCAACTCTTGTCTACATTGCGGCACGTGGGTACCTATTTGTTTGGGGTGACGAAAATAAAAAGAATTAATACGAACACCAATAGTAATCAACTTGTCTTGTTAGTGTTGACATTTGTTATTAATATGTTACTTTTTTTTGTTGAATGGCATTTGCAGCAAGATACTTTGCCAATGTCAACGTCGTCAAGTTTTGTGCGAAATCTTAAAGAATAATTGGCTAATTATTCGAGCGTTTCTACCGTTATCATTACCAGGACCCATATATCAATAAAATGAGCTACTGTTTGCATGGGATTTCAATGAATTTTTATTTTACAGCGAGCGCACTGTATCGTTCGTTTTACAAAAACCTTCCGTTCAGTGCGACTTATTTCTTCACTATATGTGACCGAAAACGATGGCGGTTGAGACGCTCGTATAATTAGCCAATTGTCTATCTCATTTATGTTACTTTACAAACAAATTTTACAAAAAACAGATTACAACGAAACAAGACAACGAAACGAGATATTACAAGGATATTACAAAGAAAAAAATGGCGAAGTAACAGTCTGATAGTTTAACTCCCACACTGAGTTTTCCATGCAAATTTAACAGCAAGCAAAAAGGTTTTACTTCATGGTATTTCTTTAAAAAAAAATTAAGTAAATTATTTTTGTGGTTAACTGATTTTTGCACTTTGCCCATTACTTTTATGCTGTAAGGTGCTTCGTACCTACCAATTCTTCTAGTTCTAAAGCCGCGTTTTCATTTAGTGTTCAGAACAGTTCTGAGCGAGCAATCGTTCGTTCGCGAGTAAATGAAAACACTTGAGCGAGCGAACGTGTTTGTTCAGAGATGATCGGCTGGACGCGGCCAACGATTGCTCGCTCACTCATTCATTCAGTGAAAACTACTTAAAACACAGGCGAGCGAGCAGACGCAACTCCAACAGCGAACTGTTCCGTACGATTTTTTGTTCTAAACAATAAAATTGTTCGTTTCCTCATTGAATAAAAACAGATGTTCTCTGTTTCGAGCGAGCATCGGCCGAACAGCAAACATTTGCTCAAAGCAAAATGTTCGCTCTGAGCACTAGATGAAATCGCGGCTTAAGTATATCAACGAACCTATAGGTTTTGGTTCTCACGATTTTCAGGTAAATACTTCTTTTTTTTCGGGCGGACTGTTACTGTTAGCCTCTGATGGCTTTTACAGTTTACTGGAGAGAGGGCGAGTTGCCAGACGGGCCGCTCAGCAAGGGGATATTTTATGAAAATGCATCGAAAGGTTGTATCAAGACCTTAGTTTATTCACAGCTCCAAGATATTACAGACTTAAGTATACAATACTAATTTGAACACGATACGGCTTAGTGAGAAAAAGTCATGACAGGTAGACAAACAAATGGAGACCTCTTATTATGATGATCATAATAAGAGGTCTTTTTCCCTTATCATATCTCTAAAAAAAAACCTATTTTGACTGTATTTTGTGACTCATAATCAAATTCATACAAAATAAAAAATAAAATATGCACACAAAAATAACTGACGTAACTATGTGCGTAGTACTTCAATTTATTTACCAAATAATTGCATTGAACAATCATGTTTCCACTTTAAGTCGATGATTGTTTACCTTAAAACCTGAACTGAATTTGCTGCTTTGTGCTAATGCGCTACTAGTTAATAATTTACAGCGATACGAGCGATTATAGTAGACCATAATCATAGCAAAAATCTAGTATGCAATCTACAAACAGTAAAAATTACAACAGTTAAAAAACATAGTGGTAGTGCTTTAATATACTTGTTTGGTTGTTGGTTTGGCGAAATAATTAAATGCTGTATGTGACACTGGGAACGCGTGGGAGCTACAGACCAAGTCTTTTCACAAGTTTGGTTTGAAGTATCTTTTTGTATTTTTTTATTTTTTCAACTTCATTTTTTTACTTTTACGGTCATCCCGTGAAATCCATATATTTCATAAACATAGATGGACAGAAAAAAACCCCAGAAAAAGACCAATGCTGGGAATGGAACCCAGGCCATTCCCCTACACTACCCCTGGTCGAGTTTGGTCTTTTTACCCGACTGCTAAGAAGAAAGGGTTATGTGTTTGACCCGTATGTATGTATGTATGTATGTATGTATGTACATTCCTATGTCCTATCGTAACTACACAACGGCTGAACCGATTTTGATAAATGGTATGTCATTGGATTCGTCTTCATAACGCGAGTAACAGTGGATACATAAAATTCTTGAAAAATCAAAATGGTAGATTTTTGGCGCCAAATTGTGAGTCTCCAAAAAAATTTTTCTAATCAAACCTATCGAGTAGGGTATCAAAGTAAAGGGATTTGAAAAGAGATTACAAAAATATATACAAGTTATGTGTTGAAATTTAATTTGGAATAGTAAATACTACTCAATAATTTAATATGGGTCTCAGGAGGTTACACTAAAAAGCAAGAAATAAAAAAGTAATTAAAAAAACTAAAAACCCGCCTGCGGTGTAAATAAATAATAAATCAAAAATCAAAAAACCCGCCTGCAGAAATACTGAAAAGATGGAAACAAGATAAAAGGGAGTCAGTGGCTGCATGGGATTTAATGTCACTTCATGCATGCCTCCGACTGCATTTTATCGTTGCATTAAATTTTGAAAGACTGCAGCATCGGCGTGTTTTAAATTCGTTTTATTGTTATTTTATCTTGTTTCCACCTTTTCAGTATTTCTGCAGGCGGGTTTTCTGATTTTTGATTTATTATTTATTTACACCGCAGGCGGGTTTTTAGTTTTTTAATTACTTTTTTATTTCTGGGGTTTTTTCTGTGCATCTATGTTTTAGTTTTTATTTAGTATGAAATACAAGTCTTTTCAATCTAAGAGGAGGACTGTTCCCTGGGGACGTATATGGGCCGGACACGAGTCTATCATCATCATCATTCCAGCCGAAAGACGTTGACTGCTGAACATAGGCCTCCCCCAAGGCTCGCCAAACAGATCATGAGTCTATGCAAATAATTTATTAAAGAACTCTGACAGTGGTGCAGTCTCTGTGAGTAACCATAGTCCGATGGTACTCGTAAATAATGACACTTTTGCTATAATTAAAGAACTCTGACAGGTGGTGCAGTCTCTGTGAGTAACCATAGTCCGATGGTACTCGTAAATAATGACACTTTTGCTATAATTAAAGAGGGTCCATATTGGGTTCGCTAAAGTTCATCACCCGAAATTGATTTTCCTAACGATTTGTACTCCTAATGATCACTGTTCCTAAAGTTTTGTTTCCTTAAATTTTGTTTCCTACAATTTATTTTACTATTAACGTAGTCTATAACACTCAGTTTTCCGAAACATAATTTTCCTATCGATTTGTACTCCTAATGATCACTGTTCCTAATGTTTTGATTCCTAAAGTTTTCGTTCCTACAATTTATTTTACTATTAACGTAGTCTATAACACTCAGTTTTCCGAAAATTTACTTTCATAATGATCACTGTTACTATAATTTTGTTTCCTAAAGTTTTCGTTCCTACAATTTATTTTACTATTAACGTAGTCCATAACACTCAGTTTCCGAAAATTTTAAGTAATAACTTCACTGTTGAAACTTTATGTATTACTCCTACAATTTTTTTTTCATAACATTCTTAATCATAAAGTATTTTTTTTATAATATTATTACTCCTGTTATTAATAGGTAGGTAGTGCCGTTTTAAAAATCATTCAATGTTATTCAATCTGTGATATTTATGATTCTTATTTGAGGGTATGCCTACTTACGGTACCGGTACGGTACTTTATATATTGTGATGCATTATATTTTATGATTTTCGGCACTTCAACTGTATGGATTACCTAATGGAAATAATAATTTTCTGTGCTGTTACAAAAAAAATACCTAACACCGAAGGCTAAAGCGGGAGCTACGCTACGCTTCGCTCCCGCCTTAGCCTTCTGAACCTAACCTATCCGAGTCGCTTCTGCCCTAAAAGGTCTTGCTCGCTCGCTTCGCTCGCTCGCTTGCCAGCAAGGTACCGATTAGGGTATACGAAAGGGTGTAAAAAATGATATGATGATGAATAATAGTGTAAAAGATGGATATGTTGAGGAAATACATGAAAACAAATAGTAGTATGATATGTTTATTGCAACGAACATTATGAAGTTAAATGTATAATAATGTTCAATTTTATGAATAAAAACAAATATCCATAAAAAAGATATGATGATAAATATTAGTGTAAAAGATGGTTATGTTGAGAAAATATCGGAAAATAAATAGTAGTATGATAGATGTTTATTGCAACGGACATTATGAAGTTTAATGTATATAATGTTAAATTTTATGAATAAAAACAAATCTACATAAAATAGATATGATGATGAATAATAGTGTAAAAGATGGTTATGTTGAGAAAATATAGGAAAACAAATAGTAGTATGATAGATGTTTATTGCAACGGACATTATGAAGTTGAATGATTAGGGATTCAGAACGTTAGGAACAGAGTAGTTATGAGTAGTGATTATTAGGATGTAAATTTTTAGGAACAACATTTTCGGACTTCCGATAATCGACGTTAAAAAATTAGTTCAACTTTGGCGCACCCAATTAAAACTCTGACAGTGGTCAGTCTCTGCGAGTAACCATAGTCCGATGGTACTCGTAAATAATGACACTTTTGCTATAATTATAAAACTCTGACAGTGGTGCAGTCTCTGTGAGTAACCATAGTCCGATGGTACTCGTAAATAATGACACTTTTGCTATAAATCTCACATTAATGCAGAAAACTTGACCATGGCAGCGATTTTGTAAAAATAGTTTTAGTTTTCAACTCTTTGTTATTACGAGTATGGTTGGTTGCACTGACACCACTTTACCCTCTCTGGGCGGGTTCGCTTGGTCGAGTACAGTCGCCAACATAAACATCGGAGCGTTCAAGGTGTTCAAAAATGTCGGAACACGACCGTGTTGTCAATTGCGTACAGTCGCCACCATAAACATCAGAGCATCCAAGTTGGTCCAAAATATCTGAACACACCCGTATTGTCAATCGCGTACGTGCGTGTTCAGATATTTTTGACCACCTTTACTGCTCAGATATTTATGATGGCGGCTGTACGTGTGTGTTCAGATATTTTTTACCATTTTGACTGCCACTCAGCGAGTTTTTTGTAGATATTTTACTGGGGTATACTGTGTTCGTGTTGACGCGATTGACACAGCCGCAACAGCAATAATGTTAATGGCGGTGGACACGTGACGCGAGCCCGGGGATCCATCTCGCAATTAATTAGTTATCAGTTCACATTAATGTGTTCGTTTATTATTATTAATAATATAATATGAATATTTATTCAGACTTTTCAATCCATTATTGTTAGTAATACATAGTTACTTATTAGGTAATGTTAGTAGTTCTCTATAATAATTTAACTTAGAATAATCATAATAAAATCAATTAAATTCAATCAATCACATGTCACGTCTAAAAAGGAGGCACTGGAGAGTGCAACGAATGCCAGTGCCTCATGAAAGGGCCGTCCAGCCTCTCGGCCACCACTGCCAGCAGTCTGTTGCCGCTGTCCCGCGTTCTGCGCGCCATCGAGGCAGCTCGCTTGCGCATCGTGGCGTGGAAGCAGTCTACGCGCGCCTCGGCGAACATACCCGACGCACTGCAGAACCGGGGCAGCCGCAACAAAGCTCTAAGCGCGTTATTGAACTGAACACGGAGAGCGCTGTAGGTTTTCTTGCTATAATTAACCCACAAGCTGCTCGTATAGAATGTCATACAATAGGCTCTAAATAATGTAAGTTTGACAGTACGAGAACAGCGAGCGAACCTGAGAGCCATCATATCATCATCATCATATTAATTATTGCCAGTTTATGTAGCCTCTCAAGCAAATTGTGGAGTCAAACTCGGGCTCGCACCTCTCAGTTTTCGAAAAGTTGATAGACACTGATACTTAAACCATTATTCAGACTTTAAACACAGAGCGTTGACACACGGCTTTTCATAGTTATTTATTTCAGTTTTTTCGGACTCGAATAAAAAAAAAGTGAAAATAAAACTTTTTGACAAAAAATTAAACCACCAAAAAAAACTGAAGAGCAAAAATAATAAACCTTTTTTATTGAACCTTAATAACTAAGTTCTGAAAGTATACGTAAGTAAATTTGAGCTGGTGCCAAACAATCACATGTCACGTGTGTGTCCGTTTGGGTTGCTGTCTCGCTGTCATTAACGCCCGCTCGTGAACGCTCGGCATTTTCCGGCGAAGGATTGATTGTTTGTCACAGACTCAAAATTACTTAGGTATATGTACTTACATTTGTTTAAGAACTTAGTTATTAAATTGAAATAAAAAAGGTTTATTATTTTTTGTTTTTTTGTTTTTTTTTCGGCGGTTCAATTTTTTGTTAAAAGTTTTAATTTTATGCTTTTTCGTTTTTTCGTATAACTGACCGGTCTGAAGCTTATTCATATATAGTGAGGTTTTTGTAATACATATACACAACTCAGCATTAAAATCTGTGAATGAACAATAAATTACCTCTATTTTCCCACCTTAAGAGTAAGATTTATTCAGATTCCAAGGAAAAAATTTTTCAATAAAAAAAGAAAATTATCAAAATCGGACTACTCTGTAAAAAGTTATGCGTGGTCATACATAAAAAAAATATATATATGCGTCGACTTGAATACCTCCTCCGTTTTTTTCGTCGGTTGAAAAGCGAGTCGTTCAGAAATCGCTTCAGCACTTTTTGAGAAATTTGTAGAAGGTGATTAATTATGGCTCTCTCTGGGTTTACGAGCAAAATACGTCGAAAATCAATTATGATTTTTACATTAGTAAAAATCTGCCCAGAAAATATACTATATAGTACATTGCAAAAATGTCAAAGAAATCGGTTTCGTAGGTTTTGAGAAATAAATAAACAGTTAATAACAGAAAAAAAAACGATCTTTAACGTCAAACGCATAAACCAGCCCCGTTTCTTCGTGTGCAAAAAGGCTAAATTTTCGCCGCGCTTTTACTCCACAATATACTCTCAAAATCTAAAATCATAAACTTTTGCATCCATCCTTAATCTCTGATCATCCGGGATCGAACCTACTCGTATCAAAGACAATTCTATACTCGGCCGTATCTATTAATTCCACACGATATCCTCTAAAACTCAATCGATTAATTAAATCAAAGGGGCGGAAGGATCCGTAATTAAGGAATAATGGCATAGTTTGGCCAAATAGGCAGACCCTGTGGAAACCATAAACCCTTTCTTTTTTGTGCAGTATGTGATCAGTTATCACTTAGAAATAAAGTTTGTCGTATAATTTGTATGCAAATTGAAAATTTAAATTATTGGAAGGATTAAAGCAAAACTAAATTAAACTGAAAATTTTGTAATAAGGCAAAAGTTGTTCTAAAATTTCTAAAAACAATTTTTTTCCTTTGGGTTATGAAAAAGTAACCTTTTTTATAGGGATTTCTAGAATTACTTAATAGATTCGTGAAATTGTTTTGTCTCAGTAATGGAAATTTACTCTATTACAGATAAACATAGGCTGCTTTTTATATCGGGAAAGTGTACAAATCTCACAGGATGCGGACAAAATTGCGGATAACAGCTAAATAATAGTTTAAGTAAATTAAATATTGTCTTCGCTTAGTAAAATAGCACAGAAAGCGGAGTCAAATATTTTCTCTACTTGCATACCTACTTACTTAGCTTTAAAGTAATTCTTAGTAAACACACAATTTAATAGATAATTAACAATATAACATTAAATTAATAAAAAAAACAGAACTTAAAGTAACTCAGTTTAAGACTAACTATTTACAGTTCAAATAACAATTTAAGTAAATATATTATCTAAGAGTATCTACGATACGATAATATACAAGGTAAATTTGTAACGTGATACATAATTTTATTATTTAATTAGTGTTCCTAGCTCATGCTGGACAATATAATCCATTAACTCATTTGTTAAAATTAAATCACAAACTCAATGTATGGAAACATCAAATTAAAAAGACTAATTAGAACAACACAATTGAGTAGATGCATTATACAGGGTGTTACAAAATTACCCGTAATAACTGAAGGGTATGGAAGTACTCCAGTAAAGAATTAAATTAGTATATTTTTTTTGGGATGGCGGGAGCTCGCCTTTGATAGGCAGGAGTGGAGCAAGAGAGGAGAGGCCTTTGCCCAGCAGTGGGACACAAAAATATTTTAGAAAAAAAAGAACAGCGCGTAAAGTTACAGTTTTATTTACTGTTCATGGGGTTTCAGGCTTTAGGGGTTATTTTGTAACACCCTGTATTGTCCAGCATTAACTGAAATAGAAAAAATAACTTTGCATCACGTTCAAAACTTCACCTTGTATTACAGCGTCAATATTGAACGACGTAATACCGTTCAAAATGTTGAAACGATAAAATGACGAAACGTTATTAAACTTCTCAAACACTTTTGACTTTAGAGAGCATTCGATCAAAAATACAGGTCTGTGTTCGTTCAGCGTAAGTGATGTGCGGAAATTAGAAAGCTCGCCTCATCTCGGCATGGGCCAGAGGTTGTCGGTCCCCGGGGCCCTAATGACCGGGCAAACTTCTCGAATTTATGATCTCTCCGTGATTTGATTGCAACTCTTGAACAGTTTGTTATAAGCAATCTAATATAAAATTATTGTCATGACAAATTTCAACAACAACGCATTTCCGTTCACGCCAGGCGATTATTAAAAAAATTGTTGCAACCTATTTACAAAGTAAAATTGATTTTTAATTTGACTATTATAGTGAAAAAAATCTTACCTTCCTTTGCGTCGTGCCGTTGGGTAAAAAACCGGCCAAGTGCGAGTCGGACTCGCGCACGAAGTGTTCCATACAATCTAATATATAAAAATCTCGTGTCACGGTGTTTGTTACCGAACTCCTCCGAAACTGCTTGGCCGATTTTTATGAAACTTTTTTCTCTACACTCGGCAGGTCTGAGAATAGGTCGTAGGCTATTTTTTATCCCATTCTTCGCGGACGGAGTCGCGGGCATCAGCTAGTTATCTATAAAAATCACGTTTGTTGTATGGGAGCCCCCCTTAAATTTTATTTTTATTTTAATTAAATTAAATAAAAATAAAATAAAATAATAAAATTAAATTAAAATTAAATATTGTGTGAATATTTTCAAGCTTCGACCTGTTGCCGTTATCAATATCGAGCAAAAACGAGCAAAAAAATCACGTTTGTTGTATGGGAGCCCCCTTAAATATTTATTAAATTCTGTTTCTTAGTAAGTATTTGTTGTTATAGCGGCAACCGGAATACATATAATATAATATATGTGATATTATCATCTGTGAAAATTTTAACTCCCTAGCTATCACAGTTCCTGAGATACAGCCTGGTGAGACGGACGGACGGACGGACGGGCGGACGGACGGACAGCGGAGCCTCAGTAATAGGGTTTCCGTTTTTACCCTTTGGATACGGAACCCTAAAAATAGTATCTTTACTAGATATACCTTCTAAATAGAGATCCCTAAACTTTTGTGTCTCGTAGACCCTTAGCCATATTTTTAAAATTTAAGTATATAATTGGACATTTTCCTCCAATTTGCTCTACGAATTTTAGCGATACAGCAAATTGAACTGTTTTTCTCCAATTTGCTGTACTAGTTCTAACGATACATGAAATTAGAGGATTACAGGTCGATTTGCTCTACTAGTTGGAAAGCTAAGAGCAAATCCAACTTTTCCTCTCCAAGTTGCTCTACTAGTTTAAGAAATAAATAGGAAATAAAATTATGAAATAAAAAAAATGTTTATTTTCAGGCAACATAGTCCATAGTACATAATTTTTAGTAGTGTAGCTACAAATTTATAGTATAACCTTTTTATTGTTATTGTTTCTCGTTGGTGTGGTGTTGTAGCAGCACTACCGCCACGCTACCTAGCGCTGGACAGCGGAACTACATGTCGCGCAGCCGCACAAGTAACCTGTCGAAGTTTTGATATTTAACTGTCAATAGTCGACTCGAATGAAATAAAATTATTACTCACGAAAATACTGTTTGTCCTTTCTAAACTGGTGACACCCTAGATTGAAAAAAGACTCAGCCTTTTTTGGAAGCATAAACAAGGACTGAACACAAATCGTGAGTCTACAAATTGTTTTCGAAAATGTCGACGAACAAAGACGAATTTTCCAACGCAATGTCAGATGCCGAACATGAAAAAATTAACAATAGTTTTCCAATTCGCTCTGAATCTTTTCGGGTTGAAGTAAAAATACCACCATTTTGGTCACAAGAACCCGCCGTTTAGTTTGCCCAGGTAGAAGGCCAGTTTGCGTTGTCGAACATAACGACCGATGCGACGAAATTCCACTACGTACTTTCGCAACTGGAACATCAATACGCAGCGGAAATCAAGGACGAGAAACTGAAAAGCGAACTTATCAAACGCCTCACTAGCTCCAGAGAGAAAGATTTGCAGAGATTATTAATGCATGAGCTGCTAGGCGACCGAAAGCCGTCGCAGTTCCTGAGACACCTTCAACATATCGCCGGTCCAGACGTTCCTGAGGACATTTTGAAGACTATTTGGACCAGTCGCTTACCTCTAAGCATCCAAGCGCTCATAACTTCGCAACCGCACTCCTCGTTAAGTGAACTAGCTGAAGCAGCAGACAGAGTTTGGGATGTTTCTCCTGGATTGGCCGGTATGCACTAAACAGAAAGTACCTCAACTAGTCCTGCTATGGATTAGATGGCTAACCAGATTGCCGAGCTTACCAGACAAGTGCACGCCTTGACGACCAAAATGCACTCAAGATCTCGCTCAAAATCAAGACGCGGAGGCAAGCAGCAGTATCGCGGTCGCAGCAAGAGCCAACGTCAAGCACGTAGTCACAGCCGCTCGCAGTCAAGCTACCGCAAGTATCCTGTATGTTGGTACCATTCGAAATTCCAATCGCTAGCAACGAAATGTGTGAAGCCGTGCGACTTTACTTCGGGAAACGCACCGGGCAATCCATAATGGCGGCCAGCAATTGCCACAGTTCCGGTCGCTTATTTGTCACAGTCGCGTACAAAAATGCAATTTCTCGTCGATACAGGAAGCGATATTTGTGTTTTTCCACGATCTGCACTACGCGAATACCGACCTAAAACCACATACCAACTATATGCCGCAAATGGATCTACAATCAGCTCATATGGTTATAATAAACTCAACCTGGATCTTGGTCTCCGAAGTGAATTTAGATGGCAATTCGTCGTGGCTGACTGACGTCACTAAAGCAATAATCGGTGTCGACTTCCTATCTTTCTACAATTTAGCCGTCGACTGCCGAAACAAACGCTTGCTAGACAATACAATGTCACTTTCAATAACAGCCATTTCTAACGCCATGGCGGATACTATATCTGCAGTCAAGACTCTTTTTGGAAAATCAAAAAAAAATTTAAATAAAAAATAAAACCTCCTTCAAAAAACCCCCAAAAAAACATAAAATAATAATTGATTGAACCGACCACAATAAGCATGAAAATATCTTTCTACTAATCTGTTTGAAGTTGGTGCCTCAGCACGAGCCAGCAGGAGTGTAGAAGCCCTATAATAGGTATGTAGGTAAGTTAGATTACTAGGTCCACTCCTGCTGGCTCGTGCTGAGGCACCAACTTCAAACAGATTAGTAGAAAGATATTTTCATGCTTATTGTGGTCGGTTCAATCAATTATTATTTTATGTTTTTTTGGGGGTTTTTTGAAGGAGGTTTTATTTTTTATTTAAATTTTTTTTATTTCCAAGTTTTTTTTGGGTGTTTTTTGAAGGCGGTTTTATTTTTTATTTAAAATTTTTTATTTTTTTCTTTTTAGTTGTTGCTAATGGCCTGGACTGGCACTCTTTACTGACTGTACTTTTTGCCTCTGGTTACCAAAGTACTTATCAAGACGAATCAAACGAGACCAAACTTGATGGGGTTATGTCGTTTTACTACGGAGTTCTTATGGTCACCATCCAACTTCATTGTCAGACCCTGGTTACCATCTAGGACCAAAGTACTCGTTGAGACGAGTCAAATGAGTCCGTACTCGATGGGGTAAGTGCCGTTACTTTATGGAGTAACTTTGGCCACCTTCCAGCTCCATCATCAGACCCTGGTTACCATCTGGGATCAAAGTGCTCGTCAAGACGTTTCAAATGAACCCAAACTCGACGGGGTTGTGTTGTTTTATTACAGAGTTTCTATGGCCACCTTCCAACTCCATCATCAGATTAGCTCCATGTCACAATAATATTGCATTGTCACCTGATTTACACATGCATGTAAAATATGAAATCAATCAGAAACCGGGAAGTGAGTCAAATTCAACTTGCAAGATTTGACCCGTTGAGGAGTTCCGTTGGCCATCTGCGGTCTTCTTCATCAGATCTAGTTTACCAAATGACACTTTATGAATGCAAATGCTCGATTTGTCACTGAAAATACTAAAATCGCTTTACATTTCCCTTGAACTTTTGAAGAGTTCCTTCAATTCCTCATGGATCCCATCATCAGAACTGGATTCCGGTAACAACGGGACCAACCTTGAAGCATATGCTTTCAAACAACGAAAGAATTTTCCAAATCGGTTCATAAATGACGGAGTTCTGAGGTAACACACGTTAAAAAAAAAAATAAAAAAAAAAATAAAAAAAAAAAAGAACATACAACCGAATTGAGAACCTCCTCCTTTTTTTGAAGTCGGTTAAAAATACAATGACATCCTACAAGATTACCCGGAAATAACACGTCCACCTGGCATTCATCGGGAAATAAAGCACAATACGGTACATTTCATCACAACGACTGATGGCCCACCGATTCACTGCATACCTAGAAGATTAGCGCCAGATAAACTTAAAATTGCTAAGGAAGAATTTGAGTCTATGATCAAGAGTGGAAGTGCGAGACCATCATTAAGTCCCTGGTCATCGCCACTTCATTCGGTACCTAAAAAAGATAACAGCTGGAGACCCTGTGGAGATTACCGACAACTGAATGCACAAACCGTTCCAGCTCGGTATCCCATACGTCACATACATGACTTTGCCCATAACCTGGCTGGCAGACATTGGCTGGAAGCACGAGTATTTACTGTTTTCTCCTCCTTCCTTCTCTCTCCTCTCTCTTCGTCCTCTAAATGCGAATTCTCTATGCGTGGAGTTCCCCCAGAACATAACCCCATATCGTAGAGTTGACGTAACGGTTACCTATCTGAAACACTAAAAACGATAGACCGAATTTCGTTTCGGCCAGTGTTGTTCCTGACAAATTTAGGGTTATTTGGTTCTTCTAATTCTAAAATTGCCGGATTTTTAGGGAAAACTAAGAAAAGTTCCGTATTGTACAAAATGTTTACTTGGAAGGTTTAAATAATTAAAAAAAAAATACAAGTGATGTATGTACTATGCGTGTACTACTTTTAAACTTACTAATGTTATTCTCACCATATAGGTTTTGAATAGTTTCTGATTCTGTAGGTCATACTGTTTTTTATCTTTCATTTTACGAATAATTTCGTTTGGTACTTGAAATTGTGTACAATTACCGTGATTACGGATTGCTTGTCTGGCTAGAATAGTTCCATTAATAGTTGGAGTTATAAATTTATTTCGAAGTCTCGTTTTCATATTATTTACTTCACTGAAGATACCTACGCTCGCAATCTGCGTTCGAGTGTGGCAAGCATAATACATTTAAAGTAAAAGATGCTTATGTTTTTAGTTCTGTTCCATCACGGATTTTAATCCAAAACTCATCGGTTTTCTGTGAGCTAATTTCATATAGTGGTAATTTATTTACCGCTGATAGCATTCTCCATTCATCATCATCAATTTTTTGGAGGTTATCGGCATTATTTACGACTCGTGGCAACTTTTGCATAAGGGGTAAAATGGATAGAAAAGAAACGTTTGTTCTTGTTTGATTATTAACTGCTTCTTCAGGTGATAAATATTTTGAAAGGTGAAGTAAATCGTCAGAGAAGTCGTACCTTTTTTTATTTCTTTGCAGCCTGTGATGAGGAAATCTCTGCAGCGAGAGTAAAACTCTTTTAATTGTTCTTTTTTTGCTGATATGTCTGGTTTTTGTGTTTCTATCATAATTTTTACCCCCAAATACATATGTGGGAGGAAATATCGCGTATCTTCTAGGACGATTGAACTGATATCATTTTGTTGAACATGATCCCTTTGCATGTAACACATTAATAATTCTTTGTACGTTACTCTTATGTGTTCATCCAGTTCCACCAATTTTGAGTCTGCACTTTGAAAATACTCGTTGAGTTACTATTTTGGTGTAATATGAATATATTTTTATACACGAAAAAGATCATTCATCCCGGGGGTAGTATCGTAATTATTGTTCAAAGCGTCGACGGCAGCTGCGCAGCTTTCTATATTTATTTTTCTTTGATCAGCTGTCGAGTATTTGGTACTGGATTAGCGAGGGGGTGAAGGTTGTGCCTGGGGAAGTGGTGTCGGGACAAATTCCTCTCCATCGGTAGATAAGCGACTGCTACGGATTACTGCGTGTTTTCCGCTTTCGCGTGCATTGCGTAGGTAATCTTTTAACTGTTGTCGATTTCTTGGAGCTTGTCTATCCAGAACTTCCGATATCGCATATACTGTATTCCTAAAACAGTAAGCATTACTCATGATATAATTTTTCATACGTCTGCTAATCAGCTCGACGAGAAGTGGACGACAGTTGCCTCTCTTACCCACCCGTTTTACACTTTCAATGAAACCATTTATGTTAATATGTAATAAGTCATGAAACATGTTGTTTAAACGACGACAAATGTTACTTTCACTTTCATCATAATGCTCATCCAAATCATATAGTACGAATTTTTTATGATTGTCATTCTGATTAACATTCGTTGTTTGTTTAAGGCGAGTCTAGGCGAGTCTAACAGCTCTAGCATTCCAACTAGTGGGGAGAATTGAACTGTTGTCCTTCAGTTTACTCTATCGCTATCGCTAAGACTCGTAAATCATAGTGGATAGATTCTTATTTTTAGAAATGTTAATATTCATAAAAAAACAGATAACTTTAGGTGGATACTCAAGTCATTACTATAAAGTAAACCATAATATCTTGCTATAATACTTCCATAATAGTTAAATAAAGGATCAAAAGGTAAAGTATTACCATGAAACGAATGTTTACGTAACGGTCTCTTTTGAACGAGCTTCGCGCAGGTAAAATGACGAAAAAAACGTCAGTAAAGGGTCTACAACGATAAAAGGAGGGAATAACCCTAGCTAAAAGAACAAAACGTGTTGGGTGTTCCAATTTGAAACTGTACGCTGGATAAATACGTATTCTCCATACGTACTGTTTTTTGCTAGGTACTGGCTTGCAGTCTGGTTTACTTTACGGGTTATATACCGTAAAATGGGGTGAGCAGGGATTGTGGGGGCAGTAAGGATGCGAATCCAGAATTTCTTTTTTCAGTAGCTACTTTAATTTTCGGGCTCAGGTTGCTCTTAAAGTAATTTGATTATATTTTTAGACATATTTTTTCTTCTTCCGACAACACTTAAGTTGCCAAATCATACAATTATAAAACACAAATTCACTGTCAAAGTTGAGGCTCGAAAGCGGTGGATTTTTGTTTGAATTTTACTTCGTTTTTATGTGAAATTTGCCAAAGTAAGTGTTCATCAACCTTTCAGTACCTCTACCATGAGTTTACACTAGTTCACAGTGACCGTACTCGCTAGCGACGGCGTAAATGATTTGTATGGAGAATTGTACTTCCGTAAGTGACCGCTAGAGCCGCTGAACAATTCTCCATACAAATAATTTACGCCGTCGCTAGCGAGTACGGTTACGTAAACTAGTGTAAACTCATGGTAGTGGCACAGAAATCGTTTATATACTTACGAGGCTTATTGAAAACAGAAAAACATAAGTTATATTTTCCTTATTTATAATGGTTTTATCATAGAAAACGATTCAACCGCATTTAAGGCTTTTATGGGGTGAGTAGGCATGTAATTGGGGGTGAGTTGGGACGACAACAGGGACAGTTGGGTCATAAATGGGGAGAGTTGGTGTTACGAACGGGGTATACCGGGATGATAGAGGGGGAAAAGTGTGTGTGTCAAAAGTGTCTTACATATGAAGGCTGTGTGTATTTCGCGTATACGTGCATTACTTGAAATTGAATTATAATACTAATGAAAGATAAAATGGTAAATATTATTTTAAAAAAGATTGTAGTATCGGAGGAGTTGATGAAATTGAAAATTAAATAAACATGTTATATTTAAATGTATATTTAAATTATATATGTAGATACGAGTATAAATACTCTTGTCGGTGAACTCGATAAAGTTGTTTATTGATAATATTTGAAATTGGCTGTCATTTCATATTTATGCTTTTGATGGGATTCACCTTACTAATTAGACCAAAGTAATTAAAAAAAATATATCTGAAAGACTATACTTCATAAAAATAAAGGTCACAACTTACAGAAAACATTAAAATTAAATCGTTTTTTGAAGGAGCATAAATAAAACCTAATTTTGCTACATAAATAAAATATTCTCTTGACAAGTCAAGCTATTGTCATAATCTGAAAGTGTCAACCCTAGCAATTTTCCCTCCTCGCCTCATTGCTATCCCTTCTAACCCCAACTACGGGGTGAGCTGGGATTTCCTACTAATTATGTGTTTATTGTTGAAACTATGAAATGAAACAACAAATTATCATTGACAAACTAAAATTCATACATCCGGAACACTTTTCTTTCATTTTTGTCATACCTAATTTACCTATACTGTATTTTCATATTTTTTGACCGTCAAAATTGGGAACAATATTATGTTTATACCTTTTTTAACTAGTAAATTAGAGTGAGTCATTAATTATTAAATTGTGCATCAAGGGCCGTAAGTGGGGGATTACTAACGAGAGTCATGTCTGTTTATGGAGTTAATTGCAGTATTATAATAAATTCAGTGAAAATAAGAACACCACGCGACAGATTTGACTTAATGGCGGCAATGGCGTACGTCACATGCTGGCCAACATGAGATGAAGTATAATGCGGCTAAATTAGCGTGTCGGGGTTGGTATATTAGGACAGAACATTAACCAACTCTTTTATTTGGCAAGAGTGTCTTAGTTTTCAATGTTGGTACAAAGTACGTTCATAATTTCATACATTGTGTTTTTTATATGAAGTGTCGATAGGCTGGACTTAGTCTTAAGAGCTCATAAAAAGATTGAGTCGTTAAGGTTCTGAACCGTTTTTGAGCTCAAACCTTCAACGCTCAAGTCTTCAAAGCTTGAACCTTTAAGGTTTGCGAGTCTATAAGGTTCGAAAGTCTTCAAGACTAGTCTTCTAACAACACTAGTTTAAACAAATTTATATTACGTCGAGTAAACAAATGACCCAATTTTTTGTGAAATTTTGTGACGTTTTTTTCATTTTTCATACAGTTTAGGTTTAGGAATATTTTTTAAGAAACTGGTACCTACACTTTTTTTATAAAAGTGCCCTATTACTAGTCATTGAGAAAAAGCTCTCCAGAGCGACTTGGCATTCACTTGGTTTGACGACAAGTTTGCATAAAATTAGTTAGTTACATTGCTGGGTTGTGGTGCTAACAAGTTATAAATTATCGATGGAATATCGCAATATATTTGTTATTATTTATTTATTTATTTATTAGTACCAATAAAAAGGAAAACAACCTCCACCTAGCAATTATTGACTCGGCTATGTCAGACCACAAACAAATTTATTTTGAAGTGAAAAAGTATAAACCTGAACCAATAAAGAAGATCCAGTATACGGCAGTGAACTACGAAAAATTGTATCAAATCTTAGAAGAAGACAAAAGCAAAAATGAAATCAATGACAATAATATATTGGAAAACAAACTTCTCTCGAGCATCCAGGAAACTAAAATAACTAAGACTAAGAAACTTAACTAACACTAACCGAAACAAGACTGGATAAACAAAGAACTGATACATAACATTAATAAAAGGAACCTATTGTGGTATGCATTAAAAAGAAACCCTTATGATAAGGAAATAGAAGAACGGTATAAGAAGACAAGAAATACTGCAGTCGTAAAAATTCAGGCAGCAAAAAAGGAATACTATTTCAAAAAAATTATAGAATGCGAAGCAAAACCTCCGAAAATGTTGAACTTTATAAATAGTCTTACCACTAACAAGGTTAAGCAAGTTTCTGGCCCTTCTAAGCTTCTTACTAATAATGGAATTTTGACAGATGTAAAGGACATATGTGAGCATTTCAACGATTATTTTGCAAATATTGGATCTACACTTGCGAACGAAATTTCAAACGCTTGTCAAGTCCCGGTACACACACACACGCCGAATATAACAAACAGTGAGCTTTCCCAGCTGATGCCAACAACTGCGGATGAAGTTATAAGCATTATTAATCAACTAAAAGTAAATGCAAGTACTGGTTTAGATGGCATAAGTGTCAAATCTATAAAATGTATTAAAGATCTGATCATTGACGAACTAGTAAAATGTATAAACCAATGTTTGGAAGCAGGCACTTTTCCAGATAGTCTAAAAATTGCAAAGGTTACTCCAATCGACAAATCAGGCAATAAATGCGACCCCGGTAATCATAGGCCAATTTCAGTGCTTACAATAATTTCTAAAATCTTTGAAAAAGTTATCTACAAACGTCTCGTTTTGTACTTAGAGAGAGAAACTACCTCTATAAAAACAATACGGTTTTAGAAAGAAATCAAACTCCTTATCAGCCACCATGGACCTTGTTACTAAGATTAGGGTTAGTATTGATCAAAAACAAATTGCTCTTGGTGTTTTAATAGACCTAAGGAAGGCATTTGATACGATTAGTCACGAAATACTACTTGACAAACTATCCAGTATAGGTATTCATGGAACCGCTTACAAGATGTTCAAATCATATATATCTCAACGTTATCAGATTGTTACAATAGGCGACAGTGAAAGTAGTCCAAAATCCATCACATACGGCGTCCCCCAAGGATCCATCTTAGGACCTATATTATTTTTAATTTTCATAAATAACATTCACCAGTTAGGCCTTAGGGGAGACATCACACTATATGCAGATGACACAAGCCTATTTTACTTTGGAAATAACATATCAAGTGTTATATATAGCGGAAGTACAAACTGACCTTAATCTACTAAACGAGTGGTTCCAAACTAATCTCCATACTATTAATATATCAAAGACAAATTATATAATATTAATGGCAAAAAACAAGAAAAAACCGATTTTGTTCCTTTAGAAATAAACAGTCAGAAAATTACAAGTGTAGATGAAGAAAAATACCTAGGCCTAATTCTGGATAAAAGATTAAATTGGAAACCACATATTGAAAAAAATCAGTCTAAAATAACAACTTTGACAGGAGCACTCCGTGGTATTGCCAGGTGTATCACAAGGCGAGTGCGATATATCATTTATAATGCACTAGTTAAACCTTTATCTCGAGTACTTAATCGAAATCTGGGGTACTGCTGCCAAAACTAACCTAAAATCGATACAAATAACCCAAAATAATTTAATTAAGGTGTTATTCCAATACGATTTCTTAACTTCTTCAAACAAAATATACAAAGAAACGAATATTTTAAACATCAGGCGGTTGTATACAGGGTTATTTGTAATTGGGATGCACCAAAAAAATAACCTATAGTTTTTATATTTTTTTTGGAAAGAATAGAATATTTTAAGAAACCATTTTCATTGATTTTGAATTTGGTTGAGTATTTAATTTTTTATAATTTTTTTAAGAAATACGTTGGATGACGTCACAGTGAGAGAGCCACGTTCCATTGCCTAGAAAAATTCAAGTCTTACATAACATAATCTGTAGCACTACTGATTTGTCTTGTCACTGTCAATAATACAAGCACGGCTTAGGGTCCTAAATGAACCATAACAAAATAGTTTTATTTATTTCTCTTTTTTAGCTTCGATTATTCGTGTTTGTTTAATGGTGTGATAGTAAATAGATATTTTTTTATTAAAATCTGATATTTAAATTCTTTTATATTTACTTGTAACCTAGTAATTTAATAATTAAATTTGTAAAATTACATTGGAAATACTCGTATACATTTCGGACTTTACGATAAATTACAACTGTTTAAAGCCAGGTGCGCATCATGTGATTAAAGTTCTGTCTTTGTCACTCTTTGATATTATAAGCAGGACAGCAACATTTCAAACTGTCAATTTGCTTTAGAGTGTAGAGGTCTATATCTGCCTTTACATCTGCCTTTGTGACGATTCACTGCAGGGGTCAAACGAAGGTCATTACTTAAATTTTCTTTATTTAATTCAGTTTATCATATTTTTGAAATCTGATTTCTGAAAACGCTTCACAAAACCTATTTCTCCAAACGGTTTTCGATTTATTATACGTTGTCAAAAATTGTGACATCCCAATTCACTGACATCCTCTTAACCCTGAATTCCTGTCACTCAAACAAATGTTTTTTGTTTTACGACTTTTTAAAATGAAGCACTTTTTTCCCATACAAATACACAGAGTATCGTAAAAATAAGAGGTAATCTCAAATTTTCAAAACGTTATTACACCAAAAATATTAAGTTATGACAAAACCCGTAAAACAAAAAACATTTGTTTAAGTGGTAGGAGTTTAGTGTTAAAAGGATATGCTAGTGAATTACAAATAACGCTGTATAATAGGTATATAAAACTTGTATTTTAGTACGAAAAGTGTTAAATAAAAATATACTTACGCAACTTAGTTTTGTTAAAAAGAACACGAAACAAAAAATACGACTCAGAAACGCGAATGACCTAATATTGCGTCCGGCGAGGACTAAATACGGGAAAAGGTTCTTATTATATGAGGGTGCTCAAATGTATAATAAACTACCTAAAAATATTAAAGATGCAAAAAGTCAATATACCGCTTTAAAAAATTACATCAAAAACATGTTAAAGATAATTTTAGATTAAGTGAGTAAATAGTGAAAATAAACGGATCACTCACGTCTTAAAACGAGTTTAACTCGACATGTTTCGGGCTAATCCGTAGCCCTTACTCTCGGAGTCGCACGTCACGGCGGCTGCCAAACGTGCACTGCGTGCTAACGCCCTGGTCGCGCGGCTACTCGACGCAACTGACAGCGACACACAACTACCCCCGTTTTCATCATCACTTTTATTGTCATTGTCAAATGTAGGGTAGCACACAACACTAACCACATCACTTTGTAAAGGTTCGCCCACACTCACCGTTGACGCAGTACGAACATTCAACACTGTTTTCCAACTCGGGGATACTGACCAACCACTATCCCGGAAGGGCTACGGATTAGCCCGAAACATGTCGAGTTAAACTCGTTTTAAGACGTGAGTGATCCGTTTATTTTCACTATGAGAGAGTCTCACGGTAGTTTCATGTTTAAAGTGAGTAAATACTTTAATATACATATAGTAATACATAAATAAATATAAAGTAATACATAATTTACATACATAAAATAAATACATAGCTTAACCTTAAACAAACAAAAACATATAAACATGAATATATTTACAAGTTTCCACTATGAGCGTACGTCCAGAGCGAAACCGCATTTAGTCGACGTAACTCAGTGATATTGCTAACTAGTTATAATTTACTATTCAACCGTTTAACGCATAGATTGTTTCTACCCACTTTATTTAAATGTACTTGTGTAAATGCATATTGTGAGTGTTGTAAAACTACCCGAATTATTTTGTATTCTTGCGCTCATTAGATTAATATGTTTACTTTAAATTTAAGTTCTCATGCAAGTGAATTGTAAATTCTTAATGAGAATAAAATGATCATTAACCTGTATTTACTTAGTGCATAATATATATGTGTACAAATTAAGATTTAATCAAATTACAACTAGCCTACGTCAAATTATTCCAGAATTAACATGATATCTCACTATTACTATTAATATAATATCACTACGGGTGAGTGGGGGAAGATGAAAAACAGTGTAAGATGAAAAACCACTCGTAGCACCCGGTACTAAGAGTAGTTTTTCATCTTACACTGCCTTTCATCTTATTTTCATCTTACCCCCACTCACCCTATATCGACAGTTAAAAGGCAAAACGCATGAAGCGACATTTTTGAACTTTACATGAAACCCGGCTCAAACGACGGAGAAAAATTCGCTGATTTCAAATATGTATATAACTCATTTTGACAAAAAGTGTCGCTTCATGCGTTTTGCTTTTTAACCGTCGATATTATCACTATTAATACTGTGGGTAGCGAGTAAAAGCTGTAATTTTATCCACAAAATAGTTATTACCCATGACTTCATCGGCGTTAATGCCGTTTACTTACATATCTCTTTCCTATGGGAAAGTTGCAGTTTTCGTTGATTTGGACCTTCTTCATCCCCTATATAAGCAAGCGTAGTTCCTCAATGCACAAAATTTCACCAAATTTAATTCAGCTGTTTTATCCCGAAGAAATAACAAAGAAAGAGGCAGAGAGCCGGTTTCTTTCAGCTTTATAATATTAGGTATGCGAATGATATGTTCTGTCCAATATAAGACCACTGTATAAAAGTACACGTAATCAATTTATATTGTTTTAATTATTTTTGTACCTTAATAACTAACACATTATTGAAATTTTGAATTTTAATTGATTTTCAGGTCTAATTTCCTGCCTCGCACAGCAAGGCTCTGGAATGAGGTTCCTGCTGCGGTATTCCCGGACCGATATGACCTTCAAGCTTTCAAAAAAAGAGCGTACGCCTACCTAAAAGGCCGGCAACGCACTTGTGACTCTTCTGGTGTCGCAGGTGTCCATGGGCGACGGTAATCGTTTACCATCAGGCGATCCGTCTGCTCGTTTGCCCCCTATATCATAAAAAAAAAAAAATGTTTTTATTAATTAAGCAATTTCCCATTAATGAGCCAAAACAGCAGTTAAAACTACAATAATATTTTAATACTAAAATGTACAGATGTTTATGAGACGCTGAGTGGAAACCTTCTGTTCTAAGTACCATAACGACAGCCCAGCCGTTATTGTACATCTTGTATCTGGCGTGTAGGACATCACAGAATAAGCATTTTTTAATATTTTCTTAGATATAATTTCTTAGACGTGGAAAGTAAGCAAAGAATAATAAAATACGTGTTTTATTAATGAAGATCAACTTCCGTATTTAGTTTTTCATAAAAAAAAACGTACAATTACTGTCTTTTGTTTAGAAATAACTAAATATATCGCAATTAAAATGTCACAGAATACAAATACGTTTGGGTATAAAGCCTTAATATGCGTTAAAACATTTCCAACTAATAGAAATTTAGGGGCTTATTACGCCGCACGTGGGCATTTTAGTGTAGTGAATTTATCGAGACATTAGGATGAATCCCGGGCCTTTTGTCGTGGGTTTCTAAACAGAATTCCGTTCGAAGCAGGTGGCCATTGATATTCAGCCGCCGTGTCCCAGGGTTAGCGACGAATTTTCGTAGCAACGTAAGCTTCATTTCTTCGTAAACTTACCATTTCCACGACCCTAGACCCGCAATGTAATAATGTGAAGGACGTCGATAGTAAAATTCAATTATTTTCTCCCTCTGTCCAGGCTTTTGTCAACATTACGGATCGCCCGCATTTTTTTATTATTATAAAGCTTTTTTTGCTCAGCTTTGTGGCTAATTCGATTAAGTTCGTCAAATTTATTCGTAAGTGATTTCGCTTTCCTGGCTTTGCTCACAGTATGTATGGTATTAGGTGTAATACCGGGTATTGTTAAATCACTGATTAGAAATCTGTGTATTTTAATTAAAAATAGCATGAACAAGATGATGGATTGAGTTGAACGCGTGTTAAGTGTGTATGGGTTTGGCTTTACATTTCCCCAAAAAGATGTTTATTTTTAGCAGTGGACACTGTCAGAAAAATTAAATAAATGTGCCATTAAAAAAACTTTTAAAAAACATTCCATCGTTACAAATGTTCGCACGTAAGAATATCGTTTAAAACTTGGAAAGAAGGATATTTTTACGAAAAAAAAATCCGCAATTATGAAATTTATGAATAACAAAGAAAGAACTATCTGGCATAAAGATCCGTTAGGGATTACTTATTACGGAACAAAGGCGAATCAAACCATATTTTATTGAATCAGGCGTTACTTTGCGGAGGTCCATATTAATGAACTAAAACAATTACTTTGCTCACCCACGACCTTACAATAGTTACGTTTATGCAAGAAATGTGCGTTCATGCAGTTCCTTCACCTCCACACTGTACGAACACACACAAATCACATAAACCCAACCATCACCACCACCAAGCTACACTGACGCGTTTCGAACTCAACCAGAGCTCATCTTCAGAGTTACCACAACCGTATGCTATGCTACCAAATGTTAAACTAACAAACCAAAACAAATGTTTTAACTTGTCACTGTAACTTCTCAAGTACCCACTTTATTTTTCTTATTCTCAAACTACCCCACAAAAATTAACTTTTATTGACATATTATAAAACTACCTTGAATTTTTTTTTTTTTTTTTTTGTTTATTTCTTTATAAGGCATATTTAATTAATACTAACTGTTCAAATTCGACCCAAGCCGCAGTAAAGGAGAAGATACTAAATTTACCTGTTCATTAATAATAGACCTCATAGTGTTGTACCTAATTATTTCCATGCATTCCAGAGCATCCAGACGCAACCCCTTGCCGCAATAATGTAACACTTCATAAGAATCTGAATCTAACAATGAATGATTTGATTCCAACAAATGTTTTGCAAAATTCGATCTATCTGGATGCTCATTCCTATATGCCGAAACATGGTCTTTAAATCTAGTATTAAAACTTCGGCCTGTCTGTCCTACATATATCCCATTGCAGTCATTACAAGTAAGCTTGTATACCCCCGATCTAGTTCCCTTATCTACCTGTTCTTTGTGGTTACATAGCCTAGAGTACAAAGAGTTGTTAGTCTTAAAGGCAACATTAATATTGTTTGATTTTAAAATGCCATAAATCTTATCAGACAAACCCCCAACGTAAGAGATGCTAGATCTATATTTGTTAGTAGACTGAGAAGGTAACGCAGCGTAAAGCATGCTATTTACTAACCGTGCCTGCTTCTTTTGAACTAAACTATCTACCATTGATTTTGTATAACCATTTGAGATCGCTATCTGATAAATAGTACTCAACTCTAAATCAAAATGATCCTTAGAAAGAGGCACAGTCAACAATCTATTAACATAACAATGGAAAGCAGCCAGTTTATGCTGCCACGGATGATTAGAAGATGCTGGTATAACAGCATCTGTGTACGTGGGCTTACGGTATATTTTAAATTGATGTTTACCATTTAATTTTGAAATCGTTAAATCCAAAAAGTTCAACGAACAATTTTCCTCCAATTCTTTTTTGAACCTTATCTTTACGTGCTTGTTATTCAAACCATTAATAAACACGTCAAGCTGTCTCATACTCCCTCTCCAGCATAGGATCAAATCATCAACATACCTAAAATAGTACACAATATTACTATTACCCACAATATACTGATTCTCAAAATGATCCATAAATATATCTGCCATTAAAGGACTCAGAGGTGAACCCATAGCTGAATGCATGGGTGAATGCATGGAAATAATTAGGTACAACACTATGGGGTCTATTATTAATGAACAGGTAAATTTAGTATCTTCTCCTTTACTGCGGCTTGGGTCGAATTTGAACAGTTAGTATTAATTAAATATGCCTTATAAATAAATAAACAAAAAAAAAAAAAAATCAAGGTAGTTTTATAATATGTCAATAAAAGTTAATTTTTGTGGGGTAGTTTGAGAATAAGAAAAATTAAGTGGGTACTTGAGAAGTTACAGTGACAAGTTAAAACATTTGTTTTGGTTTGTTAGTTTAACATTTGGTAGCATAGCATACGGTTGTGGTAACTCTGAAGATGAGCTCTGGTTGAGTTCGAAACGCGTCAGTGTAGCTTGGTGGTGGTGATGGTTGGGTTTATGTGATTTGCGTGTGTTCGTACAGTGTGGAGGTGGAGGAACTGCATGAACGCACATTTCTTGCATAAACGTAACTATTGTAAGGTCGCGGGTGAGCAAAGTAATTGTTTTAGTTCATTAAACCATATTTTGACAGCATATTTTTTATGCCTTTTTTATTTTTTATTTTCTTTTTGACGTAAGAAACGTCAAACCTAAAACATGATTAATTTTCTTTTCACTGCAAAGATTATGTTAACAAGACTTTCTTTTGACAAAAACCCATTCACATTTTAATAGGCCAGTTCAGAGACCGTACCTGCTTTGCAATTAATGAGCAAAAGGCTGTGCTTGCGAGTAGCTATATCGCGTAATTGTGGATAGCAATTAATGTCAAGATATTTTACCACAAATTTAAGGTATTACGTAATAAAATAAGACTATGTAAATGTATATAATAACTTGTAATAAGAACTCTAATTAATAACATTCTGCTTGAAATAACCAATTCAAAGATACGTTTTAACGTTCTCCTTGCTGTGACATATTTTTGTAATCATTCTATACAGCGGAAATCTATGGAAGCGCGATATACTTTGCGCATAAGATTTAATTGCATAGTCAAGACTTGCATATATAACTTACTTAAGCAGATTTTTTTTGGGTTAAATATTGTTGGGATTGTGTCAACGCATGAAATATTTGTGCATTTTTGAAGTGATGTCAAAAATGCCAAAAGCGTTCGGGGCAACGAAAATTATGACAAATAAACGAAACACGCTTTTAAAATTAAGTATAATAATTATAACAACATCAATAGAACAGGTCATTGCACACTTCAGTTTCATGAATCGAATTTAAACTTGATTGTTAGGTTCCAAATTACCTCACCATTGAGACTGTACTCAGCGATATAAAATAACCATCGTAACCTTCGTTGCCTTTTCAATTGAACAATCCTAAGAAACGACCACCTCATTCTTATAAATGTTACATTATCTTTCCTTAACTTACCTACTTCAGCTTAAAGTACTACTCAGAACATAAAAGCTTGATATTGTAGAACCCGTAACTCCTAAAGGAAGTGAAGTTATGGTAGCCTTTTTCAATCGCGCTCTGTCCCGGACAACAATTTATTGAAAATTCCTGCGCTGGCGAGCCTAATATTTCCATTGTTATTATCTCGTTTCAAAAGGTTAAGGTGGGATTTCACTTTTGTGGTGATTTTATTATTTTTTGGCTCGTGAGATCGAGGGTGAATGCGACAAATTCGAATATAAAAAGTTTTTTATGACATCGATAGAGCCTCTTAAAAATAAGAATGTGAAAACAAAAGACGTCGTTGGTCGGTTCTGTAGTTCAATTGGTAGAACAGTGTTTTTCAGCTTATGGATTGCAACCTTTAAAGTATCGCAGAACCTCTTTGGGAGATAGCAATAGTACAAACGCTGAATATCTTATGCTTATTCAATATTAAAAATTGAAGGTATTTTTACAAGGGTCATCCAACATCTAGGTACTTCCGCAGATACTTGAAAGGTTGTCTGGTAGAGCTCCCTTAAAGGGATAAGATCGCCTTTGTACCTTCTTGTATCTCAACGGTTGTATTATTTTTTTCCTTATTTTGGTACAATAAAGAGATAGTTACTTGAATTAATAATAATAAATAATAATTAGAAATTTATTTCAGGTTCTAGCCCCATATCGTGTTAGTTATATTTTTTTTTAAAAACTATCTCACAATAATTTAGTTTGACTGAATATTATTACTGTAAAGGTTTTCATCGATTTTTTTTAATTGAACATCTAATGATGTATGGAAAATTATCAAACGCAGTTTTTTAAATTATATTCTTACAAAGAAAAAAAAGTAAATACATGACAGGAACGGAATCACCTGCTGTAATGACTTTAGGTTGATTTTAAAAGCACTTTGTTTATTTACTAGTTACATAATTTTTCAGACCGAAAGAAGCCGCGCCATGAAAAATTATGGCAGGGAAAGTCCCTAGAGGTTACAAATTCACGACCCTCATCTTGATGGCGGAGGTGAGGTACTTATGGTTATTTCGAATTTTAGCCCCTTAATTGCACGTATCACGCAATTACAATTGTCGCTTTACAAGTAGTAATTATAAAACGTGTCACAACGTGGAGGTTGCGCCGACAAAATGTCGCTCGCAAAAATTATTCGCTATAGCCGGCAAGTTGCGAACACGCTGATGAAAGAGAAACACAAAGTTTCTAATAGTAATGGGCGCGATAAACGGCGTCATTAAACATAATTACGAGGGCGACGGGACCAAAGACGAGTCGAAGCTGTTCCATTGGAATCTAAAGCTGCGTACGGATTGCGCGTTCATTTGTACGCGTAGTCGATTACGCGTGTCCTGGAACGCCATGTCCGTACTTGCAGCTACGCGTACACTCTAGTCTAGGGGAACTGCAAGTACGGACATGGCGTTCCAAGACACGCGTAATCGACTACGCGTACAAATGTACGCGCAATCCGAACGCAGCTTAAGCTTGTAAAACTCGGGAAATGCGTACCCACGCTGTATTCTACGCTGTATTTGGAATCCAAATCCATATTAATAATATAAATTTTAAAGTGTATCTGTCTGTCTGTCTGTTACCTCTTCACACTTTAACCGCTGAATCGATTTGATATGGATTTTAGACTCTGGGAAGGACATTATGATAGTTTTTATCCCGGTAAATTGCATAGTACCCGCGGGATGGCGATAAATGAATTCTTTGAAAGAAAGAAAAAAAACATTTCTTTGTGACAACATACCTACTTAACATAGATAATTATTATTATTAGCCTTATTAACCTTTTGACCGCCACGCATCCTTTTTGTTAGGAGCAAAATTGATTCATATGCGGATGCGGGTGGGTTTAATTTTGTATTACCGTACTGTCGTCTATAGCCGACGCTGGCGTTCAAAAGGTTAATGTCCCACTGCTGGGCAAAGGCCTCTTCCCTGGACTTCCAACTCGCCCTGTCTGCACTAAATAAGTGGAATCAAAAACAATCGATATAAATTCCAGCTTGATACCTCCACGCGTTCCTGAGAAAAAGGGTCTTGACAGACAGACGGACGGACGGACGGACGGACGGACGGACGGACGGACAACAAAGTGATCCTATAAGGGTTCTGTTTTTCCTTTTGAGGTACGGAACCCTAAAAACAGCAAATAATTAAAATATAACAAAGTCATAATAAACTAAAACTAAGTACCACCGCCCCGCGCCATACCCGGCTCAAAAGTGCCAATAATACCGGCAGCATTGCCCCGCTGTATGGTCAGCGCAATCTGCTGAACCAAGTATGACCCGGAGCGGGGGTCGCCGCCTCTGTCCCGCCGTGGATCCAACAGACTTCGACGTGCAACTCAAGTGAGACGGTGCGAAGGTACTCACGCACGTCGCATCCCACAAGAGGCAGCGCCCTCTCTGCCAAGGAACCAGCGTAAGATCATCAGGCCTCTTGCCGTCACTACGGTTCAACCCCGGAGGCTCTAGTTGATGTTTATTTTTGTATGTGTTTAGATTAACACTTGAACCCGATAGATGGAGCCGTCACCGGGTTCGGAGAAATGGGCAGAACCACTTCTATTGGGTCAGCTAATCGTAAATGTACAAAAACATACCCGTTCAACAGCCGTACCTACTCGTAACTTAGTCGAATTGCAGATATAATAAAAGATGTATTAAAAATTTCATATACCTCAAGCGAGTAGTTGAGCTTTGTTTGATTATTTATTTATTTATCTTCACTGTTTCATGTTTCTTACAAAGTGCCAAAGTCCAAGGATTTTTGTTTATTTCATCGTAGTTAACTCAAAAGAAAGCCACAAAATTACACATCCTAATATAATTTTAGATTCATGGTTTCCGGTAACAAAATACCTTCAAACAAAAGTAACTTGATATAATGCAATTGGTCGGATTTCCCTGTGATTTTCCGACGTAATCCGTCGTGAGTACATTTGGCATATAAGAGGTATTCGTAAATTAGAACTCAGGATTCTATTTACGAAAGTGTGAGGTAAGCTTTTTAATTTAATTAGAGGTATTACTCTTCGGCTCTTAGAGAAAATGGAATTCTACGCGGAATTTGGCTACTTACAGCTGAAATGTAAAGAATTTAGGTACGTTCTAATTACGGAAGTTCAGGTAGTTCTAAATGTTTACGTGACGTAATTTACACAACAAAGTATTACTGTTCAGACGTTACTCGTAAGAAAGCGTAGAAAGAATAAATAATGACTTCACTCAATGAATTTATTCAAGTATACTTAGAATCTGGTTGAAATTGAAATCTTGGCCGAAGCACTTCTGTTTCTATCTTCCAGAAATAAATTTAAGATATAATTGTACATAGTTATGAATTATGATGCGCTACGCTACATCACGGGACTTGATTGTTACAAGCCGGAGGCGGTACAATACGAAGCAAAAACTCAAAACAAAAAAAAACACAAACATAAGTTTTCGGCTTCATCTTAATAATCATGCAAATTCTTTCCTTTTGAACACCACGACCGTTAAGCTACTTTGTTCAAAGTGGTTACCAAATCCTGTGCAACTTATCCAAAACGGAAGATTACGACGAAATTGTTTGAGAAAACTTTTTTATTTATCTCATAACCAAAAATAAATATTTATTTGTTACGAGGGAATCATTTCGGATAATTAGTCTATTTACTGGCTATTATAATTTAATTTGCATATACCTATTCATCTCTCATTTCAGTTGAGATATATTATAACTTTTAAAAGCATGTTTTCAGATAGGCAAGTTTACAAATACGCATTTTGCCAAAGTGTAACACGCAAATTGCCAGATACCTACGCAATGTGTCAGGATGGTAATACGCAAATTACCACAGATTATCAATGTCACACAAACTGTAGATATAATAATATGTTACGTAAACGATGCTGTACTTGTTTTAATTTTCAGTTCTAGCAAAACGTATTTTTTTACACTACTAAAAAGTAAAAAACTGCATAGAACGCACGTGCATCGTTTTGCAACACAGTGCATGCGTACAGCATTGCTGCCAGCTGCATTCAGTGTACCACTGTGTACCTACAATTATATATTCCCTTCACCTTTTTGTAAAGAGAAATTGTGTAAACGTGCTTTTAAAATACGCTCAGCATGATGTCGAGTTTTACGAGGAAAATTATGAAAGAAACAAAATATTAGCAAATGTTAAGTTCAGACACAAAATGCTTTGGCAAATTTTTGGTGGTTTACTAACGAAGGATCTAATTTCGAAAATGTTCAACTTTGGTTAACCTTAAACGTGTACTTATTTTCTTTCCTAACTAAATTGTGTACTTTTACCATGGTTTTTTTTTCATGGCATTACAGTTTTTAATTTGGTAACTTTTTGTGCTGTACTAAAAGTTACTGGTAAAAGACCCGAAAATATTATCGGTGCCCCGAAGGCTCCAGCTTATTGTATTTTTAAAGAATGATGCAAGAGTAATGTGATTTTTTTACGTAGGTACTGAAATAAATAACGATTTTATAGTATTTTCTGAAAATTAATTCAGTGTACGTAAAACTTTTGACATTATTTTGGTTGACAAATTTTTTTGGAATTACTGATGATTATCTGATAAATATATATATTATTTTGTGTATGCAGAAATATACCGGGTGGATTTCCACGAGGGACCTTCCCGAAAACAGGTGATAGGTTGCTTAAACTGAACAACTTTCTCCAAGGAACATAGGTCGAAAAACGAATTTTTTTTTTCGCCTTTCCATAGTAAGTCGGTCAGCTAACACATTTTGTATGGGAGTCTGAATTTTTTTTTTCGTTTTTCTACCTATGTTCCTTGGAGAAAGTTGTTCAGTTTAAGCAACACTATCACCTGTTTTCGGGAAGGTCCCTCGTGGAAATCCACCCGGTATATTAAATCTATTCTTATCTAAGATATTATTTTAAACTATGTTTTTTTCGTAAGGGCTAGCCGTGTTTTGAACTCGTATCTCTTGGTAGCCCGTGTCAAGCGTACTAAATCCAAATACACCACCAACCCACTCAAACAACTAGATCGCTTGCAGACGCGAATACTGATTTTTCTTATTGTTCATAACTTCACTTAAAGATTTAGCTAAATTGTAGAACATCTTTAGAAACATTGACGCTCCACGCTTCAGATTAGGGGGTAAATCCACGTTCAAAAGAGGAACAAACGCCGCGAAGTCAGCCCGCAGATGTCGCCGCGCGGCAGGCGCCTGCAATTTATTTAATGTGGCCCCGCCTACGTTTTATGACGTTTTTTTTTCACCCTGCACGATGATACCTCCTCATCTTATTGAGCCGTTTGCTTCACTTCCCTCGGGAGAAGTTTTATTAAGTGACGGTGCTTTACAGCTTCCCTATAACGTTTATTAGATGCGAAGAATTTCAGCGGCACCAATTTTCGGGGTGTTAAAAATTGTTCGTTTTGGTTTTACTGAAATTAAAAAAAAATACAAAAAAAATTTTTTTTTTTTTCATTTTAATCTTGACAATGATTTCTGCATACTTTGCGATGGTTTTGGAAAAGAATTCAAAGCAAGAGATGTTTATAACTATTTTTAAAATCTTCGAATCTCATCACGTCATACACGTTTGAACTGTAATTTTTTCACACCAAACTGAGAACAAAATTGTTTTCTTAACTACAAAGGTTATCTTTAATCCAGATTGTCATGTTTTGATTTATTAAAAGTTATTTCGCACAGGTCACGAGCCTCGGGCGCTTATGAGACCCGTTATTTGCCCGGCCCGTACATCCAGAACCTTATTTATAGCCCTGATAATTCCAAACCTTAGATCTGGGTATTACCGTAATTTATAATAAACTTTGTCAGTGATTTTAATCCGGAATATTGCTAACGTTTGCGGTCGCAACCTAAATTAATTAGTTTAATCGTGTTGTTAGATTTTATTGTGAGCAGCGCAATCCACCTGCGATTATTAAAATAGATAATGTTGACCCTACTACTTTGTAAAGTATGGTATGTATAAGAACTACCGTTAAATTAGATAATATGCCCTGCTGATGTGCGTTCCCAGTAGACCTACTAGCAGGTCTAATGGGTTTTTTTTTCCCAGAGGACCTACTCCGTCGAATAGCAATGGTGTGGCAACTTGGTGTGACGACGAGTCTGGCCTCAATATATTTATTTATTTATTTATTTATTCATCAATAAAAATTACAGCATTACAGTATAACACCAATACGCTGTAAAATTCAAAAAAATACAAAAAAACTTAAATAACTATTTAGGGATTTTTGAAAGACGTCTTCGTCGCTTCCCTAAAACGACGGAACACCACACCCTCCGCCCAGAAGTCAGAGCGCAGGAACATCTGCTGGTGCTTGGCAGGCACTTGGAGCTTAAATAAGCTTAATTTGTTAGCCCTTTGAGACTCGAGCGGGTAGATGAACAGCTGGGATCCCTGTAACCGACCCCGTGCTGCCTCGCGGACGTGCTCAAAGACCTTCTCCGTCGTCGTCTTCGTGTCCAACCGAGACAGGTAGATGTCCACCAACGGTACTGCAGCTTGGATACATGACGCCGCTGCAGGAATGGACCCACGCTGATTGCGATTGCGCTTTAGACGGCGTTTCCGATTCACCACCGGAGTGAAGCCATCATTATTCACAATAATTACGTTCGGCGCTGGCCAAACAATATCAACCAAACAACCAGGTAGTCAGTTAAGAAAAAAAATTAACAACTAACCAACACTCAGTATTAATACAGGTTGATTCAACATTGGTAATATTTGATAGGTAGGTCCACTGGGAAAATAATCCCAATAGACCTACAGTAGGTCAACGAGTAGGTCTACTGGGGAACGACTATCTGCTGATATGCACTGATAGGAGAGTAAACAAAATTTACAGCTTATCTGTTCGTGTCTAAGAAAAATAAGCTTTATTTAATTTACGAGTGTCATTAGGTTTTACAGGTTTTTAGAGTGTAAGAAGAATCATTCTCTTTGTTTATCTCACCCTAACATACATACGAGTATTAAGTATAATACTCTTTATTTTACATTTTCGATCTATTACTCGTCCTATATTCTGAATGTGTGGTTTAACACAGGATATAAATAATAAAATGTCAAATCGTCAATTAATACCCTGACAACACCGGATGCTGTTTGAAAATCTTTTTTATTGTGATTTAAGATGAAACTGGCTTTGCCTAACTTGCAATTATATTTTGATTACGTTTTCTGTTAAATGTACTTTCATTTTTAACCCCAAACGTTGCAAACGTTGACAGCTGTCAGGCATCGTTTGGAAGTGGTATGTGTTTAGTACGTTAAATGGGTAGGTTTTTAAACGTCTGAATGACAGAAAACGGAGACAGCATTCTTAATGCAGCCGTCGCACTGGTTAAAAGTCTAAAGTATTTTGTATTTGCATCGCTTAGTGCTTGGAGTTTAACTGGGAATGGTTAGTGCTTCCAAAGAATAAGTTCTCTGGCACCTGGTACTGATCCTTTTATTTTTGAGATTAAACGAGTATTTGAATAAAGACTGCGCAGTTTATGGACACAAACACAAAACTCTCCACGTTCCGGTAACCTATTACCATCGTGATTGATTAATTATGTTCTATTATTAGTGAAAAGATAGTTTCATAACGAATTGTTATGTTTTAAACTATAGTAATATGTGTAGGTATTGATAAGAGTTTCGTTGAGTTTTTGCCGTTATCTTCTCAACAGAGGTTATTTTTCAGTGATAAAAATGAGTCAGCCTAAATCGAATAAAAATTGCCTTTACCTACAAGTAAAACCCGTGTGCAATTATTTCTATCATCTTAACTGACCTTGAGAATATCCAAAGATGGTAACTTAACCAGAACTTTGTTTTTAGGGTTCCGTAGCCAAATGGCAAAAAACGGAACTCTTATGGATTCGTCATGTCTGTCTGTCTGTCTGTCCGTCCGTTTGTCACAGCCACTTTTCTCCGAAACTATAAGAACTATGCTATTGAAACTTGGTAAGTAGATGTAATCTGTGAACCGCATTAAGATTTTCACACAAAAATAGAAAAAAAAAACAATAAGTTTTGGGGGTTCCCCATACTTAGAACTGAAACTCAAAATTTTTTTTTTCATTAAACCCATGCGTGTGGGGTATCTATGGGTAGGTCTTCAGAAATGATATTGAGGTTTCTTATATCATTTTTAGGGTTCCGTACCCAAAGGGTAAAAACGGGAACCCTATTACTAAGACTCCGCTGTCCGTCCGTCTGTCTGTCTGTCCGTCTGTCACCAAGCTGTATCTCGGGAACCGTGATAGCTAGAGAGTTGAAATTTTCACAGATGATGTATTTTGGTTGCCACTATAACAAAAAATACTAAAAAAATGGAATAAAATAAATATTTAAGGGGGCTCCCATACAACAAACGTGATTTTTTTGCTCGTTTTTGCTCGATATTGATAATGACAACAGGTAGACGCTTGAAATATTTACAGAATATTTAATTATATAGTGACTTTAAAAATAAATCATTAAATTAAAATAAAAAATATTTAAGGGGAGCTCCCATACAACAAACGTGATTTTTATAGATAATTGTACGGGACCCTTCGTGCGCGAGTCCGACTCGCACTTGGCCGGTTTTTTCTAAACTGAATAGTTTGTACGAGAGACACTTCCAAAGTGGTAAAATGTGTTTCCCCCCCCCCCCGTAACTTCTTAAATAAGAGAATGATAAAATTAAACTTCCACCGAAAATTGGTTTGAACGAGATCTAGATTGGTCTGTCTGTCTATATCAGTAACCAATCTACAATGATCCCACACTGCGCACATTTTACTTAGGAGCAGGGGTCTGCTAAGACTGGGTGTTCATAGATACATATAAATTTGTACCGAACCCTCGATGCGCGAGTCCGACTCGCACTTGGCCGGTTTTTTTAGCATTATAAAGAAGGTAAGCGATCTTGACATGTCTTTTTATTGTAAGAACACATTACGTACATTGCGCGTTGCTAGCATTAAACGTAGCTTTCTAATATTATTTAAAAACCGCGGGACATAAACTAGAAACAAGCTACTTGAGAGGCTACGAGTTCAACAACTCGTCTATCTAAACGAATAACATTAAGACATGAAAGAAGTGTTTTGTTTATTTTGATTACAATGTTGCATGGTATGGTGTGTGGAAAGTGATTTATGTACATTTCTTGTACTCTATCAAAACAACATCAAGAGCTTAAATGAAAGCACAATTTGTAAGTTTGCCTGTTTCTACCTCGCCGTTCAAAATATGGGCGCTCCTTTGTAAGGCGAAAATTTGAACTTTTTCTCAGCCTTGAGTAACTGAGGAAGTTTTTTCGCACTCTCCCGGTTATTGTACTGAATTTACTGAAGTAGAAAAATTCCAATTCTATACTTTGTTTTGTCAGACTCATTTCTTTCTGAAGGTTCCGATCCAGGTATTTGATACGCACTTTTGTGATGGAATAAATCTGTTCGGATTGTAGCTTATAAGTGAACAGAATAATGCCGATTTCAATATGAATACTTACTTTAACTGCTTTACAATTTTAGAGTGCCTGCGGGTACAATATACATCCATTCAGAATTTCTTAATGTGTAAGTTAAGGAGAGATTTGTCATTTATTTTTGTATTTTGCTACCATTATTATAAGTTGGTACGTAACTAATTGTTCGTTATTTAGTTTAATCGGGATTAAACTGAATACAGAAGATGATGTTAATGGTACAGTTTGCTTATTTCAATTCAAACTTTAATTCCATACAATCGAAAAAAAGGAGAAAAAAGAAGAGTCATTGTATTGTATTGTATTGAATAAATTCAATCACGTAACAGGGTGAAACCTTTTCGCTGCAAATTACATATTGATATTTCATATATCTGGCAAAAAAAATGTGATTTTGTTGATTCCGTTTCCTCTACTGTAGATGAAAATGCAGAGTTTGCTACCCATTTTACCCCATTCTACGCGTTAATGAAAAAAACTTTGCATTGAATAAAAAAAATCGTATTGCAATGCGGGTAAATAATACACCGTGACCGACGACTAACCTGACAGATTTAAAACAGAGATTCCTCAGGTTATGTCTAATCAAAAATATAGTATAAAATCAGGTCGATTTGGCTTACAAGGAAAAGATGGTTCCCAACTGTCCGGCTCCTTTTTGATTTATTTGGATATATGTTAGAAAGTAGTCTAAAATAATATACCTGTATTTTTTTAGTTGCCCAATCTCGACCTATTTGGAGAAATTGTCCTCCAAAGTACTGAAAAGTGACTAAACCCTCTAACTACTGTAGATTTTTTTTAAAGAAGAAACATAATTCATGCTAGGGAAATCTCTAGGTAGTCATAAGTAAGTAACAATAAATAAGTTAAGTATGAAGTATCTTTTTCTATTTATTTTTTTATTTTCTTCAACTTCATTTTTTTTTTTTTTTTATTACTTTTACGGTCATCCCGTGAAACCATATATTTCAAACTAAATACAAACTGAAATATAGATGCACAGAAAAAACCCCAGAAAAAAGACCAATGCTGGGAATCGAACCCAGGTCCTCAGCGTTCCGTGCTGCGTGCTTACCCCTACACCATCACTGGTCTAGAAGTTAGCGACGAATCTTTCCCATACATCGTACACTTCAGTCTGTTATAATCACATTTAGGCAGTGATAAAGCGCATCTATGTTATGCCCTCTACCGACAGACTTCCTTCGGAGCTACCCGCTCACCTGGACCAAGAGATGGCGCTACTAGGCCAACTTTTACAAGTTAAGTATGAAGTATCTTTTTCTATTTATTTTTTTATTTTCTTCAACTTCATTTTTTTTTTATTTTTTTTTATTACTTTTTCAAACTAAATACAAACTGAAATATAGATGCACAGAAAAAACCCCAGAAAAAAGACCAATGCTGGGAATCGAACCCAGGTCCTCAGCGCAGGACCTGGGTTCGATTCCCAGCATTGGTCTTTTTTCTGGGGTTTTTTCTGTGCATCTATATTTCAGTTTGTATTTAGTTTGAAATATATGGTTTCACGGGATGACCGTAAAAGTAATAAAAAAAAAAAAAAAAATGAAGTTGAAGAAAATAAAAAAATAAATAGAAAAAGATACTTCATACTTAACTTGTAAAAGTTGGCCTAGTAGCGCCATCTCTTGGTCCAGGTGAGCGGGTAGCTCCGAAGGAGTGTTGAAGTCTCTCGGTAGAGGGCATAACATAGATGCGCTTTATCACTGCCTAAATGTGATTATAACAGACTGAAGTGTACGATGTATGGGAAAGATTCGTCGCTAACTTCTAGACCAGTGATGGTGTAGGGGTAAGCACGCAGCACGGAACGCTGAGGACCTGGGTTCGATTCCCAGCATTGGTCTTTTTTCTGGGGTTTTTTCTGTGCATCTATATTTCAGTTTGTATTTAGTTTGAAATAAACAATAAATAAATAAATAAAATAAATATCACGGGACAATTCACACAATACAATCTAGAATACCTTGCCAGCTCGTTGTAAGGCCCTATTATATTGAAGTTCAAAATGATTCATATTATTATAGACATTGTTTGGAACAAATACGACCGCTTTAGCCTAGTTGGTAGTGACCCTGCCTACGAAGCAAGAGGTCCTGGGTTCAAATCCCGGTAAGGGCATTTATTTGTGTGATGAGCACGAATCCTGAGTTCCTGAGTTATGGATGTTTTCTATGTATTTAAGTATTTATTTATCTATATAAGTATGTTTATCGTCGTCTAGTACCCATAGTACAAGCTTTGCTTAGTTTGGGACTAGGTCGATTTGTGTAAGATTGTCCCCTAATATTTTTTTTTTAAATAAAAAAACACTAAAATTAGAAAACCTAAAATAGAAACTAAACTAAGATAATAAAGGAAAAATTATAAATCAAAAATATCTTTAAGAATACCACCCGACGGCATTGTTCCCAGAAGGCAGGCAGCGTTTCCTCGTTGAATAGCTATACTAAAGGATTCATATTTTTTGTTAAAAAAATAGAAAAGTTAAAATTGCCGATTAGAACCTAGGTTTATAAAGTTTTTTACCTGTTTATAAATCTGTTACGACTTTGTCGCATGTACTGTACCCACGGCGTATAATTGAAGTTATAATAATGTGCTCATCGATCACCATCGTTGACACATTACCTACCTGCTTGCCAGCGACGGGTGTAATCTGCCATGATGCTCGATCATGCTCCGGCTATTATCAAAATCTTTACACCACCCACGTTTGGGGTTGTCACTATGTGCGTTGCGGGGGTATTTAGCACGACTTCATTGCACGATCTTTGAAATAAGATAGAACTTATTTCAAAGTATATATTAAGTAGTAATCGTGTACTTATTTTTAGATTACCTACCAACTTTTTCTAGGTAATAAACACAACATAATTTTGTACATAGATTTTTAAATTACTACAAGTATTTACGTTATACACCCTCAAAATGTTTTGATAGCTTTTTATTTAGTTTAGCAACGAAAAGTTTATATGATTTTTTGTTATGTTAGAGAGGCCAGACAAACGAACTAGTGGGTCACCTGATGTTAAATGATCACCACTGTATAGTCGACCAAGAAACTCCTTTACCACCCTAAAGTTCAATGTCAGTTGTATGACTTAAGACATCAAAGGCTATTTTCACTTACAAGTCAATGTGACAATCAGCCTTATTGTTTTTATTCTGATGTAGGAACTGTCACAAAAAATGGCAAAGCACTTACTTGGTCGACTATACATAGACACCCGCAGCGCTTTACGTGATGCCAGTGCGTTGTCGGCCCTTCGGCTTTTCGGTTCGGCTTTTTTTGCGAACTATTCTTTTTGGTATACACACTAAACCGGACCACAACCAATACCACTTGTGTTAGTATAATCAAACACCAACCATCGGTTTACATAGAATTTTACAGCATTCGGAGCCACTTGGAACTGGTAAAAAGCGAGAAATCCAAGTATGGAACTCGTTCCCTGGAAAACAGAACGTTGATGGATCATCTGATGCGAGGATTAAACACACACGTGTTGCCATGATTAGAATTTAATCAAAAGCGTCAAAGAATCCGGATTGTAAAGTAAAAACAGTAAGTATATTCATGCTAGCTGTTACCCGCAACTCCTTCTGCGAAAAATTCCTTTATAGTTATATCACGGAAATTATGCAATTTGCCTGGATAAAAAGTATCGTTTGTGTTAATCCAGGCTATAAACTATCTTCGTGACAAATTTCACAAGAATCTTTCAAACCGTTCTAGCGTGAAAGACTGATCGCGACAGAAGATACAACTTTCACGTTTATACCAATAGAGGGATTTTTTTATAGATAAGCTATCAAAAAAAATCTTGTGTCACGGTGTTTGTTATCGAACTCCTCCAAAACGGCTTGACCGATTTTTATGAAACTTTTTTTCTGTATTCGGCAGGTCTAAGAATAGGTCGTAGGCTATTTTTTATACCTACCCCTATTATTCGCGGACGGAGTCGCGGGCAACAGCAGCTAGTCTATTATATAAAAATCTCGCGTCACGCACGGTGTTTGTTATCGAACTCCTCCACAACGGCTTGACCGATTTTTATGAAACTTTTTGCCTATATTTTGTAGGCTACTTTTTGTTCCTCTAATATGGCAAAACAACGTCAGCTAGTAAAATATAAGTTAGCAAAAACTTGTTTAAATACATAAATGCAACACAATATTGAAATTCCTTGTAAAGAAGGTGAATGTCTTTCTTCGTAATCGTTAATTTAAATTTTAATACTCGTAGTCACCAATCATGTTTCAAAGGACTGTCGTATTTAATCATAAGTTATAACTTAATGCGGGTTGCACCAAGTTCCTATAACTATAATCATAGTAATAAAAATGCCGTCAAATCTCCGGTTTTTGATATTATCTCACGATGGTGTATCTGATAGATAATTCGAGTCGTGTGTCGAAGCTGGAAGTAGTTTTACTCTGTCCCATAAACACATTCGTCATACTTGTATATTGTTAGGTAAAGACTAAGTGACAAGGTATAAAAACGTGCACCTACACTATTGACGCTAATTGTACATTATTCTTGACTGAAATATACATGACATTCACTGACCAAAGACGAAGTATTGTTAGTAAAAGTCAACCCACTAACACCACTTTTAAGTGTAAGAAGAAAACTCGTAGATAATTCCATGAAGACAGCTAAATCTTAATAATCATTAAATTAATAATAAAACTAGGATTTAATGAAACACTATTCAGTTTATATGCTGGCGTTAAACAGAACCTTCATTAACACAATGAGTACAAACAAGGCATGAGACGTTTATGTGGCAACAAAATACGTATGAGGAGCTGGTAAGACAAGGAACTATTATAAATGAGCGCGGAAACAGAGATCATAACTGTAGACTTCAATATTTTATTGATTGTTGAAGAACAGGAAAATAAATCAGAATGCCGTTTTTTTCTTTAAAATATTATATTATGACAATTGACATAGAAAATTGCAATGCGTCTTTTGTACCTATAATTATTTTTGTCTTACTCTTCCGAACATTTTGAAAAATAAATGACGAAATAAATACTGGCTACTTTACTGTATAAAGGCAATCCAAAACGGCAAAAGTGTAAAATCTCTGCATTTAGTTCCTTCAAATTTGTAGTGACTTGCGTTTTTTTCATCGAAACAGTTATTTAAATCAAAATACTTTAGGTACAACTAAACTGTGACGGTATTACGCTAGTGGCCTGGCCACAGAGACGCCAGCAGTTAATGCCCTCGCCATAACAACGCAATTGGATACAAATGATAGCTATTCTCTCATGGATCTCGGCAAAAATAATGGATCGCGAAGCATCCGAGCGAGGAGCAATCAATCAAGGAGCGTATTCCGTCCTTGTCTAGTTTGTTCGCTACCTACGTGCACGAATTAGACTCTCAGATTGATCATACCCGTGTCTGCATTCATACACACGACTTCACAAGGAGAAATTATGATTAGACATCGCTATGTTCATTACATGCTTATATTAATCATTCCGCTATGCACTAATACAAGGCTTTCAAGGTCATGTGGTTCATTTGGTCAGATTTTTTGCTATTCCAAAGCTTGGTAAAAGATTCCTTACGTCTAAGAGGTACATTTTCACATCTATGAACAAAAAACGTTCCCTGTTTGACCTTCGTCACAATTAAACACAGCCCACCTCTGAAACTCGTAGTAATCGCTCCAAAGATGAACTTCCTGATAACTTTGCTGGAAGATAAACTTTGCCTCTTTATATTAAATTATTCCGAAACTTCCGGGGTACGAAGGAGAAAGATTTCCGAAAGTGCTAATTGATTGATATTTCATTTAGAAAAGTTAATTTCTGGGCTCGTTCTCCCCCTGTTTCAATTTGTAACCGAGCCTTTGTTGCTTTTATTCAAAGCCATGTAAAATACGCGTAAGTATGTGGCTGTCCACTTAAATGGGTAAGTCACAGTCGAATGGGCTCACGACCGAGCGATCAAAGAAGCAGCACATGCGAGATAATTAACTACGAACATTCAAAATTTACAGAATGTGCTTCGCTTAAAAGTTAAGAGTTGTTGTTTGGAATCGTGTTTTTAATTCATAAACTCGTCAGAAGAGTAGAAAACACAGAGTGGTATTATGACGTTGATTTTAAGATTCCTGAGAACGGTATAGTCAGCATCAAAAGTAGCTAGTCACTTTTGTACCTTGTCGCTCTACAGTTAGGTGCAAAACGTCATATTTGATTGATAATTGTGTTATTACGACAAAGTACAAAAGTGACCAGCTACTTTTGATGCTGACCGTACCTAGCACATAAAAGCGAAGAGGAGAAGTACACACGGATGAATTTCCGGTACCTACTCGACGTCTTTATCTGAGGCTATTTTGTGTAATGTGGGTCGGGTACGCTACTTTGGCAAGCCCCTGAGAAAGTCTAGTGAACCTATATTGTTGAAAATTGTCTAAGGCTATGATATTAATGGTTTCTAAAAAAAATACATCGTAATAATTGATTTACAGGGTTTTCAAATGCAAGAGCTTTCAAAAAGTTTCACCTTAAACTAGCACAATTGTAAATCTTCCACGGGGGCGAAGGCGCGTGGATCAGCTAGTCCTCATTAAATGCACCAACTTTACATGAAATTGCACTTAAGGTGTTAATATATTTTTGAACACGCTGCATAATTATAAAAAATAGCAGCTTGTTTTTTTAGCTTTAAAATACAGGAGCTTGTCATTTATCTAATGCCTTTAAACGAGCAATTCTTGTGTATATTATATTATTATGTACTTATATATCGCCTGCTGAATGCAATAAGGGCCAAAGTTAAACATTTTGGGTTTTTGAGTTTAATCCGGAATCATGTACTACACACACACACACGATTCCGATTCCGGATTAAACTCAAAAACTCGAAAATTTTGACTTCGGCCCTTATTGCATTCAGCATGCGATATATAATCAGAATCTCGGAAACGGCTCCAACGATTTTGGTGAAATTTGGTATGTGGGGGTTTTTGAGGATGAAAAATTGATCTAGTTTTCTTAAAATGTACCTTGTAGTTAAGTACACATCAAAATAATAATACAAGGGGCGTTCAATATAAAGTGAGAATGAGATGCAAACTCTTTCAATATTAGGAAATTAAATACTGGCCGGTAAAGCTAATCTATCTAGCTGATTGCTATGAAAAAAAAAATAACTGTCTTTTGTTTAAAAAAAATACGGTCATTTCTTTGCAATGCTATTGAGTACGTTAGCGAAAATAGAGAAAATTTAACTGCGCGCCGTTATCAAATACTTGTGTTTGAAAAATTTTTCTACGGACCAAGTCAATTTAGATTTGCGGGACACTTTAGGGTCTAGTGCTCCTCCGTATTCGACAGTCGCACGTTGGTGCGCCGAATTTAGACATGGAAGATCATCGACCATGGACGACCCCCGCTCCGGACGCCCTACTACTGCAATAACTGAAGAAATTGTGAAAAAAGTTGAAAACTCAGTTTTGGCGGATCGTCGTGTCACGGTTCGTTTTATTGCTGAAAATGTAAATATTTCAACGGGGAGCGTGCATAATATTTTACATGAACGCTTGGGTATGAAAAAGGTATCTGCGCGTTGGGTACCAAGAATGCTTACTGACACGCAAAAACAAACTAGAGTCGAGATTTGTCAAGAAGCTTTGGACCTGATACAGCAAGACCGGGAAATTTTTTTGGCGCGATTTATAACAATGGACGAAACATGGCTCCATCATTATGACCCTGAAACGAAACTGCAGTCTATGACATGGAAAAGGCCATCATCTCCAACTCCGAAGAAATTCAAGGTGGGCCCATCTGCCGGTAAGGTCATGGGCTCTGTTTTTTGGGATGGTAAAGGGGTATTAATGATTGAGTATCTCAAACATGGAGCCACTATTACGGGCACTTTATACGCCAAACAAATAGCAACATTGCGCAATGAGATCCGCGAAAAACGGCGAGGTAAACTCTCGAAAGTTGTGCTGTTCCACCAGGACAATGCCCCGGCACACAAGTCCATCGTTGCAATGGCTGCAATTCGTGATGCTGGGTTCAATATCCTTAAGCAACCTCTGTATTCACTAGATCTCGCTCCCAGTGATTTCTACCTATTTCCGAGATTGAAACAGTACCCGAGAGGCCAGAAATTTGAAGACGACGTCGCGGTAGTCGCTGCAGTACAAGATTTTTTAAGTACTCAAGATGAGACCTTTTTTAAAAATGAAATTTTAAGTTTAGAAAAAAGATATAATAAGTGTAATATGCTAAAAGGTGACTATGTCGAAAAATAAAATTACATTTAGTAAAAGTTGTTTAAAACATACTCATTCTCACTTTTCATTGAACGCCCCTAGTATACCTATTTTATTAAATCTCGGTCGACGGTGTTAACATTCTGAAAGTCTCGCAAATTGTGACCATATTATTATCAGCAAAAAGTGCAACATACGGTAATCAATTAACGTTTACCTTTTTTTGAAAATGAGAAAATAATGTTTTAAAAATCATGTGACCATTACGTATGTTAAGTCAATAAAGGTGTGTATACATATCTTTGTAACTTTGGCGGTATCGATCTTTTTGTAGTCGACTGTACTTAGGTACTTAAGATGTGTTTTTTAGCTGAAGTCATTCTGTATATGGTGATCCCCATATTGTGTACAAATTTGGCCAATACTCTACTTCTAATTCCTTGATTAATTTGACTGTTCATATTTAAATGTAGGTGTACGAGATGTAGACCGTGATCACTTTTAATGTACTCCCCCATATTACTTCGAATCTACCAGAGCTATGATGGCGGGTAATGCTGTTATTGTAAATAAAATAAATAAATAGGGACAATCTTACACAAAACGACCTAGTCCCAAACTAAGCAAAGCTTGTACTATGGGTACTAGACGACGATAAACATACTTGTATAGATAAATAAATACTTAAATACATAGAAAACATCCATAACTCAGGTACAAATATTCGTGCTCATCACACAAATAAATGCCCTTACCGGGATTCGAACCCAGGACATCTTGCTTCGTAGGCAGGGTCACTACCAACTAGGCTAAAGCAGTCGTTAAATAATGAAATAAATAATGAAATCTATATCTATATATATAAAAGAAGAAACTGACTGACTGACTGACTGACTGACTGACTGACATATCAACGCACAGCCCAAACCACTGGGCCTAGAGATTCAAAATTTGGCATGTAGGTTCCTTTTAAGGTCTAGGGGTGCACTAAGAAAGGATTTTTCAAAATTCTCACCCTAAGGGGGTGAAACGGGGGCCAAAGTTTGTATGGGGAAACAAAATTAGTTCGACTATTTTATTCGAAACTTCACAGAAGAACTCCTAATGATAAATGAGTAAACACGTGTTTCAGGTTTTTTGAGAATTCAACCCCTAAAAGGGGGGAAAGGGGTAACAAAGTCTGAAAATCAACATGGGTGTTGTTTCTATGGTTTATCGGGTCGCTGGTTATGAAAACAACAACGGTTTTAAAATCCGACGTGGCAGACGTAAAATACCATCTCCCTGGATGGGGTGCGATGGGGTTGAAATGTCTAAATAAACTAAATGACTGTTGATATATCAACGCACAGCCCAAACCACTGGACCTAGAGACTTGAAATTTTGCACATAGATACCTTATACAATGTAGGCATCCACTAAGGAAGGATTTTTGGGAATTCCCTCGGGAACGGGAAAAAACTGGATTTATATATTCGATTCCGAGTGACCCTATCTCAGTAACTATAATAACAAGACTCTTCAAAGTTGATACACAAGTAGGTATTACATTAGTTAAAACATTAATTTCAGGATTTTTCACAATTCCCACGGGATAAGGAAAAAACGGGATTTACATATTCAGTTCAACGGGATCCTATGAACTATAATTACTAGGCTCTTCAAATTTGGCATAGAAGTAGGTAATTATAATAGTAAAAAAACAGTTTTAAGGATTTTCGAAAATTCCCACGGGATAAGGAAAAAACGGGATTTTTCGTTTTACTGGTCGTAGAAAGCTGAATTTCGGCATGTAGGTTGCTTGGGGAGTGTAGAGGAGCATTGAGAGAGGACATTTCTAAATTCTCACGGGAACGGGAAAAAACGGGATTTTTCGTTTTACTGGTCGTAGAAAGCTGAAATTCGGCATGTAGGTTGCTTGGGGAGTGTAGAGGAGCATTGAGAGAGGACTTTACAAAATTCCAACGGGAACGGGAAAAACGCGATTTTTCGTTTTACTGGTCATAGAAAGCTGAAATTTGGCAAGTGGGTTCCTTGGGGAATGTAGGGGAGCATTAAGAAAACATTTCCCGAAATTCTTACGGGAACGGGAAAAAACGGGATTTTGCGTTTTACTGGTTGCAGAAAGCTAAAATTTCAAAATTCATAAGTTTATACTGTAAGTAGGCCGCAAAGGGCTCTTTAACCGACTTCTAAAAAAGGAGGAGGTTATGCATTCCACTTTTTTTATGTAGGTATGTTCACCGATTTCTCGGTCAATTGTGGACCTGCTTGCTTGCTTGATATCTTGGTTCTTTGTAATACTCATAGTACACGCGAGCGAAGCCGCGGGCAAAAGCTAGTAATGAATAAATAATTATTGAAATAATGTTTTTCTTTAACCACTCTTAATTGTTCTTTCGTTGTTGTTATTTTGCAATGACAATTTAATATTTTATTCACTAAACACAAATAAAATTATCGAGATGGAACTTTGTTTAGATGTATGTTCCCAAACTAAGCATTTAGATCACAAGTAAATACAGATTCTCAGAGCTCTACAGTAATCGCTGGTAACTTTTTGTATTTCTTTTCCTTTTATTTTTGTATACCTATCCTATGAGATTTTCTTAAGGAAGATAGAATTTAGACATCAAAGTCACATAAAATAAATCGTTTTTATCGTATAACTTGGAAACAACCTTGGTTGAACTTGCACGAGGCATATTATATTTAAGGCGATTATATTGCCCACTTTGATGGATGTCATATCTCGGCTTACGGACAACTTGACCTGTTTGTAGTGTTTAATGTATCCAGTAGGTACCATCTGGGCCGCAAGAAGCGGTTTTATGTTAAGTACTTACCCACTTATCTACGGGATGGGTTTGGACTTACACCTCTACTTTTTGGTGCCTTTTAATGTTTTCATATTATTTATATATTACGAGTATTTACTTATTCACCTTTATCTTCAGTAAATTGAGCAATATATTTTCAATATACCGTACGTGGTGAATAAAAATGTGTAGTTTAATTTAACTTCTGTATATATTATAAGGCAACCGTTACTGACTGATCAATCAATGCACAGCTCAAACCACTTAACGGATTATACTGAAATTTGGGACACAGATAGCTATTACGACGTAGGCATCCACTAAGAAGGGATTTTTCTAAATGCCCACGGGATAGGGAATAAATGGGATTTATATTTTCGCTTCAAAGTGGTCCTATCTCCGTAACTGTAATTTTTAGAGACTTAAAATTTCGCATGAAACCCCACGGGATAACGAAAACTGGGACTGCAAGTGGGACCCTATCTCAGTAACTATTCCTTTAGGTAGGATCGTAAAGGCTCAGTAAAAATGAATTTTGGGATTTTTTTTTATATAAGAGGTGGCAAACGAGCAAACGGGTCACCTGATGGAAAGCGATCACCGTCGCCCATGGACACCCGCAACACGGAGGGCATCACAGGTGCGTTGCCGACCCTTTTAGGAATTGGTAGGCTCGTTTTTTAAAGATCCCTAAGTTGTAACGCTCCGGGAATGCTGCCGCAGAAAGCTGATACCAGATCTTTGTCGTGCGAGGAAAGAAGTTTCGCTTAAAACGCACGGTACTAGACTGCCAATCATCAATTTCCCGCGGGACAGAGATCGGGAGTTGACTATAAATTGAATTTGTGCGCGGACGAAGTCGTGGTAAAAAGCTAGTCAAATTATTAAAAATAAGCAAAATAGCATCACCCAGATCCAACAATGAGCTAATAATAAGTACACGCACAATGTAATTTACTATGTTCCCGTTCTAAAATTTATTAATTTTCTTTGTTTCATGGAAGTACTCGTACGGCTCTGCTTTTATGCTTACGCTTTGAGCAAGTAATTATTATGAGAGTCCCGCGCCCACATCAAAGGAATTGTATATATTTTAAGGGATTTATTTAATGAGTTTCTAAAGTTTGGTCATATTTCGCTAAGTAACGGGCATGTTTGACCAACATTTTTATTTGTAAATGTTATAATTATTTATCTTGTCTGTTTTTCAGGATATTTTCTAGTTTTCACTTTTATTCTATACGAGAATTATCACACAAAACATATTAACCTCGACGTTTCATCCACATGGCAGTGGCCGTGGTCACGAGTTTACCCTCGTGTACCCGCGCTTGATTCCGATTAGAAATAAACGTTTGGCTGAAACGTCGAGGTAAATATTGTATGCGTGATAAGTCACGTTTAGAGTAATAGTTATGAGTGAAGATCACGAAAGTTTAAATCAGTTTATTACTAGTTTATTCGAGTAATTGAAGAGCAAAATTTTTCTTTTAGTCTTTTCAGTTCAAATTACCGATCCTCAAATTGTCTCGACCGAAACTGTGCAGAAATAATCTATTATACTTAGATAAATAAAAAATAATTGCAGAAATGCAGAATTTTATGTACGTACGCGTATAACTTTAGAACGGCTGCGCCTATTTTGTCTAACTCTTTTTTGTTGTCTTAGGAAGTGTTGAGAGGTTTAAATGAAATTAAACGTTGTTTTTTTTTTTAAATTAGTAGTACACCCGTGCGAAGCTGGGGCGGGCAGCTAGTTTAAAATAAAATACAGTTATATTAAGCAAAACAAACAAAATAGCTCGGTATTGTCGAAACGTTTCAAAACATTCCCCAACAAATCAACGTTAATACGTCTACTTGTGAGCATGTGCATTTATCTCGGCGTTCCCTTTCAATTTAGCTAAGTAATTTCGAACGACTACAATCTGTTTAGTGGGCTGAAATAAAAAAGGAGATTAAAAAGGCAGGCCCAGAAGGCGCCTTAGCTCCATTTCAGTGAGATTAACAGCCATAATCAAGCAATTGGGTGGCGGATTACAGCGATTTTTATGTCACCCGAGACGCCCGCGCCCGCGACCTCGCCGCTGGCCCATCAATCACCGTACTTGAAACTCCGGTAATAACAGTGATGAGCCGAAATCTCGGGAAGTGCGTGAGCGATATCACAATGATAGCGTTGTTCGCGAATTTTTCACACTTTTAAACAGATGGCCATTACGCTAAGTCGCTACGTGTTTTTAAGCTTCTTTACGTTTTATGAGCGGTTTTGAAATGCGTAACGTGAAGTAATTTTCTCTTTGGATTACAACAAAAGCCGCTTCTGGGAGTGCTAATTGAAAAAATATTTCAATCCTGTAAAATCTTTTAACTTTCTATAAAACTAATGAGAATAAAACTTATGATTTAACACACGTAAAAGCACAGATTAAGCAAAAAATGCAATAGGATTTCCTATATGAAAGTTTGAATACCAACCAGTACCAGATCAAATTAGTGACGCTGATGGATTTAACAGAGCTTTTAAACTTTTTTGTCTGACGGGATACTACCATCTGGCGTAAGTTCTAACCACAGCGCTGGAATTTCGTGAAAAAGAATTGGTTTAGTCTCTAAAAAAAGTTATCTAGTTTAGTGAGACAAGGCGACCAAATTTTCTAAATTTAAAGTTCTACAGCTACAAAGCTCAACGTCACCAGTGATATAACGCTAGTAGGATGTCTAGGAAACCATAGCATAGAAATTAGCTATTTTATTAAATACTAGCTGTTGGCCACGACTCCGTCTACGAAGAATTTGTTTATCGCTATCCCGCGGCAACTACGCAATTTTCCGGGATAAAATGTATCCTATATTTTAATCGCGTGGCACGGACGCACGCACGCACGCACACACATTCTCATATTTCGTATCAAATCTCCAGCCAAGTAAATTTCTGTAAAAATCTGCCCGGCTGTACTCCTGTAGCCTTCTGAGACCCAGAAAAATTATTATGCACGTATATTTGAATTAGGAATCCTTTTATTATGTATTAGTTAAAGTTCAAAGTCAATTTTTGAGCTCTGTACAAAAATATATACATGGAGTCTTATGAGGATAAAGGTCACATTTCTTAATCAATTTTAGTGAACATGACTAAATTTAGTTTTTTTTTTAATGGCTGAGCTATGGCTTTGATAATGTAAAAAATATCGGGCATTTTGAAAAACTCGCCAGATCTACAGCTCATGGAGCCACAGTATTAGTTAAATTAGGGTCACTTGCACGATCTGGGATTAAAAAAAATATCGCTACCTGGGGTTAGGGATAGGTTAGGGACAGTTCCATAAATTTTGACACTGCTTAACTCTGGGCTAGCACTGAATTCGGAGTTATACAGTTAACTCCAGTCCGTGCACAACAACCTTAGTATACTAAACCTTAATTGACTACCATTATTCTTTTGTTTTCATCGCAATCGTTATTCGTCTTCGCTACGTACATTTTGTTACTAAGGTCTTACTGTGGACGCAGACTTAGGGTTGCACTTGTCGAGGTTATCGAATATCCTTAAGAGGCTTTTCGAATCATCTTATGTCACGCGAGGAGACGGCGGAGAGGATCTTAACTCCCTTAACATAATAATAGATCCACGTATTCGAGTATAGAGTAAATAGGAGCCCTCTCTAGCCTGCATGGTTATTTTTTTCAACTTACTATACCTACCTAACTTATTGTAGGTCTTTATAGTGAATGATTACGATTACTTACATATTTATTCTAAAGTAAACAGCGAGAAAACCTGTGTACCTATAACTACTTTTAGGTACATATTTTGCTTTTTAGACTCCCATAACTCAAACTGACGTGGCCAGTAACACGGTAACTTGAAGCAATTTATAGGGTTGGGCAGATTAAGTGTCCTAGTTTAAAATAGCAATAAAACTAAAACGAAACCTCAAATTTCAATATTAAACATGATATTATGTTAAGCATACTCTATATTTACAAAATTGATTCACTAGCTCAAATCGATTTCCATTATTTTTCATAACTTGACGCATTCTATCATAGAAAGTGTTGCACGCGGCACGTACTACTTCATCTGGTATATCATGCCATATCTGGACCAACCAGTGCTTAAATTAATTTGAATTCATATCTCATGTGCTCCCAATCTTGTTCAGAATTATATCCCCATATCAAAGGCCCAGTGGATTCAAGTTTGGTGAAGCTGCAAACCATTCTTGCTAAGGAATGAAATCTATTAAATTTTCACCACACTGCTCGAAAATGTGGCCATAGATAACCTAAATCCATTACCCAAAACTGCCTATATATACGTACATTTTTTTTTTACATAAAACTGACCCGTGATTGACCACTATCTAACCTGATGAAAAGTGCAGATGAGGCCAAAGGTGTACCTCACTGGTTCAGTAACAGCCTATTCACTCTAGCCTTGAAGAGACCTAGGTTGTATTTATCAGGAAATACAGACGACGGGAGCGAATTCCATTCTTTAGCAGTTCGCATTAGGAAGGATGACGCGAAGCGCTTCGTACGGGCCACTGGAACAGATGACTCATTTATGGCGCGCAAAAACACGACAACAAAGTAACACATTACGAAAACAGGACGTACCTATCAATATATGTATTTCATAATACGATACGACTTTTAGAAAGATAATTTCTGCATTTCATTCCCGGCGTGCTGAAACGACAAATTGGACCAATCAAAAGTAATCGACCAATGAGAATGCGTCATTCACGACTTTAATCAGGTGTTTTTTTTCCTTAAACGCATAATATGCACAAAATGCTTTAACTTTTTTAAGTATGAAAAAACGCCACAGCATTAACTTTTTAAGCCTGCTGCACACTGCACTGCACTGGCTGAACAGCCAGACTCGCCATGTTCATCGTGCTGCCGCAGCCAGACTGCTCAGTGCGCGGCGCGATTATACAGGTTTTTATTATTTAATTATGTGGTTTTGGGTGCTGGCCACTACGAAGAATGGCCTCGCTCGTTTAAAAAAAAATTATGTCACAAAAGAAAAAGTAAAGTCTTCGGCGGGAGCAACGCAGTGTTTCGATTGTTTAATTGTTATTTCCTCGCATTAGTCGTGAAAACCACAATGTTTAGTCTCGGCCAAAAGTGCAATAGATGGACTCGTATTTTCGAGGGCCTCCGCTACGCGTCGGTTCTCAAACTAACTCGTCCATCTATTGCTTACTTTCTAGCCTCTACAACAATGTACCTACTATTTGTTCGATACCAGTCTTGACTACGTTTAGCTTTGTAAGTTGGAACACTGTCTTGTTAAAAGCAAAAAAAAAGTAATTTCCATAAAAGTACTGGATATTTTCTAGCATAATGGTCCTGCAACTTGTTCTGAATATAATAGTATTTATTAATTTTTACTCTCCGATCAATGAACAGCAGTGGTAACTTACCTATGAGTGATATCGCACCCCAAACCATCACACCCGAAACACCCGAAGCACTTTGAAAACGTTGTACGGTAATTTGTCTACTGGAAGATCCCTCAATCAATTACCATAAACACGATTATTGTGATGAAAATGGCTATCTTGCAATTGAAACATCTTCTCATCAGAAAAAAAACTCTCATCGCCCTCATGCCAAGCAAGCAACTCGCTGCATTTTCCCACTCTATCTTTTTTTCTAGGCATCTGTTAAGCCGTGAATTTCCTGTATTTTGTAGGTCATTAATCCAAATTTATATTGTAATACACGAATCATTGATCAACGGGATATTTTCATATCTCTAGTGAGTTTACTCGCACTTTTGGCCGGATTTCCCCTAATACGCTCACGATTTAAAATTATATTTTTGAACAAGTTAGCTATGAAGTATCTTTTTTTTTTTTTGTACTTATTTTTTCAACTTCATTTTTTTATTACTTTTACGGTCATCCCGTGAAATCATATATTTCGTACTAAATACAAACTGAAATATAGATGCACAGAAAAAACCCCAGAAAAAAGACCAATGCTGGGAATCGAACCCAGGTCCTCAGCATTCCGTGCCGCGTGCCATACCCCTACACCACCACTGGTCTAGAGATTAGACACGAATCTTTCCTATACATCATACATTTCAATCTGCTAAATCATCACCTTATGCAGTGACAAGCGCACATCTATGTTACACCCTCATCGAGAGATTTTAACACTCCTTCGGAACTAACCGCTCACCTGGACAAGAGATGGCGCTACTGTGCAACTTTAAACAAGTTAGCTATGAAGTATCTTTTTTTTTTTTTTGTACTTATTTTTTCAACTTCATTTTTTTTATTACTTTTACGGTCATCCCGTGAAATCATATATTTCGTACTAAATACAAACTGAAATATAGATGCACAGAAAAAACCCCAGAAAAAAGACCAATGCTGGGAATCGAACCCAGGTCCTCAGCATTCCGTGCCGCGTGCCATACCCCTACACCACCACTGGTCTAGAGATTAGACACGAATCTTTCCTATACATCATACATTTCAATCTGCTAAATCATCACCTTATGCAGTGACAAGCGCACATCTATGTTACACCCTCATCGAGAGATTTTAACACTCCTTCGGAACTAACCGCTCACCTGGACAAGAGATGGCGCTACTGTGCAACTTTAAACAAGTTAGCTATGAAGTATCTTTTTTTTTTTTCCTGGGTTTTTTCTGTGCATCTATATTTCAGTTTGTATTTAGTACGAAATATATGATTTCACGGGATGACCGTAAAAGTAATAAAAAAATGAAGTTGAAAAAATAAGTACAAAAAAAAAAAAGATACTTCATAGCTAACTTGTTTAAAGTTGCACAGTAGCGCCATCTCTTGTCCAGGTGAGCGGTTAGTTCCGAAGGAGTGTTAAAATCTCTCGATGAGGGTGTAACATAGATGTGCGCTTGTCACTGCATAAGGTGATGATTTAGCAGATTGAAATGTATGATGTATAGGAAAGATTCGTGTCTAATCTCTAGACCAGTGGTGGTGTAGGGGTATGGCACGCGGCACGGAATGCTGAGGACCTGGGTTCGATTCCCAGCATTGGTCTTTTTTCTGGGGTTTTTTCTGTGCATCTATATTTCAGTTTGTATTTAGTACGAAATATATGATTTCACGGGATGACCGTAAAAGTAATAAAAAAATGAAGTTGAAAAAATAAGTACAAAAAAAAAAAAAAGATACTTCATAGCTAACTTGTTTAAAGTTGCACAGTAGCGCCATCTCTTGTCCAGGTGAGCGGTTAGTTCCGAAGGAGTGTTAAAATCTCTCGATGAGGGTGTAACATAGATGTGCGCTTGTCACTGCATAAGGTGATGATTTAGCAGATTGAAATGTATGATGTATAGGAAAGATTCGTGTCTAATCTCTAGACCAGTGGTGGTGTAGGGGTATGGCACGCGGCACGGAATGCTGAGGACCTGGGTTCGATTCCCAGCATTGGTCTTTTTTCTGGGGTTTTTTCTGTGCATCTATATTTCAGTTTGTATTTAGTACGAAATATATGATTTCACGGGATGACCGTAAAAGTAATAAAAAAATGAAGTTGAAAAAATAAGTACAAAAAAAAAAAAAAAAAAAAATACTTCATAGCTAACTTGTTTAAAGTTGCACAGTAGCGCCATCTCTTGTCCAGGTGAGCGGTTAGTTCCGAAGGAGTGTTAAAATCTCTCGATGAGGGTGTAACATAGATGTGCGCTTGTCACTGCATAAGGTGATGATTTAGCAGATTGAAATGTATGATGTATAGGAAAGATTCGTGTCTAATCTCTAGACCAGTGGTGGTGTAGGGGTATGGCACGCGGCACGGAATGCTGAGGACCTGGGTTCGATTCCCAGCATTGGTCTTTTTTCTGGGGTTTTTTCTGTGCATCTATATTTCAGTTTGTATTTAGTACGAAATATATGATTTCACGGGATGACCGTAAAAGTAATAAAAAAATGAAGTTGAAAAAATAAGTACAAAAAAAAAAAAAGATACTTCATAGCTAACTTGTTTAAAGTTGCACAGTAGCGCCATCTCTTGTCCAGGTGAGCGGTTAGTTCCGAAGGAGTGTTAAAATCTCTCGATGAGGGTGTAACATAGATGTGCGCTTGTCACTGCATAAGGTGATGATTTAGCAGATTGAAATGTATGATGTATAGGAAAGATTCGTGTCTAATCTCTAGACCAGTGGTGGTGTAGGGGTATGGCACGCGGCACGGAATGCTGAGGACCTGGGTTCGATTCCCAGCATTGGTCTTTTTTCTGGGGTTTTTTCTGTGCATCTATATTTCAGTTTGTATTTAGTACGAAATATATTATATTTTTGACACGAATAGATGGTTTTCGACCTGGTTTGGGGCTGATTCGTGAAGTTACAGTTTCTTTGAACCGCTTAATGATCCGCGATATGAAATTTACATTAATATTTAAATGTTGCAGCTTCTTAAACATCTCGCATGGCCGGAAGTTTTGCTTGTATAGGTTTATAACGAGCTGGCGTTTCGCGTCCATTGTTGAAAACAGTATAAAAACAAAAGATTATCATGCTGACCTCTAGATGTCATAAAGACGTATAAATACTTAATTTTATAAATGTGATAAGGTAAAAAAAACAATCATAATTTAAGTAACATAGCGAGATAAAACTAGGACACTTAATCCGCCCAACGCTGTACCTGTACATCCTTCTCAATCTAGTTTGCGTCCGTCGAGGGCAGATTTCCAATAATATTGTATTACATTTGGTAATTGTTTGCTTTTTTTTACACATTATTTCTGTACTTTATTTTCAAAGCTACATATTTAATTCGTTGGCGTATAATAACTGTGCCGCAGGCACAACCTTTTTGATATGAATTTATGTTTTTATACTTTTTTTACCAATTTTGAATGTTTTTTGTTTTCTATTTGTTGTCAAGTCTGTCAGTCTCATTACAGCTATTAAACAGTTACAACGTGTTTGATTTATTATATTAAGCATATAGACTCAGCAGACCCTTAAGGTCCATTCTAAGCCCTTAAGGCCCCAGTCAGCTACAATAACTATAATTTGTGGTATGGTAATGACAATCTATTAGACATATTTTTTTGTTTGTTACAAGTAGTTTTGATTATATTTGTTGTAATGTAGACTCTTAACCATAAATCATTAAAAACTGTTGATGATAATCTATGCTTCAAGAATTATAATGCAATAATGCAAGAATTATTGCATAAACTGTGAGGAGTGTACAAAGTCATCATGTGGTACAAAATATCAACAGCTACCCGTTACTGGCATACAATACTCGTATGACAATAACTTGTAGGGGACAATAATAATTATTATAACAACAATGATACTACTTTACTCCAACTTAAAATGATAATATTTATTTACATACTAGCCAACCCAGCAAAGTATCTTTTTTTTTTTACATAAAACTGACCCGTGATTGACCACTATCTCACCTGATGAAAAGTGTAGATGAGGCCAAAGGTGTACCTCACTGGTTCAGTAAAAGCCTATTCACTCTAGCCTTGAAGATACCTAGGTTGTATTCATCAGGAAATACAGACGACGGGAGCGAATTCCATAAATCATGCCTTATAAATCATCATAAGGATGAAAAATACTTATTACCAGAATAAAAAAATTATATTACCAAAAACAAAAAAAAATATCATAAAAATCGGTTGAGCCGTTTCGGAGGAATGTAACCCTATACACCGTGATGCATCATAAATACGGTGAAGGAGGACATCGTGAGGAAACCTGGGTACACACAAATTCAAATAATAATAGTCGTCCTCCACATCGATTTCGATGACGGCGACCCGGACTATACCTATAAAATTTACAAAATATTTACAAGACTTAAAATAAAACAAAACAAAACTTATGTACAAAATAAAACTTATGTTCTATTAATGAGCCCTAATATGGCTCGCTAGACCGAATTTAGTCTTAAAAACCCTGTTGCAAGGGATGCAACAGAGCTGACCACGCGAGTTGTAGGTGTAGGTGTAGGAGGGCTTGGGACAAATTCAATGGTGTGTGTGAAGTTCCCAATTCGAACTGGGCCCGCGTGAGAACTACGGTCCAAGCCCTCTCATTCTGAGAGGAGGCCTGTGCCCTGCAGTGGGACGTATATAGGCTGGGATGATAATAATGATGATGATTTTTTTAAACATATTATCTATTATAGCTTAACTACGTGACATGTTTTTTTTTCTTATTTTTCCTAAACTGTAACAACAACTTACAACAACATACTTACTAATAGCAGGGGGGTTTCACTCCGCAGTTTAGGTATGTTCGGCCGGCGCTCCTCCCGGGAGGAGTATGGCAGTAGGTTGTCGCGTGGCCTTCAGTTCGCACGCTAGCCGCGTCGCGCGTAATTAAGCATCTTTTTACACGCTTTATATTATTTTTACACGCTTTATTACACGCTTTATATTAGCTTCACCTGTATGTATGTTTGTAACCGACTCCTTAGGGCGCGATTTTGACCCACTTCCCGGTTTCCGATTGAATTGAAATTTTGCACATATGTGTAAATTGGATGACAATGCAATATTATTGTAACATGGAGCTGATCTGATGATGGAGCTGGATGGTGGCCATAGGAACTATGTAATAAAACGACACAATCCCGTCGAGTTTGGGCTCGTTTGATTCGTCTTGACGAGCACTTTGATGCCAGATGGTAACCAGGGTCTGATGATGGAGCTGGAAGATGGCCAAAGGCACTCCACAATAAAACGACACAACCCCATCGAGTTTGGGCTCGTTTGATTCGTCTTGACGAGCACTTTGATCCCATATGGTAACCAGGGTCTGATGATGGAGCTGGAAGATGGCCAAAGGCACTCCACAATAAAACGACACAACCCCATCGAGTTTGGGCTCGTTTGATTCGTCTTGACGAGCACTTTGATCCCATATGGTAACCAGGGTCTGATGATGGAGCTGGAAGATGGCCAAAGGCACTCCACAATAAAACGAAACAACCCCATCGAGTTTGGGCTCGTTTGATTCGTTTTGACGAGTACTTTGGTCCTAGATGGTAACAAGGGTCTGATGATGGCGCTGGAAGGGGGGTAGGTGGCGGGGTGGGGGGGGGGGTATGGGGTAGGGGGGTCCGGGGTTTAGAGGGTTGGGGGTAAGGGTGTGGCGGTTGGGGGTAAGGGTGTGGCGGTTGGGGGGGATGGGGGGGGGTTTACGGGAAATAGGGTGGGGGTGTTGGGGGGTTCAGGGGTAAGTGAATATGGGGGTTGTGGGAAATGGGGAGGGGGTAAGAGGCCTAGATGGTAACAAGGGTTTCATGATGGAGCTGGAAGGGGGGGGGGGTTAGGTGGCGGGGTGGGGGGTGTGGGAGGGGTTGGGGGGGCAGTTGGCGAGGCGGGGGGTGGGGGGGGGGGTTGGAGGGGTTGGGGGGCCCGGTGTTAGGGGGGTTGGGTTTAGGTGGTTGGGCGGTTTGTAAAATGAGGAGGGGGGTAAGGGGGGTTTAGGGGATTGGGGGTAAGGGTGTGGGGGTTGGGGTTTGGGTATGGGGGGGGTTTGGGGAAATGGGGTGGGGGATGTTGGGGGGTTGGGGGGGTTGTAGGTGATGCAACTAAAAAATAGAAAATAAATAATAGTTTAAAAAAACTAAAAAACACGCTTTAAAAAATAAAAAATAAATTTTAATAAATTTCAATTCACTATTCTTATAGTGCAGTAAAAAATCTTAATAAGCAATTATTATATTGTTATATCCAGATCAAAATTTGTAAACAATTCTAAATATTGATAAAATAAATAATAATAGTTTAAAATATTTTATTGTAAAAAAAGCGTGGGGTGCTTTTTAAGATGTTATCAAAATGATAATCCTTGACAATTGACACCATGCACCCCACGCTTTTTTTACAATAAAATATTTTAATCTATTATTATTTATTTTATTAATATTTAGAATTGTTTACAAATTTTGATCTGGATATAACAATATAATAATTGCTTATTAAGATTTTTTACTGCACTATAAGAATAGTGAATTGAAATTTATTAAAATTTATTTTTTATTTTTTAAAGCGTGTTTTTTAGTTTTTTTTATTTTCTGTAATTTTTGCAACAAACAATGACTTCTAAACGATATTATAAATAGCTTACTTACATACTAAAGGTAGTTTACTGAATTAATACACACTGTTATCTTTCTTGATTTATATACCTACCAAATATAGGCGAGTGGAACCCTGTGCCCTTAGTTTCGGATCAGCGGTGCCCAACGGAATAAGAACGCTCGTATCACACGATAAGTTTTAATTTCGCGTGCACGCAGTAGGAGTAGGAAAGTTTTATACCTAAAGTTGACCTTTGTTCGAGAGTGATCCTTCTGTACGTTAGTACTATTACTTATTCTGTGCTAATAGCAGTAATAATTTAGCCTCTCACTTGGTACCAGGTTATCATCAGATATGGGACATCCTATATATATAGCGGTTTAGCGACGTCGTTTGACGATTTATTGCAACTACTAACTATGGTATTCGAGGAAACCCAATTTTAACATCTACATATTTAAGTAAAACAAGTTTGATAGATAATTTATAACGCTTGCTGAGAAAACACGAACACTTTCAGAAACAATATCTGTCATAAATAATCAATGTTCTCCGCCTTCCTATTTTGTTAACCGAGCTATTCCTTTTCAGTGTTGTGTTTTGGGTAGATACTTACTGAAGACTGCTTTTATACAATAGTAAAGTTCTCCCCAAGGAAGGATTATTTTAGAATCTACGTCAAACATTATCTTTACTGAGAGAATCGCTGCTCAGAAATAATAAATGGCATTTTGACAGATTAAAATACTTTGACTGATAAAAAAGCCTGTCTAAAGATTCCTATTTATTACAAGACATTTTACCAAAGACTTTGAAGTTTACAATAAGTAACTTATTGAATCAGGCGTTACTTTGCGGGCTTTATTCAAATAGCATGCAAAAAATCAACGTTTTTATTTTTTTAACTAGCAACATAACATTTTAAATCACAAACCCATATTATGTGCCTATTATTTAAAAACACTTCCGCAACTTGACCACGTTTTCTGCGTCGAAAATACCTATTACTAAATCGTTTTTATTCACTTCAATTTCTAAGTAAAGATAAAAGCTCTCAAACAAATAATATACCAAATACAATCAGTTATCTAAAACGAGGAAGTCCCAAAATCCTTACCCGTCGTAACAAAATGTCTTTCGCACATAAAACTTTCATTTAGTCACTCTTAAGTTTAATGGAGACGAAAGAGGCCAAACTCCGGTTGTATTTATCCTGACACTCAATCACTACTGAAACTCGTATCGACATGGAACTCATTTTAACCTCGGCCTTACTTGTTCTTGCTTGATTTTGAATTCAGATAACTATTAAGGACTATTGGATTTATTAGTTTGTTGAAGTTTAGGTAGCGGTCCTCGACTAATGTGTTTTCTTTTCTTACTATCTTCTTTACATAAGTAAATGTATATAATTATATATATTTCGTATATTGTAGAATTTGTGTTCGTTTTGAAAGTACTTAAAAGTTGCTAACGGAGCCCTATTTTTTCTAGCCTGTTTTTTGTCTGTCCTACCTTTAAACAGCTAGTTTTATGTCTTTAAATCTTCATTATAAAGGTGTCCTAAAACAACGATAACTTCACACCAGGAAAAAGGTCAGATTACAAAAATTCTAGAAAAATAAAAATAAATCCATGTCACTTAAGCGATAATAGTCACATAACATACTACTTTAAGGGGCTGTTTCACCACTTTTTTTAAAGTTCGGATTAGCTTAATCATAACCTTATTTGTCAGATAGAATAAAAATTTCTGTTTCACCAGTCTTGATTAGCGCTAAGTGACAGACAAACTATTTCTTAATTTGACCATCAGATCAGGTGGCATTTAGAATTTTTAACCGTCACATAACTTTTTAATTAGTTACTTTATTTTTTTGTGGCCATGGTTGGAGAGCCCTTCAGCCGGTTTCAGAAAAATAAATCAAAGTATTTTTTATTTTTTAAAGAAAGAAGTCATGCTAAAATTACAAACGAGAATTTAAATATCCAGATTTGAATAAAAAAATGTAGGTCCGCTTTTAGTATGTAAAAATAAATCCAAAATTTCGTAATATTTTTTAATTACAGACTTTTTTCAGTGGCACAATCGTTTGTTCTACCTGAACTTGTACATCGCCATTAAAAAAAAAGTTAATCTGTCAAATGGTTTGGCGCCACTTTTCGATTCGTTTTACGTGATTTTATTTTTCTTTGTTATTGTTAACAAAGTATCGTAAATAAATATCGTTTTTGGATTAATTATAATGTTACACATTTGTTTATGCAAAACAATAGATGTATTTTAAAATTACACAGTTTACGATTTCTTTTGCTTTAATTATGAGCAACTCTTTGAACGAAAGTGTGCGAACAGGAACGCGTGGTCGTGAAATGCGACGTTGCCATTCCGACTTTTTGTTAAACCGACGATTAGTTAAGTGGTACTTAGTTTGCATAGGACCGGAGTGGTGAAACTGAAAAAACACTAGCCGACAGATTTGTCTAGTAATTAGTTTATTCATTGGTTACGTAACCAGTAGTTTGACAATAAGGTGGTGAAACACCCCCTAATTGTTATACTAAACGAGACTTATAACGCAAACAATATTTAACTCGATGTTTTGGTCACATAGCAGCAGTCTTATGGTGGTGGTATAACAACTATGAGTGAAAATCACGAAAGGTGAAAACAGTAGGTAAATTATATTACTTTAAGTATTAGATATTTTCAAAAGAATATTATCAATTGCCGCTTAACTAAGTGACATGTTTTTTTTTTCAAGAACTGTTATAAATTGGCTTCACGCCTGGTACCAGTTTTGGGACACTCTGTATAAAAGAACGTAGATTAACAAGTAAAGTATCAGAAAAAAATAAATTGGGCTCATGAACTTTCCCGACTAAGCACAGTTTATCCGATTTTTATCTCAATGATTGGGCATGACGCGGTGTTTCCCGCTAGCCGGGCGCGAACACCTACGCTTATCTGTCCAAGTTGGCTGGTTTCAAGCCTCGGGAATTATCGTTGGGTATTACAAGGTTTTTTGGGTTCCATTGTTTTGTTGAATAAAACCTTTCAAACGGGGTTGTTGATGATCTTTTGTGTATTCGCTACCTAATAAAATCAGCTTAAATAGCTAGAGAACTTTAGCGTCCACGGGTGGCACGGGTGATTTTAATTCAATCTTGGATTACATAATTTTTTATACCAGAAACCATAAAATAAAATTCAGAATTATTATAAAATACACCTAAACTAAAAAAATTGTGGTGGCCTAGCGGTTTGACCTATGTTCTCTCAAGCAGAGGGTCGTGGGTTCAAATCCTGACTCGCGCCTCTGAGTGTTTCGGAATTTATATTATGCGAAATTACGATTAAAAATTTACCATGAGCTTTACGGTGACGGAAAACATCGTGAGAAAACCTCCATACACCTGCAAACAAATTCAATGGTGTGTGTGAAGTTCCCAACTCGCACTGGGCCCGCGTGGGAACTACGGCCCAAGCCCTCTCATTCTAAGAGGAGGCCTGTGCCCTGCAGTGGGACGTACTTATATAGGCTGGGATGATGATGATGATGAAACCTAAACTAACTTATAGAGTCCAACAGAATAAAAATTTCAAAATTCCTGAGTACCTAATAATAAATGGTTTACAAGAAAAAAAGTGTTCTATGAAATGACGAATGATGAAATATGCGTACAAAAATTATGGAACCAGATTGGTTCCCAATTTCAATATAGGTACTTGTAAAGTGTTGTTACGACTTTTTTTTTACAAAACCATTCTCCAAATAATGAAACGTCAAGACTAACTAAATGGCATTTTACTAGTAAATAATTTTTCAAGCACGATGCCTCGAGGGACCACCATTTCCAACCCCTTCTCAAAATATAACGTGAAGTGTGTTTCACATGAAGTGAAAGTTTTTGTTTACACGATTAACCGCTTAAACTGTTGTCTGGTTAGTATTCATAGTGTTGGACTCGTTGCGTATTCAGGAGGCGGACGAAAATGAAATATGGACTATTCTCCGCGCATTCTGAACAAAAGGTGGCTGGGAGTCAGAGATCTCGCACCACTTTGGACATATTCTTTTTAGTTTGCCCAGTTCCCTTGGGCATTGCCTTTTGTATCGCTGTATCGTAATTTGCGAATCTTAAATTTCCTGATTAAAAAAAAGGAAAATAGACAAAGATATACAATTTACATAATGTTAATTCGCCGTACTCAGAAGAAAAGATTGTAGGTTGGTTGTTAACAGATACTCAATATGTCCTTTAAAAACTACAAACGACGGGAAACTATGCTTACACAATGAAACAAAGGCCGCAGCGTCTCCCGTGCTTTCAAGCTTTTGCGATATTGAAAACAACATAAACAATACCTTCATTTGTAACTTCATTCTCAACACTACTGCTTGAGTCTTCATAATGTGAAACTCTCCATAGATATACCATTGTTTTCTCGCGCAAACAACATCAAATACCGGACGAAGTGAGATATACAACAGAGCGTATAGAACATAGATACAGTCTCAGTAGAAGAGCTGCGAGAAGGCCATATATGTCTCCATCGCATTTCCATACATTACGGCTCTAAGAAAGTTTTGTCGCTTGAACTTGGAGCGGGAATGGATATGTTTCAGTATTGATGCGTGGCGCTGAAATATCTTCGTTCACGCCTCCCCTCACTGAGGTGAATGTGAGATATTTTGGTAGACTTGCCATATTACCATGTTTTTGTGGGGTGATTGTAACGACCTATTTGCTCGAAGACTAACTTCAGAACAATAAATAAGAAATAGGGAGGCCGCAAATATTCGTGATTTGTGATAAACTTTTATACGATGACTTACTTGAAAAATAGTCAAAGTGATTGAACTACCTACATTCGAACAACCATATTATATTATCCATCGAGTATTACGTCGTTTAAAGGACTGAATTCAATTTAAATTTCGTTTGGGGCTCTTTAGCAGAACACAAAATACAGATGTTACATTAGAATGTATTTAATTAGATTGTGAGTTGTTTCCAACACGAGTTTGGGTGGCTTCAAAGCCCAGCGGTTGTTTTTTGACTAATTAAAAAAAATGCGAACGGTTATTAAATAAATGTTAATATTAATAATTAAATTATGATCAATAATTAATTCAAATATGTAAGCATCAACTAATTAAATTACTTCAACATAAGCAACGTAACGAAAAACCTGCAAAAGAAAGAGTTTGTTAGAATCGTTTTCCGATAGAGTGTCACTCTGTGTTATTGTTGCTTGAAATTGTTTTGACAGTTTGAATCGTGGCATCATTTAACTTAAGAAAAGAGAAGGATACATTTTTGATGTACCTAACTGAGTTTGTAACAAAAACATTGTTATTTCATCGGGTTCTTTTATTTTGCTGTAAAAATAGCTGGCCGCTTATGTCTGACAAATAAATTTATAGAACTCCTATATAAGCAGAATAAAATAAATATTTAAGGGGGCTCCCATACAACAAACGTGATATTTTTGCTCGTTTTTGCTCGATATTGATAACGGCAACAGATAGATGCTTGAAATATTCACAGAATATTTAGTTATATATTCACTTTAAAAAAATAATGAAATTAAAATAAAACAAATATTTAAGGGGGGCTCCCATACAACAAACGTGATTTTTTTTGTCGTTATTTATAGATAATGATACGGATACCTTTTTTATACTCCTGTTCTTCGCAGACGGAGTCGCGGGAAATAGCTAGTAATAATACAAGAACAATCATCAAGAAGAAAATATAAAGGAAATTATGTACTTAAAAAAAAAACAAAATCAAACAAAGAATAAAGCTTCATAATAACTGCTTAAAGTGTTAGATGGTACCTCTACTAGCGTTTTAACCGCTATCTGATTCATATCGCATAATATTTAAATTGAAGAACTGAGTAAGAGTTAGCATAAAATTTTAATAAATAGAAATCTCAAGCATTGTTTTTATGAAAAACTTTCGGTCAGTGGGCTCATTTTTAGGGTTCCGTAGTCAACTAGGAACCCTTATAGTTTCGCCATGTCTGTCCGTCTGTCCGTCTGTCTGTCTGTCTGTCCGCGGCTAAGCTCAGAGATCGTTAGTACTAGAAAACTGTAATTTGGCATGAATATACATATCAGTCACGCTAACAAAGTGGTAAAATAAAAAATAAAAAATAAATTTTTTTAGGGTACCTCCCATAGACGTAAAGGGGGGTGATTTTTTTTCTCGACTAATCCTATAGTGTGGGGTATCGTTGGATAGGTCTTTTAAAACCATTGCGGGGTTGCTAACATGATTTTTGTATTCAGTGATCTGTTTGCGAAAAATTCAACTTTAAAGTGAAAATTTTCATTAAAATCGAGCGTCCCCCCCCCCTCTAAAATCTAAACTGTTAGGTGGAAAAATTTGAAAAAATTCAGAATGGTAGTAAATATATCAAATTTACTAGGAAAATTATAGCGGCTAAGATTGCTTGGAAATTATTTGTAGTTTAAGAGTAAATAGTAGCCTAAGGTATAAAACATACCTAAACTTGGATGATTCCGTACACATACGATATCGTTAGAAAAATATTACTTGATTTTTTTGTAATGGCTACGGAACCCTACCTTGTGCGTGTCCGACACGCTCTTGGCCGGTTTTTTTAATATATGTATGCAACAATATACGCGGTTTAAAATGCACGTAGAACTACCCAGACAGCAACATTAAAATAATGTATGTAATGTATACACTCTCCAATTTTGATCGATGAAAATTTTCTTGCGATAGAGTTTGATTGATGCTTGCTGGATGTCTATCCTACCCTCTTTAAGTGAGAAAATCCATTATAGTTTCACTTAGTATCTAGATATGCAGGTATAGTAAAAAGATGAGTGTAAAATTTACTATCAAAAAAGTTTGCGCATGCTTTACATTTTTATGGCTATAGTACGAGTATGTAACAAGAATAAAAAATATAATATACGTAATAAAAATAGAAATAGGCCATAAACGTGTAAGATATTATTGTAAGTTAGCAATTATTATTATTCTAGTGTTTGATGTAATTAGGGTAAAAATTGTAAAAGTGTAGCAAAAACTTCCTTATAATAATATAATACAAATTTATTGTCCCTACGCATGCTATGAAAAAGAGTAGACATAAACGGGAGTTTCAAAAGATGATGAAAGAAAGAAAGAAAAGGAATGGAGAATAAAAGTACGAGAAGCATAACAGTGAGAACTGGCATGAAAGAATAATCAGATTAGAACAAGCCTCGACGACTTGTCGGGGGTAGGATTGGGAAAAAAAAACTTTTTTATGGACATACTCTAAGCTTTTAATCTTAGAGTTTTTAAAGCACAATTTTCTCTCTTACAACGCCATCTATTGATTTCAGATGAAAGTAAAGCGTTATCCTAAAAGCCGTCGTTCTAGGCTATTTCCTCTATTTTTTTTAAGTTAAAATATTATTCTACGGAAACGCATTGCTGGGATATTAAGTATCATACGTCTCCATCTAGAATCTTGTCTATCTGTACGCCAAGTATCAGCCGTTATTGCGTGATTGACTACTAAACATCCAAACCTCCAAAAATCCAAACATCCGAACATCTTCACAAAATATTAGAAGGATAGAATAGGATAAAACTTAAGTAACTAGTAAGTAGATGTACAGTCAACCAATTTGCTTCCTAGGCCACTTTAGAACAGAACTATGTCATAATGAATCAATTTCTTTATCTTCTACGACACTGATTACTGCGTGATGTATTCATGATGACATCTCGATCGTTGCGAACATGTGACAACGATAATGAAGAGGAAAGGAGTTTGTATGTCTATTAATAACTTTATAGTCACTGTCCTTCTGTCAAAACTTCTTTTTCTTCTCATGACATGTCATGGAGCGAAAACGTTTTTACATAAACTACTTACGTTTATTGCATGTTGCGATCGGAAAGTTGATAATCCTTTGACCCGCACTGACGTTGTAATTAGTTAGTGCGAAAAGGTTCTACAGTGGCCTAGGAATCAAATTGGTTGACTGTACCTACCTATATAAAAACATTTCAATTCGTACGAAATGCGACTCGAATGTATTCTAATAGTATCATATCCGCCTACAAGCTCGATTGTCTCTACTATTTTACTCAGTCAAGTGAGCGCGAAATAATTTTATGCTCGATAACTGTTCGCATTACCGAAATTATGCGGAGAGGGAGGGATAGTGACGTGAAATATTACAGTGTGTTACTTTGTGTGTTATTTTTCACAGGCCTTTGTCTCTCTCCCCTTTATTGGCTAAATTCCCAGTTTAATTTTCAAGGCCTTTTCAGCTGCGACTCACTTTGAAGTAGCTACTTGCGAAGAGCTTGCCTATTTCAAATGCTGGCTCAATCGTGTTTTAGAATACAAGTTACATAACTACTAAAGTAGTTTTAAAACTACTTCTACCGACCATAATTCTTACAACAGTTTAAGAGTTACTAGGTACACACTCGGGTTACACCCCATTTAATTTAGGTCAAAGTACAAAATAACTTTGCATCCCCGTTCATTTTAGAAAAGCTCCCTTCTCCCTTAATTTGAATAATAATTTTAAATAAGATCAAAATGTATACCTAGCAGAATATTTAAAATGCGACTAGCCAAACATATTTTTACTTGCCAAAACAGTTTAGGATTTGGCCCATTTTTACGGTTATCCGGATCAACTCGGATGAAAGCAGTAAGCTTTATGGCTGAATCATATAAATAAAAAAAACATTCAAATCAATCCACTGGGTTCTATGGTAACCGTGCGATGCAAAACAACTAAGTACCTAAACTAAGTATTTCGCTTTGGTACATTTTTTATTACTATTATATTAATAGATTTCTAATATTCTTACATACATTAAAGCGTATTAGGCCAATATTATAATAATACGGTAGACTTATTTTGCTTGAATTTCGCAGAAAATGTTTTATCAAATGTTAGAAAGATGCCGTAGGCCTAGTCTAACAGACGATATGATGAAATGCGGTTAGTGCTGTTTTTATTAATCACATAAGGCAGGAAAATGGCTCAAAATGGATCGAAGACTCGAAGTTATGGCTAGCCATGGATCAGGGGGATCGTATTTTGAGAGAATACGAAGTAACTCTCTGGCTTGTAAGCTCGCTCGTCGCAGTTCGCATTGGTGCGATCGTGCCGAATAATATTATCACTGGATCAGGTCTGGGTGAGCTGAGCCAGAGAATTAACGAACAAAATAATTGGGTGGATCTCTAAGGCTTGCATGAATATTGTAAAAAAAATTGGGACAGGACAGAGGGCGTACAGCTGTTCGAAATTAAAATTAGAATTTATAACCAGGAAATAAAGAAGATAAGTATTTATGTGAACGCTTACGGGGCTCAGGCTCGTTCGGTCCGTTTCCTAACATGTCTGCTTCTCAAACTGGTCTTCTTCCAAGAAATGACTCTTTCCTATAATGTCAGCAAATGGTTTCCTATCATGCCACTGTCCTATAATGATCGTTTCCTATTGTAACACTCTTACCCAGGGCTTAATCGGAAATTAATAAAAAAGCGCTGAAGTAATTAGCGTTCGTATTTATAGCTACCTAACACTTCAATAATTGGCCAAAATAAATGTGATCGTCTAGTTTTTAAAATAGGACCCTCTATTACGTTGTGTTGTGTTATAAAATAAGTGGATAAATCAAGATAATTCAGAGTTAAGTGATAATGGTTAATAATATTAGAATATCCTGACAAATGCTAAATGAATCACCTTTCCAATTGCAGCGCTGTCTTCCAACTTCAGAACAAAATGTATGACTTACAAATTGATAAGTTTTTGGCCCTACCCTAAAAAACCCCCTACCTCAAAAAGGCCTTTCAATGAACGCCAACTTGTGTATTTCATATTAAATAGGCTGTGCTGTAGCCAAACTTACAGAATTTAACACTCATTCTGGATGGGGAATGACCGCAACCCAAAATATATCAGTGTCCTTGTATACCAGGTCAGTCATTCATCCACACAGAGACATAAAAATGCAATTCATGTAAATTACTCTTATTGAATTTATGCTTGCAATTACGCTTCCCTACTTCGAAAGCTGCCGCGGATGTCTGTGTCAAAGAGCTAGAGGGTGTTGACGAGTTGTACAAGGTGACCTGAATACCATTTAAATGAATATGATAAGTACTTTTTCTGTGAACTCCTGCAAAGGATACAGCTTTAAAACTAGTCTTCACACAAGACGCAGACGGTCATGGGTCGAAAAGCCAAAGACGACGCACCTCAGAGACACTAGTAAAAATCATAAACACCTAAATAACTCAGGGCTTGTGTGTGTACCTAGTGTGTGTGTGTGAAGAACCCAAATTAATGAGTTCTAGTGTGTGTCGTATTGCTGTCCGGTATATCCAGGAGCTAGTCTCAGCCAAATAACCTTCTTGCATGTGTGTTAGCTAGTGTGTGTGTGTGAATTAATTAAAAATGTGGTGTGTACCTAGTGTGTGTGTTGTGTGATGTTGTGCAGTGTAAGAGAATAGTGTGTGTATAGTGTAAAAGTAATACCTACTAAGATCTCTAGATTGACACAGACTAGAATCAAATAAGCAATGCTACGCGTGACACAGTAATCCAGTGAAATGCCAGGTTGAGTGAAAGTGATGTAGAATAATGATTGAGATAATATACACTCTTCCCTTTACTCCACCGAAATCACAGTGACACCTTAAAATTAGACGTATTTTTTAATGCACTCAAACATGCACTCAATCATACAAAATATTAGTAAAATATGATGAAACGAAGCTCTGCTTTAGACTTTGTGTCAAAACACGCCGAAAACGAAAACAACCAACGAATAACTATAAAATAACCGAATCAAATAAAACTATACCTAATAACTTTAGAAAACCTGTATTAAAGGAAAATGGAATAACCAGCCGTCAGCTCCTAATATCCACAGATATAACTAAGTCATCCGGAAATGACATCAATAAGATTGTCAGCCTACAACCTATAAAGTACTTTGTGATGCCCCCCGTGTTGCGGGTGTCCATGGGCGACGGTGATCGCTTTCCATCAGGTGACCCGTCTGCTCGTTTGCCACCTCTTATATAAAAAAAAAAAAAATAAACCTAGTTAAATTAGCTAAAATACCTAGCAATACTAGTCGATCGCTCGCCCCTACTATCTGAATAATAAAAATACCTTATTAGATTAAGTGAATTAAACAATAAGTTTTAATCAAATGAGTTTAAGTTATATTTAGTTTAATTTAAGTTTGTTTAATAGAGAACAACCTAGAGTTATAATGGAAGGAAATTTAGTCAAGTCTTATTTTAATTTTATGGCACTAATAAAAATATATATATCCTAAAAACTTAGCTGCCGTTAGTATGTTCAATCCTGCTGCGTCTCAGTTATTGCGAGATCGAGAAATCTCGACCTGCCTCACGAATACGAAAGTCTAGCCCCATAAAATAAACACTACACTACGCACTGTTTTGTAATAAATCCACGTATTAATACGATCGAAATCGGTTTTCGCTCTCGTATATTTTATCGTTTTTTATTTGCATGAATAAAAATCACAAGCACTAACTTTAGGCTATGAATCTAATTTTAAACGCATAATGTCAATAAAAACACCTTAGCGTTTCGCGTCCCGGAATCCAACTCACTCAAAACAAAGCTCTCCCTGCCCTATCCCTTCTACACAGCCTATATAAAAAAAATTACTACGTCTTTGGATTTCGAAAATATTCCACAAACTCATAAATCTATAACTTTATTAGCCCAATTGAGCCAAAATTTAACACGGCCGGTCTCACGCACTTGAAGACATAAATCGTTCACACTTAAAATCAAAATTCTAGGACCTCTTGGAACACTCGAAAACTATGCAATAAATCTAGGCTCTTTACGATGTTAAATTTTTTTATGCGTCAACAAGTCAAGTGAATATTATTATATACTAGGGGCGTTCAATAAAAAGTGAGAATGAGTATGTTATAAACAACTTTTACTAAATGTAATTTTATTTTTCGACATAGTCACCTTTTAGCATAATACACTTATTAAATCTTTTTTCTAAACTTAAAATTTCATTTTTAAAAAAGGTCTCATCTTGAGTACTTAAAAAATCTTGTACTGCAGCGACTACCGCGTCGTCGTCTTCAAATTTCTGGCCTCTCGGGTATTGTTTCAATCTCGGAAATAGGTAGAAATCACTGGGAGCGAGATCTGGTGAATACAGAGGAATGCTTAAAGATATTGAACCCAGCATCACGAATTGCAGCCATTGTAACGATGGACTTGTGTGCCGGGGCATTGTCCTGGTCGAACAGCACAACTTTCGAGCGTTTACCTCGCCGTTTTTCGCGGATCTCATTGCGCAATGTTGCTATTTGTTTGGCGTATAAAGTGCCCGTAATAGTGGCTCCATGTTTGAGATACTCAATCATTAATACCCCTTTACCATCCCAAAAAACAGAGCCCATGACCTTACCGGCAGATGGGCCCATCTTGAATTTCTTCGGAGTTGGAGATGATGGCCTTTTCCATGTCATAGACTGCAGTTTCGTTTCTGGGTCGTAATGATGGAGCCATGTTTCGTCCATTGTTATAAATCGCGCCAAAAAAAGTTCCCGGTCTTGCTGCATCAGGTTCAAAGCTTCTTGACAAATCTCTAGTCTAGTTTGTTTTTGCGTGTCAGTAAGCATTCTTGGTACCCAACGCGCAGATACCTTTTTCATACCCAAGCGTTCATGTAAAATATTATGCACGCTCCCCGTTGAAATCTTTACATTTTCAGCAATAAAACGAACTGTGACACGACGATCCGCCAAAAGTAAGTTTTCGACTTTTTTCACAATTTCTTCAGTTACTGCTGTAGTAGGGCGTCCGGAGCGGTGGTCGTCCATTGTCGATGTTCTTCCACGTCTAAATTCGGCGCACCAACGTGCGACTGTCGAATACGGAGGAGCATTAGACCCTAAAGTGTCCCGCAAATCCAAATTGACTTGGTCCGTAGAAAAATTTTTCAAACACAAGTATTTGATAACGGCGCGCAGTTCAATTTTCTCCATTTTCGCTAACGTACTCAATAGCATTGCAAAGAAATTACCGTATTTTTTTTTAAACAAAAGACAGTTAGTTTTTTTTTTCATAGCAATCAGCTAGATAGATTAGCTTTACCGGCCAGTATTTAATTTCCTAATATTGAAAGAGTTTGCTTCTCATTCTCACTTTATATTGAACGCCCCTCGTAGGTGCGTTATATATAAATATATAATACTGTTACCAAGCTTGGATAGCGTCGGTTACACTATTATTTCCATTTCAAAAATTTACCTGCTTCCTATAATGTCCGTTCCTTGTGATGTCCTATTCCTACGCTGTATGCTTCCTATAATACCCACTAATTGTGTTCTAAAGCCCGTTTCCTAATCGTTCACACTTAAAATCAAAATTCTAGGACCTCTTGGAACACTCGAAAACTATGCAATAAATCTAGGCTCTTTACGATGTTAAATTTTTTTATGCGTCAACAAGTCAAGTGAATATTATTATATACTAGGGGCGTTCAATAAAAAGTGAGAATGAGTATGTTATAAACAACTTTTACTAAATGTAATTTTATTTTTCGACATAGTCACCTTTTAGCATAATACACTTATTAAATCTTTTTTCTAAACTTAAAATTTCATTTTTAAAAAAGGTCTCATCTTGAGTACTTAAAAAATCTTGTACTGCAGCGACTACCGCGTCGTCGTCTTCAAATTTCTGGCCTCTCGGGTATTGTTTCAATCTCGGAAATAGGTAGAAATCACTGGGAGCGAGATCTGGTGAATACAGAGGAATGCTTAAAGATATTGAACCCAGCATCACGAATTGCAGCCATTGTAACGATGGACTTGTGTGCCGGGGCATTGTCCTGGTCGAACAGCACAACTTTCGAGCGTTTACCTCGCCGTTTTTCGCGGATCTCATTGCGCAATGTTGCTATTTGTTTGGCGTATAAAGTGCCCGTAATAGTGGCTCCATGTTTGAGATACTCAATCATTAATACCCCTTTACCATCCCAAAAAACAGAGCCCATGACCTTACCGGCAGATGGGCCCATCTTGAATTTCTTCGGAGTTGGAGATGATGGCCTTTTCCATGTCATAGACTGCAGTTTCGTTTCTGGGTCGTAATGATGGAGCCATGTTTCGTCCATTGTTATAAATCGCGCCAAAAAAAGTTCCCGGTCTTGCTGCATCAGGTTCAAAGCTTCTTGACAAATCTCTAGTCTAGTTTGTTTTTGCGTGTCAGTAAGCATTCTTGGTACCCAACGCGCAGATACCTTTTTCATACCCAAGCGTTCATGTAAAATATTATGCACGCTCCCCGTTGAAATCTTTACATTTTCAGCAATAAAACGAACTGTGACACGACGATCCGCCAAAAGTAAGTTTTCGACTTTTTTCACAATTTCTTCAGTTACTGCTGTAGTAGGGCGTCCGGAGCGGTGGTCGTCCATTGTCGATGTTCTTCCACGTCTAAATTCGGCGCACCAACGTGCGACTGTCGAATACGGAGGAGCATTAGACCCTAAAGTGTCCCGCAAATCCAAATTGACTTGGTCCGTAGAAAAATTTTTCAAACACAAGTATTTGATAACGGCGCGCAGTTCAATTTTCTCCATTTTCGCTAACGTACTCAATAGCATTGCAAAGAAATTACCGTATTTTTTTTTAAACAAAAGACAGTTAGTTTTTTTTTTCATAGCAATCAGCTAGATAGATTAGCTTTACCGGCCAGTATTTAATTTCCTAATATTGAAAGAGTTTGCTTCTCATTCTCACTTTATATTGAACGCCCCTCGTAGGTGCGTTATATATAAATATATAATACTGTTACCAAGCTTGGATAGCGTCGGTTACACTATTATTTCCATTTCAAAAATTTACCTGCTTCCTATAATGTCCGTTCCTTGTGATGTCCTATTCCTACGCTGTATGCTTCCTATAATACCCACTAATTGTGTTCTAAAGCCCGTTTCCTACAATGTCTGCTTTTCAAAATGTTTTATTTTTTGTCACTGAATTCAAGAAGTAGTTTCCGCCTTCCGGAAGTACTTGAAATAAGCATGCCTGGGATACTTCGGGGCATCTATACGAAAGTGATGTAGCAAAATATTATCGACAAAAAAATATATCGCTTCCGGTACATTATTAGCATCTAAGCTCAAATTACCCTTATACACAGTACAACCTAATGTCAATGTCAAAAACTCATAAATAAACACCAGAGTCCCAAAAAACACCAAAAACAAACTGATCGTGTAGAAACCTTTGTTTAACCAATGGAAATTCTTATTTTGTTTCACTTTTTTTTTTCAAAGTTAAGTGATTGTAGTTATTAAATAAATATTGCAGAGTTGTAGTAAGTATCAATAAATTTAGGGTATTTTGAGAATCTGACATTTTGAGAAGTAAACAACATAGGAAACTGACACTGTGGGAAGAAGACAATTTTAGGAAACGGACCGAACGAGCCTGAGCCGCGACAATGTGGGAAGAAGGTTATTTTGAGAAGGAGACATTTTAGGAAACAGACATTTTCAAAAGAAGACATCATAGGAAACAGCCAATGTCGGAAGAAGGCCACATTAGGAAGCAGACATGTTAGGAAACGGACCGAACGAGCCTGAGCCGCTTACGGGGACTCAATCAAAAATAGCTACACACGAGTGATACTTGTATACATTCCCAAAAAAGTACTTACGTTGTGAGTTCGAATAAATTAAATATTTTACGCGAATATTTAAGTACTTATTTAAGTAAAATGAGCCCACCTACTCTTTAATTATTATAGGTAGGTACTAAACGGGACTTCGTGGAAACAGTATTTACCTCGACGTTTCGGCCATATTGCAGCAGCTAGGTAACTGAAGAGTAGGGTGTCAAAATAATGTATATGTGTGTAAGCGTATACGCCGTGAAATTTTAGTGGTTGTTTTCCCGAAACGAGGTGATTTAGTTTCGATTGTACAATCGATTTATAGTTACTATTTTGACTAGAGTCAAAAATCCAATTGTGAAAAACGAAAGTCGAAAATGACCGCAAACCAATAGTAACGCTTCGTTGGTACAAGTAGCGTACGATCGTACGATAGGTTAGGTACCAACGAAGCGTTACTATTGGTTTGCGGTCATTTTCGACTTTCGTTTTTCACAATTGGATTTTTGACTCTAGTCAAAATAGTAATTATAAATCGATTGTACAATCGATACTAAATCACCTCGTTTCGGGAAAACAACCAATAAAATTTCACGGTGTATATGGGTGTATAAATGAAAATCATGAAAGTTTAAAACAGTATACCTGCTCTTTCTTCAATGAGCCGGTTACGCACTCATAATGCTAAAAATAGTTATGCGAACATTTACATATTTCATGTTTATTATATAGGTATAAAACAAGGTAACTAAAGATCTTAGTTAAAAGTTATTGACAAAATTGTTTCATTTTATCAAAATTGTCTCTTACACTTCAGGACTCGCTAACGGGTCTGTTGGACCCAGTGGCCTTCATTATGATCGCTAACTTGTTTGAATTTCACCGCGCGACGTTGCCGTTCTTAGTACCTTCAAGTCAAAGTACTCCGCGTCGATTCGTCGCTTCGCCTGTCAGTCGGCGCCCCGCGCTTGCGAGTGATGGACGTTCAAAGTGCGTATGGGTCAGTTAGACCCAGTAGCGAGCATTAACGCATGCAATAGTTATCAAGTCTGTGTCCGCTGGACCCGTTATCGACTACTTACGTGATTAATATGTATATTACCTTAAGCGGATCTATCTAAAGTTTTTATTGATTTTTAGCATACAAGATGGCTGCTCATAGGGCGTTATCGGAAAAATAAATATCCGATTTATTAATGAAGAAATAGAGAATGAAGACTGTTCAGAAACTGAAGACTTTGTAGAAGAAAATAAGATAATACTGATTCTGAACAAGATTGTGACGAATACTTATCTGACTATTGAGTTTGAGGTTATTACAAAAGAATGGTAGAACTTACAACCTGACTTACCAGAGGAGATCTAAGAAGGAAAAAATCCACAAACTCAGACTGTCCGTAACCCACCTCATGAGCCACTGAATCGCGATATATTGGATCATCGTCCAGATCTAGATTATGTCCCGGTATCTATACTTCGCCAAGATTACTATGTTGGTATTTATTATTTTTACGAAAGGAAGCTCACTTTGACGAATCTCCCGGTTGCAATAAATAATCGTAATTTAAATATTGTGCCTAAACCTGAAAGTTCCCAGCCACAGGCAATACCGCGAGGAAGAAATATTCGTTGTCGATTTTGCTGTTTGAAAAAAGATAGAAAAACCAAAGTATATTGCTGCGAATGTTATGTTGCTATTTGTGGTGATCATACAAAATCAATATGTCCTAATTGTATTGACATTTCTCAATAAAAAAATGTTTTCCTCGTAAATCAAGATTTTGGTTGAAATCTATAATAGGCTAAGTTTGAGGTGCATTTACTAATTTTTTTGTAGTATTCATTGTGATCTCTTTTTGTGATTTTATATAAGTCAATAATTGTAGTTTACGAAAACATCGTAATTAAAACAAAGTACAATGATTTATAAAAGTTATTAGCATTAGTGATTAAAGTACAATAAAAAACGTTAAAAATTAGGTATTTTATGAAAATATTCACAGCTTGCGATAAATCGCCAATAATAAACAATTGATTATTATATCATGATTGTTTTATTTCTTAATCTAAGAAAAATATATGTATATCATATATTATTCAATACTTTTTATTATATGGTCAAATAACCAACCGGGTCCGGTGGACCCTTTAGCGACTAAAAGTGTTTGAAACTAGGGTGCGAGTCCTGAAGTGTAAAACAAAAATACCGAAATTAGTTTCTTAAAATAGTCTAAATTTATCAAATAAATTATAAAAACCATACAACAAAAATATGAATCGTGAAGCAAGCCAAAGGGTGTAAGGGACGGTACGATATGTACTTCGAATTTCGTATTAGTAACCCCTCTGGTAGTTCACGCTGATGAATAGCCAGAATACATCACCCGTAATCCTGAAAATTGAGAACTTTCAAAATTATATTTTTCACTAAATACTTTAATTTCGTTGTACAACGTCGCGTCGTGTATCATTTTGTTTGAGTCAATGATTGCAATGATTTCGATGCGAACCCAAATTAAGATTACCTATACATTTTGGTTGGATCCACTTAAAATTATTATCTTTGTATCCTTGGAGCAATCTCAGATAGCAAGATATATTGATATGAATCTTCATGCATATTAATCAGGCTTAGGATAGGCTTGCATAAGTGAGGCAATCTTGTTGTAAAATTAATTAACATACAACTAAATAGCTTCATATATTTAAAAATATTGGGACAGTTACTAGTCAATCAAGCACTAAGATATAATCCTACTAAGTTTGTGTGAATGTATCTTGTCAGATTTAAAGGTAAAATTGTACGTTGATAATTCAAACTTGGAATAACACATAGGCTAGTTTTTATCCTGACATTATGACGAGATCGGGACGTACGCATGTAAAATCTCAATATCCAGAACGCTATGTCTACTGACATAACATTAAACATGATTTAATTTTTGGAGATTTCTGTAGGAATTTAATACCTAATCAATCAAACTGCCGGATCATAGCGTCACATGACCGAAGCCGCGTGTAAAAGTTATTACAAAAATACTGTTATACCGTAATACTTAAGTGCACCTACTCAAGTTTATTGTCGCGTTCTAAAAGGGCTATGCCTTTGATACCTACTTTTAAGGCAGACCGTACAATAAATGAAACCAATATTTTTATCTTTCTAATATATAAAAATCTCGTGTCACGGTGTTTGTTACCGAACTCCTCCGAAACGGCTTGGCCGATTTATATGAAACTTTTTCTCTACACTCGGTAGGTCTGAGAATAGGTCGTAGGCTATTTTTTATCCCCCCCCCCCCCCCATTCTTCGCGGACGGAGTCGCGGGCAACAGCTAGTAAAGATATAAAAATCCGACCGATCTCTACCAATTCGAATAATGTTTACGCGGAGAGCGAACTTCAATCGCACGAACGGAACTCCCTGGGTATGACGCATAGGATAGTTATCGCGCCCTCATCCATTTTATTGGGAGGCTACCCGACCCGCGAAGCCTTCTATTGACCTCTGAGCGAGCATGAAGCATAATAATACACCTCATCTATTAGGTATTCAATATTTTGTTCGCAAACTCATCTTTGTTTTACGACTTTCGGAACACACGAGCATTCGCTGCGGAATTTTGAACGTAACCGACCACATGATGCTGTGTTTATTTTCTATATTAGATGTTATCTAGAAAATTTTTGTTTGTAAGATGTTGTGCGTTTTAGTACGTGTTAGACCAAGACAAGTTTTTTTCCTAATTAAATGTTTGTGCCGTGCCTATTTAAAACAAACACATTACTTTTACACAGTGGTTTAAAAATAAAGTCTTTACCATTGAGTAGCTCCTCTTATTTCAGCGATGTTGTGGTTGCTAGAATTCGTCATGAACTCCAGTATCATGCCATTCTCCACTTGTGGCAAATTGCGAGAATCGGCTATTTCGAAATTAGCCGTCCTTTTAGCAATTTTCAGTGCCCTTAGAGGATAAAATGCTGCTTAAACCTTATTTATGGTTTTACTCTTTGTGCTTAAAACGAATAAACAAACAAACTACAAAACGAAACGTCACGTCGATGTCAAGTTTGAGTTTATGTTTGATATAGACTAGACAGACGTCAGTCGGTTTTTTTTTAATAAGGCAAAAAATCACTATCCATTATTCGTTTGATGACTCTCGAAAGGTCATTTGAAGGTCAAAACATTTCAACGAATAGGTATCTTAATAATGTAAGACTTTTTTTTAAATCTGATATACAGAAACCGTACCGAAAAATTGTTTCTCGAAATGGTTTTGAGATTTCCATACATATTTAAAAAGTTAGCATGGCTAATTAGCGTAAAAGAAATGGCACGATACGAAGTTCGAAATCCACTGTGGTAGTATAAGGCCAGGAACAACATTTCCAATACTCTGTCGTCTTAATAACATTACGGAGGACCCACGTTAATTTCACTACCCTGTCTTTACCCCCATTATTATTATATCACCGCATAGTTGCCGTTACGACTGCGTTGATGAGTACTTTGTGAAAGTCGGTTGGCTTCTGTCGATTTACATGTCACCTGACCTACTTGGTGTGTATAAAACTTTTATTTCAAACCCGAAATGAGACGCTCATTAACTCTTTCCGGAGAACGTGAGTAGCAATTTCAATTTCATTTCCTCTAGTTTGGATGTTGTCATCCGATGGCTTATACGTGACGGAAATTTTCTTAAGCCGAGATTGCCGTTATGGCTTTATTTGATCGCACGATTTGCACGTGCATTGCGTACGTTTGTCATAGTATTTTTTGGACTACACAATAAACAAAGGACGAATAAATAGTAGATTGTACACCAAGGCGATAATAGTAGATTTTACACCTAGGGGATAAAGCACTGTATTATGTCACGGGCGCGATATTGAATCCTGAGCGTAACAGCTACTGAACATTTAATAGATGGAAATTATACCTATTTCAATAATAACCATACCGAACTTTACTCATACGGTGACGACGGTAATGGAAAGGGAGTTCTGGGACAAAAATAAAATAAAAATATTAGTGCCACTTGTCCCATGGGACTAATGGGACGAAATCGTCTCAGTTGTCCCATAATGGGAAAACTCAATGGGACTAGTGGGATAGACGGGTTGGGCCCGAACTAAGTCAACCAACAAAACCGAGAAGCCGCAAGCACAGCCGCAATATAATGATGTTGTGGTTTTCAATTCTAAATTAAATGAATGTATTTTAGTTATTTACTATATTATATTTTTTAAGGTTTTTAGGTTTAGGTTAATTGTTCTAGTATATAATTTTTTTTTTATTTCTTTATAATTAGTTAAGTACTTTAATGTTATGTTATTAATAAATTAGTATTAAAGCTTCAATGAAGTATAGTTCCCATTGTTTCTGCTGTTCTCGAATTTTTATCAACGACTTCTGCCTGACCCTGGATTTTGTAGTAACCGCATCTCACGTCGACCCCTGCATCACTATTTTACGGAATCGGAAGCCTTCACGACGACCTGCGCGCGTAACTTCGGACAATGATACTTCTTTGCTTGACAAGACAACTGCTGTTTACACTTTTATTTGTCTTGAATAAAGATACGATGGCTGGTACGACGACGAACAAACAAGACGCCTCCGATGAGATAATTAATTACAGGAAATATTACGGAGATGAGCTCCGATGCTTTGTACCATCATGTAAAAAGTATAGAAGGGATAACCCAACCTTAACTTTTTTTACGTATACCACAGCCTCTAAAAGAAGTGTAGCGACTACTAGCGCCATCTAGTCATCACATAAGGAACTAATCACTACAATCCTACATCACGCTATCGAAGTTTCTCAACTCGGCTGCATAAATACAACTTCCAACTTTCATCCATTGGACTTCGGTCCCCAGGCATAACATCTGCCTGGAGAGTGATCTCTCTATGGTTACCACCCCCAAATTGGTGATCCACGACATTGGACAAAATCGCAGCCTTCAGACACACAAGACGATGACGCAGTCTCACGGCAAGCCATACTCACCGCACTGTGCACCATTAGCATGTATCTATTATCTGCCTGGTGTCTACAGTTCGCAAATCCTCCTCCCACTACTTCCACTTGCCAATCAATCAACCAACGCTCGCCAACAAGGCTCTGAGCAATCACGCAACAGGCATGCATCTACAAGTAGCAGAGGAACAACAATGCTCGCCGACAAGGCTCTGAGCGACTGGCCCTTGTAAGCGCTCACATGACGCACAGACTGCACTCCACTGCAATTCGTATCGACCTCCGGTCTAAAAGGGGGGCTGATGTAGCGACTACTAGCGCCATCTAGTCATCACATAAGGAACTAATCACTACAATCCTACATCACGATCGAAGTTTCTCAACTCGGCTGCATAAATACAGCTTCCAACTTTCATCCATTGGACTTCGGTCCCCAGGCATAACATCTGCCTGGAGAGAGATCTCTCTATTGCAACTACCCCCAAAGAAGTATGGTGTCGAGCCCTGGAAAGAAACTGCCCTAAAATGCCTTTGTATGTCTGTGATGAACACGTAAACGTAAGAATAAATAAAATTAAATAATTATTGTGAAGATAGGTAATCTTACACAAATCGACCCATACGAAGCAAAGCTTTGTGCTACACTGAAAAGAACAGTCTACTTACGGAAGCGAAATTTGTAATGTGCTGGCAGCAAACTACTTCTTAAGTATATTGCCATTGAAATTTGGTTGCGACGTACGTATTTCTTTTCTCAACTACGAGTATATAACATACATACATTCGCTCCCGCCTTAGCCTTCTGAACCTAACCTATCCGAGTCGCTTCTGCCTTAAAAGGTCTTGACTTGCTCGCCCGCTGCCAGCGAGATACCGGTTAGGATATAAGAAGCTTTCAGTATTTTGAATATAAGTGAAAAAATCGTTAGGTATTTAGATTTTAGGGACTTTGAACGTAGGTTATTTTACGTTAGGTTTTTAATTTTAGACATTGCAATAAGTAGCCATTTTAAGCTTTCGATATTTTGAATATAAGTGAAAAAATCATTAGGTATTTAGATTTTAGGGATTTTGAACTTAGGTTATCTTACGTTAGGTTTTTTTAATTTTAGACATTTTGATACGTACCCAAAAATATAATATGGATCACCTCATAAAACTTAAGGTAGCCAAAGCGCCTAGGGAAAAATAATAGCAAGAGCAGCATAAGGGTATGCGCGCACGAGCAACTTTGTCTCCGCGACTATTTTATCAAGTCTGTCTATTTGTACCCTGGGAGTTGCGGCGCTTCGTGTGCGCAATTCCATACTAACCCATAGACTTGATAAAATAGTCGCGGAGACAAAGTTGCTCGTGCGCGCATACTCTTACGCTGCCGGTAACGATAACGAACCTTTTTGACACGCGAAATTGAAACATTCCTGGCCGCCTTGTCAGTGTCAATAGACAAGTTCTTTATTCGAGTTTTGCACGACTCGTATTGATGTTTTTTCAACCGACGAAAACAAAAGGAGGAGGTTCTCAATTCGACGTGTATATTTTTTTATTTTTTTATTTTTTTTTATTTATGATCACGCATAACTTTTTACAGAGTAGTCCGATTTTGATGATTCTTTTTTTATTGGAAAGCGTATTCCCCGAGGGTGGTCCCATTTAAATTTGGAAATAATATTCCTACCCTAAGGGTAGGAAAACAGGGGATGATTGACTAACTTAAAAAGTAGTCTGATTTTCATAATTCTTTTTTATTGGATAGATAGGGTATACCTTGAAGTTGGTATTATAAATTTGAAAAAAAAATTACCCCAATGATGGAAAAAAAGTATAAAATAAAAACTTTTTAACAAAAAATTAAACCGCCGAAAAAACTGAAAAGCAAAAAAATAATACCTTTTTTGTTTGACCTTAATCTAGGTACCAGTTTGAAGTCGGTGCCTCAGCACGAGCCAGGAGGAGTGATAGAAGCCAATCAGGTTGACGATTATAGGTCCACTCCTCCTGGCTAAGTGCTGAGGCACCGACTTCAAACTGGTACCTAGATTAAGGTCAAACAAAAAAGGTATTATTTTTTTGCTTTTCAGTTTTTTCGGCGGTTTAATTTTTTGTTAAAAAGTTTTTTTTGGGTGTCAAGACTCACATGCCAATTTAGACTTGACTAAAAATATTGGCAGTATAGACCCTTAAATTTTGCCATGTGAACAGGAAAGGCGCAAAAAAAGATGTATGACCCAAATTAACAAATTTTCGTATAATAGCCACCATTACTATATACATAGTAGGTATGTGAGTTTTGTGTGGGTCGGGCCCAGCAGTTCAATATAAATTGCATCAATAATCTCGACCGCATCTTGCCGCCACCAGTTACCGCCACAGACCGCAGTATTTAGTGCTTTTTACGGTTACTTGCCTAATGTAAACCAATGGGACAATATTACGGCTGAAACTTTGCCGTCTGTTTGTCCTTCAAGGGTCGTATTATTTTCAGTATTAAACAGAAAGACTTCAAATCACAAACGGCCGCACTGTGCGTTAATAGTATATTAACAATAATACACTTAGCAATGAATAACTATTAACGTAAAGTAAAGTAAAGGCCGTTTATGATTTCAATTGTTTTCCTGTTAATTATTTTTTTACTTTTGTAGTTGCAGATTAAAGCGGCCTTCACTGTATGCGGTGCGTTAAATAGTGCATGTAAAAATTGAAAGGGGATCAGAACAGTGCTTTCTTTGGGGTCTTTGCTTAATCGCAATCGTGTTGTGGTGCGAATCTCCGCGTCTGCGAGTCCAATTTATTTGAGGCCAGTGTTTTTACTTGCTGTTCCACCTGTTAGAATCTGTACACATTGAACGTCTCTTCGTTCACTTTGTCAAATAGGGATGTTGACACCATTAAAAAAGAATTTGAAGTCACGACTCCAGTAAAAAAACGCTTTATTTCAGCCCCGAAAGCCAGATATATTTTCGATTAAATGCAAAATTAGAATTTTGGTTGCTTTAAAACAAATAAATAGTTAGTTGATTGAGTATGCGAACAATGACGTCATTATGTCGCTATTGTCATTCAAACTCTATGGGAGATGGTGTTTTGACAGCTCATAAAAATAACGTCAGTTGATTGGTGGTGTCAACATCCCTATTCTGGGATGAATCAAGTACCCATAGTCAATTAAGTAAATCCAGTCGCACTTTTGTTTTGTTGAGAAAAAAAAGGAATCAGATATCCACGAGTGATGCCTGAATGACTAGAATTACTTACTTAATATATTCTCAGTGCCGGTTTTTTTTTTAGTTTTCCATTGGGTATTTGCTAACAGACAACTTCATTGGGAAATTTAAAGCTGTTTTGCAATTTTATTCGGAGGAAAAATACAATAACATTCGTGAGTGATTATTAGATAGATTTTCCTTACCCAGTTATTATCCCATCATCGCACAAATACAATACAATACAATACAATGACTCTTTATTGTACACCAGAAATAGTAAGCGATACAGAAAACAGGTACACAAAGAGAAAGTTACAAGGTAAGCAATAGGCGGCCTTATCGCTTAAGAGCGATCTCTTCCAGGCAACCCTTTAACAGAAAGAAGAAAGGACTAGTTTACAGCAGGTGGTGCATCAACAGTGGATCAGAAAATTAAACACAACAAAAAATAGTACATCTACTCATACATACATCGTACATATTATTATAATAGACGTCAAAAATAAATATAGGCAGTGGGATAAACAGCCACATATCTTAATATATAAAAGAAGAAACTGACTGACTGACTGACTGACTGACTGACATATCAACGCACAGCCCAAACCACTGGGCCTAGAGATTCCAAATTTGGCATGTAGGTTCCTTATAAGGTCTAGGGGTGCACTAAGAAAGGATTTTTCAAAATTCACACCCTAAGGGGGTGAAACGGGGGTCCAAAGTTTGTACGGGGAAACAAGATTAGTTCGACTATTTTATTCGAAACTTCACAGAAGTACTCCTAATGATAAATGAGTAAACACGTGTTTCAGGTTTTTTGAGAATTCAACCCCTAAAAGGGGGGAAAGGGGTAACAAAGTCTGAAAATCAACATGGGTGTTGTTTCTATGGTTTATCGGGTCGCTGGTTATGAAAACAACAACGGTTTTAAAATCCGACGTGGCAGACGTAAAATACCATCTCCCTGGATGGGGTGCGATGGGGTTGAAATGTCTAAATATCAATATGGGTGTCGTTTTTAATGTATAGCCCAAACCACTGGACTTAGAAACTTGAAATTTTGCACATAGATACCTTATACAATGTAGGTAGCCACTAAGGAAGGATTTTTGCGAATTTCCACGCGAACGGGAAAAAACGGGATTTATATATTGGATTCCGAGTGACCCTATCTCAGTAACTATAATAACTAGACTCTTCAAATTTGATACACAAGTAGGTATTACATTAGTTAAAACATTAATTTCAGGATTTTTCAAAATTCTCACGGGATAAGGAAAAAACGGGATTTATATATTTAGTTCAACGGAATCCTATGAACTATAATTACTAGACTCTTCAAATTTGGCATAGAAGTAGGTAATTATAGTAGTACAAAACGGTTTTAAGGATTTTCAGAAATTCCCAGGGATAAGGAAAAAACGGGATTTTTCGTTTTACTGGTCGTAGAAAGCTGAAATTCGGCATGTAGGTTGCTTGGGGAGTGCAGAGGAGCATTGAGAGAGAACTTTCTGAAATTCCCACGGGAACTAGAAAAAACGGGATTTTTCGTTTTACTGGTCGTAGAAAGCTGAAATTACGCAAGTGGGTTCCTTGGGGAGTGTAGGGTAGCATTAATAAAGCATTTCCCGAAATTCTTACGGGAACGAGAAAAAAAGGGATTATACGTTTTACAGGTTGTAGAAAGGTAAAATTTCAAAATTCAAATGTTTATACTGTAAATAGGCCACAAAGGGCTCTTTAACCGACTTCAAAAAAGGAGGAGGTTATGCATTCCACTGTATGTATTTTTTTTATGTAGGGATGTTCACCGATTTTTCGGTCAATTGTGGACCGATTTTAAAAATTCTTTTTTTATACGAAAGAATATAATATACTTCTGAGATGGTCCCATTGTCACCAAATCAGGATCTGATGACGGGATCTCAGGGAAATCGAGGGCAACCTTCAAATTTTGTAGGCACGCATTACGTTTTTCATATATTTTCTCAAGCTATTTAAGTGTTTGCGTCTGGTAGACATCATCTCTCATGTTTATGAGCTGATGATGGAAGGTAAAACTCCTTAACGGTTAGGAGTTGAGGATATTTTTTCAAATATTATAGGTACGTATAGACCGATAGTTGTATTTTTGCAGGTTATCCAGGTGAGCTGATGATGGAAGGTTAAACTCCTTAGCGGTTAGGAGTTAGAGGAAGTTTCTTTAAATATCATATGCATGTATAGACCTTTAGTTGTATTCTTTCTGGTTATACAGATTTTTAGTGCTCGCTTCCGAATTAGTGAAAAACATTGTATACAAAGAAATACTGTAAAGGATCGTATCTACCTGAAGTTTAGTCGTGCTTGCTTGCACGCTTGCTTGCACGCTTACTTGCACGCTTTCTTGCACGCTTGCTTGCTTGCGTGCATGCATGCTTGCTTGCATATTGCTTGCATGCTTGCTTGCCTGTATGCTTGCTTGCTTTATATCTTGGTTCTTTGGAATATTCATGGTACACGCGAGCGAAGCCGCGGGCAAAACATTAATTTCAGGATTTTTCAAAATTCTCACGGGATAAGGAAAAAACGGGATTTATATATTCAGTTCAACGGAATCCTATGAACTATAATTACTAGACTCTTCAAATTTGGCATAGATGTAGGTAATTATAAATTCCCATGGGATAAGGAAAAAACGGGATTTTTCGTTTTACTGGTCGTAGAAAGCTGAAATTCGGCATGTAGGTTGTTTGGGGAGTGTTGAGCTGGATTGAGAGAGGACTTTCCAAAATTCCTACGGGAACGGGAAAAACAGGATTTTTCGTTTTACAGATCGTAGAAAGTTGAAATTCGGCATGTAGGTTGCTTGGGGAGTGTAGATGAGCATTGAGAGAGGACTTTCCCAAATTCCCACGGGAACGGGAAAAAACGGGATTTTTCGTTTTACTGGTCGTAGAAAGCTGAAATTCGGCATGTAGGTCGTTTGGGGAGTGTAGAAGAGCATTGAGAGAGGACTTTCCAAAATTCCCACGGGAACGGGAAAAACGGGATTTTTCGTTTTACTGGTCATAGAAAGCTGAAATTTGGCAAGTGGGTTCCTTGGGGAGTGTAGGGGAGCATTAAGAAAACATTTCCCGAAATTCTTACGGAAACGGGAAAAAACGGGATTTTGCGTTTTACTGGTTGTAGAAAGCTAAAATTTCAAAATTCATAAGTTTATACTGTAAGTAGGCCGCAAACCTTTAACCGAATTCTAAAAAAGGAGGAGGTTATGCATTCCACTTTATGAATTTTTTTATGTAGATATGTTCACCGATTTCTCGGTCAATTGTGGACCTGCTTGCTTGCTTGCCTGTATGCTTGCTTGCTTGATATCTTGGTTCTTTGGAATACTCATAGTACACGCGAGCGAAGCCGCGGGCAAAAGCTAGTAAATAAATAAATAAACTAGATATAATAAAGTTAACTATTACAAGATGACAGTAGTGCTCCTTAAGCATAGATTTAAAGATTGACAGAGATTTTGCCCGTCGTAAGTCAATCGGTAAGGAATTCCACAACCGAATAGCCTGGACAGTATAAGAATAGACATAGAATTTGGAGTTAGAGACAGGCACGGTAAGGACAAATATTTTTGTATAAAAGTCCAAATTGAGTGAAATGGTTCTGATACTTATCCTAAAGTATAATTATGTAAATAATAATACCTACTCTTTTAAACTACACAGTATTTAATACAATCGCAAAAACAATAAAATTAAAAATTGTTCTTTTTCAAAGTGGAACATAAAGAAGCATAGGTACTTAAGTGATTTCCTCATTGAATACCGACCGCGAAAAAGATATAAAGGAATGATATTAATTTCATGTTCGTATAAAGTCGGTATTCATTTTAATTTGACCTCAAACATAATGTAGCGAGGCTCTGGAAATAGCCTGTGGTTTCATTTTCGTTGAGTAGCAATTGTTTCTTAGCTCATTTTATTACGCTTGGGAGTTTCAGTTTTCAAGTTACGGAGCCGATTGCGTAGGTGTCGATCGAAGCCCTTAATATTTTCGTGAACGAGAGCCTTATTTGATATTTTTGGGCTGTAACGCAGCCCAAGCAAAAACGGGTTATTAGAGTATAAATGAGGAAGTCATATTTGGTTTTTTGTGGCTTATTGGAAACCAGGAAGGAAGGTACAGTATTATTATTGGGTACGGCATTTTAAAAATGTTTAGCTAATTTGGTTATTGAATTTATACACCTACCAACCAAGCCGTGGGCTTGAAGCTGATGCTTGTATCACTCTATTTCGCAAATCGAAAATCCTATGAAGTACGTATTGCTTAAAGAACGGGAAGCCATTGGGGCTGTAAGTAAGGTTCTGAATTGGTGACAGCGTCCTGGTTGGTGACGTGTTGGAATGCATCCCACAAATTATACCTTACTAGCCAGAATTTCGCTATGCTAATGAAACTTTTTTAACGTTTTTTTTTTCATACGCTTCAATTATGCGAATGATTTAAGCCTCGCTAGCGGTAAATGTATGGCGCATTAATTCCGTGTTGTCAATTAATCAAATATGTCGACTCCTGGCAGCACAGCTTACGATAATCAATCTTGTCAATTAATTCCTGGCTTGAAACGATCTTGGTTAGCACTTGTCTTGCTATGCATGCACGTATGCGAAAAGCAATTTACTTATCACTGCTCGATAATATAAAACTATAATAGCTGTAGATGTATTTAAAAACTGTTTGCAATGACATCATGAAAAAACTAGTGTATGCATTTTAATGAGCTGTTAACAATTCGATATTTTAAGTTTCAAGACCAATGAGCAACGTTTCATTTAATTTTGTTCAGTTAAACCAAATACGGTACGATAATTTAAATATCAGAAAGTCCTGCTTCGTTGCTGTATTTTAGTAATAGAGTACAAAATACACTTGGATCACTGAATCACGTCACCCCACAGAAATAATAATAAAGAGGATAGAAATGCCTTAGTTCCTATTTTCTTCCGGAACTCGTGTCGCTGTTTCATCCCCTCTACTTACTGTGTTAATGCACACATGCAAAAGACCGGAACCGTACTACGCAATCGCGCACACAATTACTAATAATTTTGCTTACAAACAATTATGAACCTTATACCTTAGAGATAGCGTTGAATAACACTCAACGTAAGTCATACCCACATTTACACAACGGCGCTCTTTATTGGCCGCGTCGGCATTATGTCTGTACTAGTCGTATCCTGTTTTTTTGTCCGTACCACGAACTTTTGTGCAAGACAGAAGGGTTATCAAAAATTACTTTACATTGCTGCGTATAATTCAAAACGATCTGCGTTTTTATGGGCATGAGTAGCAATGGTATATGAAGTTTCGAGTTAATAACGTGTAAACCAATATTTCATAATGAAATATTTTCTCAAGTTGTATTTTGATATAAACCGCATTATTACATTAAATTAATACATACCAATGAAATGTAATCCCCTTATTAGTGTAATAACACAGTGTGGACGAGTCTCCGCAATTGCTAATGCTGCAAAACACCATTTTAAAGCACTTGTTATCATACCCACGTTTCAAATAGCACTGAGCCGCAAGTCGCGCGCTTGTGACCTACGAGTCACAAGCACGGCGCCAAGGTCACGCGTCTAAGGCACTTCTATCCTCTTTATTATTATTTCTGTGCGTCACCCGTAACGCTTAAAAATTAATTAACTACTCATACAAATGCAATAAACATTTCACCTGTCCAGAAAATAGCAATAAAACTGAAATGGGTTTTAACGATATTTCATTTCAAAAGTCCAAAAATCTTTTTTTTACGACGAATAAAGATTCCTTCCTACTTTTCTTTTTTTCTTAAGCAAAATTTCCATTTTCATCAGGCTGTTGGCCCCCGTATCGGCGGTTCAAGGGTTCTTTCTATTAATTACTTAACAACCTGTATACATAACATAGGTTACAAAGTCAGCATTCTGTTACTACATTTTACATCAGCCGTCTGAACTGTGCCCGTACTAAGTGGATCGTTAAATCGGGGGTATTATCAGAGGTCTTCGTTTACCCTAAGAATATAGAGTATGAACGCACCTGGGTACGATTATCACGGGGTAAAGTAGAACTGTGATAAGCTAGATAATATGTTAGTCATAAAAGTAATAAGATTATGCCATAAATAGTGTGTTACTAAAAGTGCTATTACACCAACAGCTACGCTCAATTTCGTGTTGATTTATGTCGATCATAGATGATGAAAGTGATAGACGAGGAATGCGATTGAACGACGGACGTTCATCACTCGAATGTACCTACCCTTATTTGAACTTCCTCAATCGGCCGTAAGCATTTGAGATGAGGGTTTTTTCGTTTTGCCACCTGAAAGTTTTATTAGTGAGAAATAAGTTCACAGATATAGAAAAATGAATATTTCCTGAGTAATAAAATGTTGATACCGAAATCGATCAAAATAAAATCTGAAAGCACGTAGATTAAACTGGCACGTAGCTGTTTAGCTAAAAAGTGCACCTAGGTTTAGTAGAGATGAATAAATTGTAGGTACCTATTTTTGTACATCAACATAGAAATTAGAGAAGTACAGGTTCATCTGTGTGGAATGGACCAGATCAACTACAAATTTACTCCGTGCGAAATATGCCCAAATTCAACTTCTGTCTATATATGATCGCTACGCGAGAATGTTTTATACCATCAACACATTGCCACCTAAAAATTACTTCGATTTTTATTACAGTCTGTTAAAAAATGAGCGTCCTTTGTTGAAATTAGTTGGCTTGTAGTTCGCGCGCTATTGAAATATTTGAAATTTCTCGCTGAACACGCACCGTTCGTTTAGGCCGTCCTGCCGTGCAGAACTTAAACAACAGTAAGTGCTGATTTTGCGATTTTTTGTTTTCAAGTGATCTAGAATTAGCACAACAAGACGCAGGTGTGTGTGTATTCGATTTATAATTTCGACGACAGGAACAGTTAGAAACCGAAGCCTCCGTGCACAGTAAATGACAAAATCTTAGTGAATTATGTTGATAAAACTAACTAAAGTGCCGTAAAAACGACATCGTCTACGAATATTGACAATCCACTGATTAAAGTACAGTAAACATTTTATTTTTAATCTTAGTTAGCCAGTGATGTGATGTCAACTTTTATGCCACAAACGGATTAAAATGCAGTAAAATATAAATGTTCTAAAAAATTATACTGTGTTTTAAAACTTATTGTTTTTTTACCAAGCTAACTACGCTAAAGCACAGTAAAAATGTTTCTTGCTGTTATATAAGTGGTACCTTTGTCCCGAATACAAGAGCCCTATACAATCTAAAGTACAGTATATACTGAACTATCTTACTGTGGTTTAGACGGCCATTTGGCAATTCGTAAAATATCGTAAGCCATGTTCGTATCAATCATGGCTGCATTTATTGTGATCTAGCTTGGATTTTGGTCTTCAGTCGCGTTTTGCGATGTGCGAAGCAGACCGTCCAGCTGCGAGAACGCACGTGATTCGTGGTCTGTGGAAGTTAGTAACTAAATGTATTATAAACCAATTTGGCTACTTTTTTTGCGATATACTTCAAAGTTATATTAAAGTCGGACTTCGCATAATCATTTTTATTATGACCGTAGTAATTTTCGTGTGCATTCGGAATTCCGAAGATTGCCGAGAGACATTAAGAAAATAGATACACTATGTTTCTATCCATATATTTAATATTTACTTTAATATTGGTGTTAAAAAAAAGCTTGTACCTATTATGTAAGTATTTCAAAATTCAAATTCAAAATGTATGTATTGATTTCATTTTATTTTCAGAAAAAAATATAGAAGAAACAAAAAAATTATAGCCATAGCTAATAGTTTAAAAAACGACAATCTGTTCTAGTTATTGTTTTTTGGACTGGAAAAGTATATGGCATAGTAACAAATAAGATTATACGTATATTAAGAAACAAAGTGCCTTAGCAATGACTTTTAGTCTGATTTTATTAAAAATTCTAATTTAAAATTATGTATAATGCGATTACATTAATTATTAATTAGAAATGCATTAAAATTATTTTCATATTATCATGTATTATTTTTTAATAGACCCTAAGAAACCATTTACTATTCACAGTATCATAGGCAAATACTGTTCTTTACTGAGTAAAGAACAGTAAATGACCTATGATACTGTAGTTTAGTATGCAATCAACACAGTCTCGATGAGGGTACGAATCTTGTTTACAGTAATCCGAATTTTTACCGCATTTTAATCCGTTTTTATTATGATTTTATGTGTATGTGAAGGTACAGTAATTGTTTCAAATTTAGAAAAATCCAAATATTTTATTTCAGGAAACGTAGAAAATATTTTTAATTACATCATTAGATTCTGTGAATTTCATACTTTATTTCTACATTCAAAGATTTGTAAATAATTATAGGTAAACTGGAAAAAAGTGCTTTAAGAGGGTTTTTTTGCGACTTTCTCGAAACTCACTTTTTGCACTTACTGTTGTTTAGGATTTGCACGGCAGCGTCTGCCTTGTTTCCTGTTGCTTTGTGGAGAATAAACGCATATTTCGCAGATATTACATCCTTTATTTAAAACCTATACACATAACTGAGAGTTCTATGCTCAATCTGGCATGAACCTAAATTTATTGGCAGATTAGGGGTTTCCAAAGTAAATTAAAATAAAATTACTTTAATCCCCAGAGATCAAAAAAGAGCATTAGTCACGATATGCACAGACTAAAGTAACATTTTAAGAGCATGAGAAGTGAAAAATATATATTTTTTTACACTTGATTGTTTCTTTTGCTGATTATCGTTACTTTTGGATCACCCCTCGTAAATATAGCGCTTAAGTACTTACATGAAGAAGACGCCGAAGACGAAAACGACGCCCACCTTTTTTTTTGTAAAAAAAAATACATTCCAGTTTTTTTTTACTTACAATTTTCTTACGTTTGAATATTTGGAGCTGTCTGAAAGAAATCACAAGTTTTATTTGCAATTTTACTTATAGCCAACATTGCACACAAAAGCGCAGCCGTTTTGTGTGCAATGGGCGCGCCGGAACTAGGATGTGGCAGCCCACATGGTAGTTGCGACGTTCCCTCAGATGTCACCTAAACCTAACCTAACCTTGGTCGAATTGGTCGCTTATCTATCGCCAAACGTTTTTGTAGCTTTATCTCAACTTTTTTGTGAACTCTATTAGTCGGAAAACTACTGTAGCAATGCAATTTAAAAGCTTATTAGCCAGGTACCATCTATCAAAAAATTGTCAATTAAAAACCCCTATATTTCAACTAAATACAAACTGAAATATAGATGCACAGAAAAACCCCAGAAAAAAGACCAATGCTGGGAATCGAACCCAGGTCCTCGGCCATGGTGATGACCAGTGATGGTGTAGGAGTTTAGAACGCGGCACGGAATGCCGAGGACCTGGGTTCGATTCCCAGCATTATTATAATAATATAGAAACGTGTAAAATGGAAGTATAATAGCTTCTGAGGAAATTAACTCTCGGAAAAATAAATATCAGGAAAAGATTAGATTGGAAAATTTTGCGAAAAGAAAAATAGCTTCTGAAAAAACCAACTTTTGGAAAAAAACTACCAGGAAAAGATTAGATTGGGAAATTTTGCGAATAGAAAAATAGCTTGCAGTAAAATTCGATTTTCGGAAAATCATCGCCACACTCACAAGAATATAATGTTTATTTTTACACAAGATTTTCAACTTTTCATGCGAGTATCCAAGCAATCTGGACAATCTCTTCTATGAATATTATTATCTAAGACTTGACAGTTTTTGAGTTTTTCCTAGGCATATTTAGGCTCGTTTTTAACACAGGACAGTAGTTACGTACTTAGATCTACAACATGTACTTATACTTGATCCTTTTTTGAGACATTACTAGATGCACATTCTTAATTGGGTGCAGTCATAGATACAAATCGGCAACTCGCAGTCATTTAAACGCATCACAACAGCGTCATCACGCTAGGCGGACGCTTCGCCATATTATGTCCATCATTACATTACCATTGCGCCCTGAAATAGGGGCATGGGGCTCACTGCATACTCGTGCTATACGTGTATACCCGGTGAAGAAAAATTACCGATAATTATTTTGCTTTGAATGAATTAGCACTTTTGGGTTTAGCAGGCATTTGGGTAATATGAAATTTGTCTCTCATGTGGTGTGGTGGTGTAAAGTTACTTAAAAATAAATTGAAGCTGACAAGATTACGTTTTCATAACTACTTTTGGTGTAGGACAGTGGTAAAATTGTGTTCTACACTCTATTCCCGATAGGACAAAATCAAACCTAGGTTGTTAGGTATTAATGAAAAAAGTGTTACCGTGGAATCGACAACTTTTAAGCGTAGGACTAGGAAAACCTACCACTAAATATTTGAAGGACTTTGTGGCTATTCAATTATACTAATATTTACTAAGCTGCATACAAAAAGTCAGCTGGTTATTAATAATTTTTATGACCTCATTATTTCGACATATTCGGCGTGGATGACGCTCTAATTCAAACCATCGATTTTGTAGGACAATTGTTTTTCCGAGATTATTATCATATTATCTTAAAATTTCAATAAAAAAATTACTGTTAGTCAGACAATTTCGACACCCTACCAAATCGACATGTTTTTTTGTGTTGATGCGCAGCTCATTACGTACCTCTTTGAGAATTTGGGCAGAGGAAAAACTTGGGCGTCTCGTTGAACCGAACGAACTCACGAAGATTCAGCCTGTTATTAATCACTGAAAAAAACAGGCGGTGGCTGCTGGACTATTAGTGTAAATTCTAGGCAACGATAGTTTGTTCGGGTAACGAGTAGTGTAGGTCATCGATCGACAGTAAACTTCGTCTTTAATAATAATAGTAATAGTAATATTTTGTCTATTATTATAATAAACTAGCTGTTGCTCGCGGTTTCGACCCCGTTATATTTTATTTATCTATTTTTTTATAAGAACCTTTCCCTGACTATAACAAACGCAACAGAAAAAAAATTAGCGTAATCGGTCTAGCCGTTCACGCGTGATGCCGTGACCAAGGGAAATAGGGATTCATTTTTTAACCCCGGACACGGTTTTTTTTATTTGAAAGCCAGGTTTCTTGACAATGGTTCTTAGGCTGCGGCTCCACTGAGGCGGAGACGAGCGGAGCTGAGAGGAGACGTGTGGGGATCGACCAATCATATTACATGAACGGAGAAGAGATGTGGATTTCATGTAATATGATTGGTCGATCCCCACACGTCTCCTCTCAGCTCCGCTCGTCTCCGCCTCAGTGGAGCCGCAGCCTTAGACATGTATCATCAAAATTAGTTCAGCCGTTTCAAAGCTATGAGCTCTTTTCTTAGCTGCGAAAGGGATCTTAGACGCATAATGGGCATTATGTAAACATGTGTGAACTAATTGCGTTGGGGTTTTGAATTTTTTTAATTTATAGTTCAGTATTCGGTCGCGATCACGTTTAAGTCGCAATTAAGTAAAAGAAAACGGTTATTTTTTTAGATAATAATTATTAGATTTTTTAGATAATAATAATTAGATTTGGGCTATAATTTTTTGATTAAAATAATTGTCACCCTACACATCGTTTAGTCTATATGAGCCTAAAACCTCTTTGACAAGTCAGTTTCTTGAACAAACTTTGACTTTAGATTTGTCACATTCAACACCAAAGCGATGACACTTGACGAAACTACTTAACTTCAACAAATGTAGGATGACCATGCATTTAGTAGATTGAGGAAGTTATAATATTGCTGTGCTGAATTTCATTCATAGAACAAAAAATTTATTTTGATTCTTAGTGAGTTTTAATTCGGCATATAGTTCAAATTTATACGTATAAGAGGACTGGAATAAAAAATAAATGGCGCATTTATAGATCACGCTATAATAATGGAAACAGTTTGACCAATATGGATGTTGACGCCATTAAAGAAAACGCCTTGTTAAGCCCTGAAAACCCAATTAACTGCAAAATTTTATTTTTCGTTGCTTTAAAACAAATAAATTGACGAAATAAATAAAAAAAAATGATTGAATTGGCTGAGTTGGCGAAAAAGTGGCATCATAATTTTGCCATTTATGTAATAATTTAACCTTTGTTAAATGTAAATAAAGTTTTTTTTTTCTTATATGCCATTTAAAGTCTATGCATGGGAGAATTGTGTTTTGACAGCTCATAAAAAGTACGTCAGTTGACTGCTGGTGTCAACCTGTATTTGGAACTATAGGGACAAAGTTTTTATGAAAGAAAATTATGAGAAAAGAAACGGCAGCAATTCAAAGCCGCACGTATCAGCGCTATACAAAAACAGCCAAAATATACAATAATACCAATGGCCAGTGGTAAAAGTCTATCTAATTTTTTAACCTGATTTCGTATCTAATCTAAAAATTAGAAGTTCTAGGTGATCATGAACACTGATCTGATTATTTATTAAACTGAAAATTAATGGTGTGCAGCTAAATTGTGCAGCGAGCGGTGATGTTAAAATTAACTACATGTCATGATTTATGTTTAATAGCCACTAATTATAGCCCGCAACTTCGTACGTGTTCTGCGGGAACTTTGTATTTTCCCGGGATAAAAGTAGCCTATACTATTAGCTTCTTGGGTAGATTCTCACATAAAAGAGTAGAAATAAAAACCGATCTCGCGTGTGAATCAGACTTGTACATAAAGGTTTCATAATATAATACATAATGTATGAAAATTTCAAGTATCTAGTTAATGCCATTATAAAGATCGAAATAAAAACGCTGAATAAAAACACGCTTCTCTTGTGATGACTTCCTTTCATTTTTAACTTTATTTTATTTTTAGTATTTTGTTGTTATAGCGGCCAAGGTAATATCAGTGAAAATTTAAAATCACCATTTTAAAACTAAACAAAAAATATACATATTGTGACAACACAAACGCCAGCAGAAAGTAAATAAAGATAGTGACAACGTAGATCAATGGATCATTGAATATAACATGTCCTACGGCTGAAATGATGATGATGAGATCAATAGATTGCATCTAAGTAATGTTAACATTTGGCATACGTAACTGCGTATGTTGAAATCTATAAGCAACAAGGGTTTAATCATGCAGTTTTGTACATTATAGTATAACCAGCTGTAACTTGAAAACTGCCACGAATATTAATTTTGTTCAAAAAGCAATAACAAAAATAATCAAAATTAAACTATAAATAGAAAATTTGACCTAAATCGCCGTCAAATTGGAAAAAAAAATATAGCATAAATTTAATAAATTTAAATTTCATTCCTTCGTTACGTTGTTCCACCCTGTTACACAACTCTTTATGTTACAACAATTACACAATAATTACAACAATTTTATGTTATTTTTACTCAGAATCACGAACTCTTTCCATCCCTGTAGGAGAGAAAAAATGTCCCAAAAATGTCACACATTTTTTATGTTCTTCCTTATCATTACGCCATATAAAGTGCATGGAATAGTAACAAAATAGGAAAACAACCTAGGGATTTTTTTGTCATATTAAGATTGAAAAATCTCGTGATTCTGAGTAGGAATAAAATAAAACAATTATAATATATAAACATTTTATTTTAAGAAATGCTCAAATAAGATGTGAAGATACCTACCTATTTTACGTACATGTATTTGTTTAGTCTACCAGAGATTTCGCCAGAGATTGCTAATAAAAATGTGCCGCAAGAAACTTGACGAATCAATAGAAAAAATGTTTATTTACTATTTATTATGTTTGGTAAAAAATATGAAAATATTACAAAAACAGCAACTATCAATGAAACGAGAACACTTGTTTTGACTCTCATGTGTACAATTTGAAAGCCAACAAAATATATTTTTTTATTCGACTACGGTTGCGAGGAAAACCTTTTATAACATTCTCGCTTATGACAATGCGAGCTACATCTTGTTTGCATGGAAGGTTTTGTTCCTTAGCTGTTAAAGCATTACCATTGTAAAACAATCTTGAGGCTTATACTTATTATTTTGAAATTACATTTCTTTGAATATTGTTATTATTATTAGATTACAAATTACCTACAAGTGTTTACAAGGACCTTTTTGTGTCAATAATGTCAAAAGTGTGCATGTTCTTAAAAAAACTGGTCAAATGCGAGTCAGATTCGCGCAGCAAAGGTTCCGCACAAATTTGTATGTACCTATGTCAAAATATACGCTGTGAACAGTCGTATCTATTAAGCCCTGCTTTTGAGTAAAATGTACGCAGTGTGGGATCATTTTATATTGGTTAGTCGGGACCCCCTTACAAAATTACAAATGTGATACAAGACGGTAATACCTACTTACTAAATTTCATAGTTCTATATCAACAAAAAATACCCTATTAATTTTGATTCCCTTGAGAGTGTCGAAATATACGTTTTTTGCGGCATAAACGGCCGTACCTTTTTTTTAATTAACTTAGAAGTTTGATTTTTTCACAGCTTGAAGAGACTGTAGACCAAATTATATGATTTTCATTTCCACTCGATACCTCCACGCGTTCCCGACATAAATGGTCTTGTCATAAGACGGACTGACCGACCACAAGGTGATCCTATAAGGGTTCCGTTTTGTTTTCCTTTTGAGGAACCCTAAAATTGATTGAGAATTTTAGTGTCATCCAAGTACATTAACGTGAATTAGTTAGGTGCTTATAAAGATTTATGTGTAATCTCGTAAATAAGTACCTATTATTAGATGCTGACTGCGAACCTATAAATACTAAAGTACAGAACCGTAGAAACGTATAAAGTAGGTAGTTTTCTGTAATTCGTGATTATTTTTTTAATTCTTGAACTACTTAGCTTTTTATCTTCGACTAATTACTCCAATCTAAGAAACGTTTTAAGATTACGCTGAATTTAAAATTTAAATTTGAATTCTTAAAGACCAACTAGATTTTCATTAAAACTTATTCAAGTATAAATTTAACTTTGAAGCAGCAATTAGCGATCCTTAATTTATTAGTGAAGTTTAGTAGGTCCCAGCGTCATTTGCTTTTCGACAAAACGTTAATCTATGCGACTAATATTATATTTCATTTACGGCCAAAATTATTTCCCAGTACACCTAAGTGATATTAAAACGACAATGTTATTAGAAGGTAGTTAAAACAAGAAGACGTAAAGTCTAGTTCGCAGTAAACCCAAACGGAAAACGACTCATACATCCCTAGAGATAGAAGCGTAGGTCCGTAACTCGATAATCTCGTAAGCCTATATTTTGTCTATCAATGTCAAGAAAACTGCGTGATAGGGCCCCTTGAAAATACAAAGGGCGAGAAAGTACGTGGGTGTCATGTGTCACCCGGAACTTAGACAGAGACGGTTGCGTCAGCTACTAGATAAGTCCGTAACATAAGTCCAAATATGATTAGTAAGTACACAAAAATAAATAAATATATTTTTTATAGTTAATTCAATTTATTTCTATTTTATTTACTTACCATAAAATTCCGGTAAAAATGTTATAAAACCCCTGTATGATCCTTAAAACTGCTTAAAACACTGTCATTGCACGCTTATCATTTACACTATCACGGTATGAATGTGAAAAGATTTGTCTTCATCTGTTTTCTGACTACGTAGACTCGACCCCGCTACGGCGTAGACGCGTACGGTTCCCGTAGCGGCGAGGATATACTGGAGTGGAGCTACGAGATAATGTTCCGAAGTCGGCCGAGCGGGCCCGAGCACGCCCGAGACTTTGTAAGCTGTGATTGATATCAAATGAAATGTGAGGAATGAGTAGTTCCCTGGAACTCTTTGTTTTAAGGGTTTTATATTTTCTCCGGTGTCGATGCGAGTGTACGGTTTAAAATACAGGTTTTTATCTTGAAATTGTTGCGAGCGTTATTTATTGCTATGTTCAAGTTTTCTGGGTCACATTCAGAGGGGACAGTAAGGCTGCGTATCCACCGGGGCTGAGCGAGAATGCGTTGCCAGGGATGTGTCTGTCATGAACCAATAGAAAAACTTAATTTAAAAGGTCCTAAGTGAATGAAATGTTTCTATTGGTTTATGACAGACACATCCCTCGCAACGCATCCTCGCACATCTCTGGTGGAAACGCAGCCTAAACCTGGAGCAGTCGTAAAGTGCGAGTCACTTTACAGCTGGCATTGTTCTCCGATTATTATACCAATAAAAATAGTAAGCGGCATTTTAGATTCCAGTTGCCATTGTATCGACTTGACTTTCATTTAATTTGAAATCTTATTTCAGTTCACTAAGTTCTTAACTTAATTGGACGTAGTGATGCTTTGCAGATATGGCAGTGACATCAAATATACATATTTTCAAAATATTTATAAGCTTATAAGCCCTTATATAAAATGATTTTAAACAGATAACACTTGTTAAATGAGGTAAAGTTATTAAATTAATTACGTATCGAATATTATTGGTAAAAGTGATTTCCTTCAATTTTTATTTAGGCAAAGAGCTTTATGGCTTCATGTACTTTTTAACTCCTAAAGAAATCTAAATAACTACTATAAATTGAAAATTTTAAAAATTTATTTATTTAAATTTATCGTTTAACTAAGTGACATTAGTTTTATTTCCTTGTTTTCTGAAACAGTTGCCTTTTGCCCAGTATCAGGTTAACGTTCAGTTTTGGGAAACGATATAAAAAAGCATGATATTTTGAAATAGCAACGCTGCTTAACGCGTATTAATTTTTTATTTATCATAAAAATTGGTGGTTGTTTCTGGTATAGTAGGTAACTATAAAAACGCAAATAACAGACAATCTCATCAAATGACATACTTTATTCTAATGATAGCCATTTAAACTTTGCCATTGTGGTGTGCAGGTCGACTGCCTCGGCCACCATGGACTCTCCTGCCGCAGCAGTACGGGACGCATCCCGCGGCATGCAGCCCTTAACGACGTCATCCGCCGGGCCTTGGTCAGTGCCGGAGCACCAGCCGTTTTGGAGCCTTCGGGCTTGGTCCGCGACGACGGCAAAAGGCCCGACGGCATGACACTCATGCCATGGAAAATGGGACGGCCGTTGGTTTGGGACGCCACTTGCGTTGACACACTCGCGCCGTCCCACCTTCCATCTACAGCCATCAGGGCCGGTGCCGCTGCTGACTCTGCGGAATGCCTCAAGAAGCGCAAATATGTAGGCATCAGTAGTGCCTACATTTTTGAGCCGTTTGGGGTTGAAACCATGGGTCCTTGGGGTTTGAGTGCATCAAATATCTTTAAATCACTGTCGTAAAAATTGATTGCAGCTTCAGGTGACCAGAGGGCTGGCTTTTTCTTAGCACAAAGAATAAGCATTGCCATACAGCGTGGCAATGCTGCCAGCCTTCTGGGCACCTTACCACTTGGCAGTGATTTTGGACAACTTTTTTATTTATAAGTTTAGTTTGTATGTAGTTTTAGTTTATAGTTTTAGTTTTATTTTATAGTAAAAATACGTGAAGTTTATTAATAAAATTATTGTCAAACCTCCTATAAATTAAAATGCTAATAACGATTAGATTATACAGTAAATTGTTCGTAATATCACAATAAAAATCTTATGGGTCTTTAAACTTTAAATAAAACCACCAACGTCGGAAACAAAGAACATAACTGGACATTAGAAAGCAATGACAACATATGTATTTCTCCCTCTGTCACACCATGTACCTCCTTCCCCGATACCAATATTGGCTCAATATTCTCAGAAACTTTTACGCACAAACGTACAGTCAACATCAAAAGATCAAAGCCACAAAGGTGGATAGAAATATTTGAACACGACCTAGCGCCCTTGACATATTTTTGAATACCATTCCCCCTCAAACATATCTGACGGTGACTGCCCCTACACAAGCATGACAAACATGGGTGAACACAGGCTATCAATAAAGGGCAAACTTTGCATTAGATTGAGTAAACGATGGAGTCGGCAATATTAATTAACTTAGCGGTATCACGCTGGAACACAAGTAACCAGGGTTTTACATTAGCGCAGCCATTGATATCTTCTAAAACATAAATTTTATCGAACTCCTCTGAAACGGTTTGATCGATTTTTTGGGTTCCGTACCTCAAAAGGTAAAAACGAAACCCTTATAGGATCACTTTGTTGTCCGTCCGTCCGTCTGTCACCACCCTTTTTCTCAGGAACGCGTGGAGGTATCAAGCTGAAATTTATATCAAATACTCAAGTCTACTGTCCCTTGGAGCCGTGAAAAAATAAAACTTCTAAGCCAACGTAATCAAAAGATACAGCCGTTTATGCCGCAAATTTCCGCATATTTTCGAAACTCGCAAGGGAATCAAAACCTACAGGGTACTTCCCGCATGAACTCAGAATCTTGAAATTTGGTACGAAGCAACGTATTATAGCACAGATAAAGGAAAAATTGCGAAAAGCATATTTTTTTTTCTCTATCTGTCTATAGCAGTAACCAATCTACAATGATTTTGCTTAGGAGCAGGGGTCTGCTAATACTGGATGTTCATAGATAAATATAAATTTGTACGGAACCCTTGGTGCGCGAGTCCGACTCGCACTTGGCCGGTTTTTTTATATCATTTTTTGTCTATATTTGGTAGGTCTGAGAATAGGTCGTAGGCTATTTTTTATACCCCTATTCTTTGCAGACAGAGTCGCGGGCATCAGCTTATTTTTATTTAAAATTGCAGATTATTTGTATTAGAAAAGCATAATTAAGCATTCTTTGCAGTCTAAAAGTGCAAAATATCATGATTAATTTATGTTACGCGACTTAAAAGTAGTGCGAAGATTTTTAAGTTACATTATTAAACCGTCACTCCTTTGAAAAAAGCTCGTATCTCAAATCCATTATGAAAACAAAACTGAACCTTGATGCGCAGTTAGAAAAATGCACTTGGCCAGGTTATCGATTTTGAGATACAAGTTTTTATAAGTAGTGACGAAATGTCACATATCTCTTACAAAAAAAACAGTCGGTGAATGAAAAGAGACATTGTTTTCTATGGATGGTACAGTTCAATAATTGTTTTATGGTAGGTACTTTGATAATCTTTACGATGCTTATTTCAATATATTACAATCTGAGTAATTAATTGAATGGAGAAATTATCTTCATCAACCAACATTACAATCCACATCCGTAAGAAATATAGAAGATACCTGTTTCAGATAATATGGCTGTACAAACTCGATCGCTAACAGAATGCTAGACACGAATCCACACTTTCCTACCCCGATTCGTGGGTATTACAAATATGGCAAATTGTGTTATCGCTAAGAACCCCATGATTTGCGGGTATTGAATTATTATTGGCAAGGGATCCCGCTCAAAAGGGTTAGGTGATTAAGCCCTTAGTAAAGCTGTACCTTCACTTAGATTATTTGAGAAATGCCAAAAATGTCTTCATCTTCGTTGGGGCCAATATAAAACTGCGCGTTAGGTGTGTTGAACGAGGCGGTATTTCCACCCGTTGTTGGTTCCTACAGCACCTAGAGCAAAAAAGAATTCGCATGAAGCAAAGAATTTACAGAAATAAATGTGGCCTTGATGAACTTTATTTCGTCAGCCAATTTTAATAAAATTACATCTCATTGCACTGATTTATTAATTGTATAACCACATTGCTTTTTCAAGGTAAGGTACACATTATGGATATTCTCATTATTTTTAATGACCAACATTTTTTTTGCTACCTGATTACTAACTTATTTTATTTGAAAATCATCCATGTACCTATACAATGCATACATGCACTCATGGCGCTCTCCATGTCTAAGAATCGAGACGCGTTCCGTTTATTACGTTACCAATCAAGTCATTCATGATGACGCGTGCCGAGGTTCGTATTACATTAATGTCTTATTTTGACAAATTCACGCCGCCTCTTCGTGAATGGCACTAACTGATGCCAATGGTTTTCAAATACACCAAAACTCACTCACATCATGTATTTTACACACTAGCCTCTACCTACAACTTCGACTACGTAAAATTAAATCTTCATTGTATTTTTTGAAGTAAATGTCTTTAAACAATGTTTTGTACCATTACATTGAATCCCACTCCTCTTTCTAGCATAGCCGGTTCTGTGTTTTGATAATTTTACTTTGTGTTTCTTAAATTATGTTTAAAATTACAATCCGTTTATTTATAGGGTTATAGTGTAGGTATCTATTTGTGTGCATGTGTTTTATGATGTGTGTTAAATATTTTTAGGGTTCCGTACCTCAAAAGGAAAAAACGGAACCCTTATAGGATCACTTTGCTGTCCGTCCGTCCGTCCGTCCGTCCGTCTGTCAAGACCCTTTTTCTCAGGAACGCGTGGAGGTATCAAGCTGAAATTTAAATCAAATACTCAGGTCTACTGTCCCTTAAGCTGTGAAAAAATCAAACTTCTAAGCCAACGCAATCAAAAGATACAGCCGTTTATGCCGCAAATTTCCGCAAATTGTCGACACTCACAAGGGAATCAAAACCTACAGGGTACTTCCCGTGAACCCAGAATCTTGAAATTTGGTACGAAGCAAGGTCTTATAGCACAGATAAAGGGAAAATTGAGAAAAGCATATTTTTTTGTCTGTCTGTCTATATCAGTAACCAATCTACAATGATCCCACACTGCGCACATTTTGCTTAGGAGCAGGGGTCATAGATACATATAAATTTGTACGGAACCCTCGTTGCGCGAGTCCGACTCGCACTTGGCCGGTTTTTTTAATTTGTCTATTTGTTTTGAATTGCATCGTTTGCCAAAATCCATTCCTTTCTTTTTTTCCATTGAAAAGATTACCTGGAAGAGATCGCTCCGAAGCGATATTGCCACCTATTGCTTCTCATATTTTTCCCTGTGCTTGTTTTTCTGTATTGTTTTTTTATGATGAAAAATAAAGAGTCTTAAACAGATTTTGAGATGTTTGAAGTCATTTTATATTGGTTTTGGCAGCACTAGCCCATACTTATATCAGGTACAGGTACTCCAGATGAGATTTTACTAAAGAACTGTAAAGGTATGGCCATGTGTAATAATAATATGCGGTGAGTAGTTGCCAGTAATGACTTATGGCACTGCGACATATCCGCTAACGATGGGCTTCATAAATCAGCTCAAGGTCACCCAGAAGGCGATGCAGAGGGAGGAGTATGCTCGGAATTCCTTTGTGGGATAACTTTAGAAATCCGCGAAAGAACTAAAGTCACCTACATAGCTTGAAGAATCTCCAGACTAAAGTGGCAGGTGGCAGGGTACACGGCTTGTGAAACTGACGGTTGATGGTAGACCGGGGGATGGTGACACAAAATACTAGGTCATTTGTACTAGTATGGCAGTTCTTCAGGGATCTAATTACGTAATGACAAAAATGAAAATGATGGTCATAGCGCTGGCTAGGCATTTGGATTTTTGGAAACTATATGATACAATGTCACCATTATCATATTTGCCATACTTCAAGTAGGGGGAAAAAGTGGCGCCATACTTGAAAAACTTGATTTTTCGACACGTTTTCAAAGTACAAGACATAAAATCATTTATTACAGTATGGCATCATTGTATTCGGTTCTTTTGAATAAAATTCAACCTAAAAAAATATCCCATACTGTAACTATGGGGCGGAAGACTGTCACACACGAGCAATAAGATATAAAAAAATTGGATCTATCGGGTTAAAAAAAAATGGTTTGGGAAAATTACACCGTCTAGGAAAAGAAGTGCAGTGTGGAACCTAAAGACCCTCTTAAATTCGAGAAATCTTTCGAGCGGTGGTAGCCGTAGGTACAATATTATACAACATAATATCTGGTTATAAGACAAAAGATTGCCGCCACCTAGATATTTTGTATTTATGTATATTTTTCAATCCTCAAACTTACAGGAAACATTAGTGCCATACTGGTACAAATCGTTTGAATTACGAATAAAAACTTAGAATTTTGAAAAAATATTATACACATTCTCCACCTCCCACAGGTATGGCATTATCAGACTTCTATTTATAATCATACGGAGAACTGTTGAAAAAAGTTTTAGGATGGTACAAATCGTTTTGCAAAAAAAAATCACTCCTTTGCGGCGGTGTGGCGCCCATTTGGAACCGTCAGAAAATTATGGCATGGTGATTTTCGTGAATGGCTACTCGACGATTATTAGATGTGCAAAAATTTGCTTGATACATGGTTGAATTGTTGTTTTTAAATTAACGTGTTCGCGTCGGTATGGCGGGCTGTAAGTCACACCGGAGAAGTATGGCATTACGCTACCGCCTTCTGTTTTTTTATCGACTATCGGAAAATATATGTACAAGAATTTTTGTGAACAAATCGTTCGATTCTCGTTATTTATCAGACACGTTCGATTAACGCCCACGCGATTGGGCCGCCGGTACCAGCGCTATGACCATCATTTTCCTTTTTGTCATTACGTAATTAGACCCCTGAAGAACCGCCATACTGGTACAAATGACCTAGTATTTTGTGTCACCATCCCAAAAAAAAACAAAAGCAAAAGCAAAAGAAAAAAAAAAAGGTTCTAAAATAGCGTCTACAGACTGGAAAACTTAGTATTAGAGGTAGGCCTCCAAAAGATGGAACGACGTCCTGGTTGCCAAAAAACGTTGGATGCGGATGGCGTAGGACCGGTTTGGTTGGCGAACCTTTGGGGAAGCCTATGTTCAGCAGTAGCTGTCTTTCGGCTGAAATGGTGTTTATGATATATGACTGCCTGTTACTCAGTTAATCAGTCAGTCCTCCGTACTGTCAGTGCTCCGTACTGCTGCCCACCGCTATCGTTGCCGTTGGCACATAGTGATCCTACTCTATTCTATTTGGCAGTTGTTACTCGAAAATGTATTCTGTGATTGCCATTAAAAGTCGATTTATAACTACAGACACATAGCGTGTCAGACACACGCCGTGACAAACAAAAGTATGGCAAATAAAAGTAAGGCTGTCAAACGCGAGCGACGAACTTAGATAGTAACTAACTATTAAGTAATATGTTATACCTACTGTTTTAATCTGGTCAAGTCATCAAAGTTGTGGTCTTTATTGTAAAACTCAACACTCGTTAGATTTCGGAGCAAATCGTCCTAGTATTTATAACTGTCTGCTCATTGGAACGCAAAACGTTCAACACAATTTGAATCACAAAAAATGTCGGCTTTTTACTGTGCGGATGTAAAGCCGCAGCGGGTCGCTTTACGAGACCGGCTACTGCGCTCAATTAAAACCGGAAACCTTTAAATTCATTTATCTTAAAAAAACCGGCCAAGTGCGAGTCGGACTCGCGCACCGAGGGTTCCGTACAAATTTATATGTATCTATGAATATCCAGTCTTAGCAGAACCCTGCTCCTAAGCAAAATGTGCGCAATGTGGGATCATTGTAGATTGGTTACTGATATAGACAGACAGACAAAAAAATTATGCTTTTCGCAATTTTTCCTTTATGTGTGCTATAAGACCTTGCTACGTACCAAATTTCAAGATTCTGAGTTCACGGGAGGTACCCTGTAGGTTTTGATTCCCTTGCGAGTGTCGAAAATTTGCGGCATAAATGGCTGTATCTTTTGATTGCGTTGGCTTAGGAGTTTGATTTTTTCACAGCTCCAAGGGGCAGTACACCTGAGTATTTGATATAAATTTCAGCTTGATACCTCCACGCGGTCCTGAGAAAAAGGGTCTTGACAGACGGACGGACGGACGGACGGACAACAAAGTGATCCTATAAGGGTTCCGCTTTTTCCTTTCGAGGTGCGGAACCCTAAAAATTACATCGTAAAGAACGGTTTTAATCAAAAACGTCTGCTGTCAACGCCACCTGCCACTGTAACCAACATTTTACGTATTACACAATTTTGATGTTGAAGCGTTCCTTATGTTTGTATGTAAAGCCAAGTTTAGACCTGCAAGAAAAATCGTGCAAGTTGTGTTACATTCATCATCATCATCATCATCATCAGCCTATGTTCGTCCACTGCTGGACATAGGCCCCTCCCATGGCACGCCACTGAGCACAATCCTCGGCCACTCTCATCCAGCTCTTGCCAGCCGCCTTGCGAAGATCATCGCTCCACCGAGTGTGTTACATTGCGAGGCCGTAAAGCGAACGAGTTTGAATGAAATGGTCAATCGGGCGCCGCAATGTAATTAGCAAATCAACTCATAAATAATTAGGTACCTAGGTACTGAATAAATAAATACTATGTAAAATCGATGGACAATCCAATTGTTATTGGAGTCGGTTTCAATCTGAAACGGCGTTGGCGTTTCAGCGCCTAGAATTCACGTCGCGGCGCTCGACAAAGCATTAAATTTCACACGTAATTAAAGTTGAATAGAGAAGCAATTACGCTAGCACTTGGGTCTTCACGTAAAGACTATTGTCTAGCAGTTTCTCTTGCTGTCTTGGTTAGTAACTCATAAGAATATCGATTCCTATTTATATACGAATTTTAACTAGCTGTTTCCTACGACCAACGGAGTTGCGAAGAATTCGTGTCTCGCTATCCCGCGGGAACTATACAACTTTCCGGGATAAAAACTATCCTTTGTCCTTTCCCGGGACTCAAACTATCTCCATACCAAATTGTATCTAAATCGGTTCAGCGGTTTAAGCGTGAAGAGGTAACAAACAGACAGACACACTTTCACATTAATAATACTAGTTTGGATGGATATGGGTTTATTTTTCTCTGAGCATGCTTCCGAATAACGTTTGTATGTTACGTTTGGCACAGGTAACGACTAGTTCATTGACAACGACCTGTGATTGTGCAGAATTTTGTTAGCACTATTTCACAAGGAACAAAGGTAAACGTACCTACCAATGCTCGACACCTTAACGCCCAGTAGATGATACCCCATCTGTTACCTCTCATACTATGACATAAATTGGAGGTGCCATCTACTGGGTCAGTGTCGAGCACAGCGATACGGATATTTTTTTTTACTGTTTATGTGAAAGAGTAATGCATTTATAATATTAGAATGATGGTAGAATAAGAATAGGATGAAACAACACATTATTTTAACTAGGTATGAACATAATTCGTAGTTTGTAAACATATTTTTAAACAATTAACTTATTTGTCCATCGCTGAAATGAATAATTTTCCAAGTACAACATACCAATGAAGTTTATGGTAACGATGAGGACCAACATTTAATGGATTGAGGTGAAGCATAATAAATAATACAATATCGTTACGGGAGGGTATTATTAAAGTATTTAGCATAGAGCTTCCTGGTCATTTGTGTCCATTAGGGTGTCCACTAACGGTAACAGCTATGCTCGTGAAAACGGTTTTACTGCATTTTAACTCGGTGCCTAGTGAAAATAGTTTTTGTGCGAATGGCCCACTTTAAAAGTAATGATCGTTACTTAATCTCTTTTGCGTGTTTCTTACTGAGACCCCAAAGCGACATTTTGTGCTCGGAATTTCATTTATAAATGAGTTACGTGTAATTTTAGTGTAAATGAACACTTCATAACTCCAGTATTCAGGGATATGCGAAGTTAGATAAAATTTTTCGTGATTATGTCTCTTCTGCTACAGCAAGTTTGTGATGGGGTGTTTCAATTCATTTTCACTTACTAAACCCATGTGTTGCTCAATTATACCAGCATATTATATTAAATCAAGATCATTTCACCCTATTTATCTACTCCTCTGCATCACTACTCTCTCTTAAGTTCTTGTTATCTCATGTGTACATTAAATTTTATTTATTTTTTATTCACTGTCACTCTCATTTATTTCAATAATTTCTGCCTCCATGTCGTCGGTGTAGTCCGTTTGTAGGTGTAAATTAGCCCGAATAAAAATTAATTTATTAAGCCGTTCTGGCAAAAGTCGGTTTCTGTCTCTAGTATGTGTCCGTCCAAACAATGACCAATTCCTCTCAGCTGCGGCAGATGATGGAGGAATACTGAGCAATCTAGTAGCAATATTGGACAGCATTTTTGAGGAACATAATCCTTTCCACCAATTCAGCGGGGTTGTGTTCATGACAGGCTGCCAAATTAATTCGTGAGCCCAGAAACCTCCTTTCGCCTGATACAGTCAGCATCAGATATGTCTACGCGCCCCAGGTGTTCATGTTCACAAATTCATTGACCACATTAGCAGCATTTTATACGTCAGCGATCCGACCTCAAGTTTTGAGGATTCCCCATATAATAACCATTCGTTTGAATCGGGTAGCACCTAGCCGCTTAGATCTGCGGATATTGGGCGCCCAGATATAGTCCGGATAGCCATTACAGTTATGGTCGCCGGAATAGGCGAGGTATCCGCACTCACCATGCATTACCCGGTTTATTGCTTCCAATTTTATTTTATACCCCCTCATATTCCTATTGACCGAGCAGAAAGATAACCTGCAATTCTAAAAGTACATTAAAATTTTATCTCAAACTAGTACAGTCAGCGTCAAATAGTTCGTGATACCCAAAGTGGCCAAAAAGTTAGCAACACGGCCTTATTCCAACTGTAACAAAGACGTGTTGCGAACTATTTGACCACTTTGGGTGTCACGAACTATTTGACGCTGACTGTACATGCGTTGGTTTATCCTAAAACCCTCTTCGTTATATCGCGTTTCAGGAAGAATGAAAAGGATTTTGTCTCATCTATAAAAATATTATTACGGTGCAGCGGTGCAGCGAGACACTTTGTTCTTGGGTGTTCCAACTGCTTTCGCTGCATGTTTGTTTATTTAAATTTCTAGAGTTCATTTTATTGTTTATGTTTAATACTGGTTACAAACAATATTTCAGTGTTTATTGACACATTTCAACAAAGGAGTAAATTTTGTTGCTCTATTTTTTTGTCTTTGTGGTTTCATGTTTTTTTTTATTGTGTCTGCAGATAACTGTCGTTATTCTTTACAAAAAGAATTATCTAAAATGACTTCTTTTGTAACTTTTTTTGAGTTAATTGTTTTCAAAATCTCTACACTTCAAGCCTGACGAATGCCATTTGTCCTATCTAAAACGCGCGCTTAACACGCCTGTTATAAATCTGGAACGCCTGGTATCTGCGAAAAGCTTTGGGTAAGTAAGAAAAATCGGACAATTATTTTTTATTGAAATGTGACATTTTGTTATGATAACTCGTGTAATATTTCGTCACTTTTCGATCTTAACTCGTTGACATAGAGTCGAAAAGTGACGAACCTTTTCATTCCGCGAGTGTAAACGAGCGGAAAAATAAATGAAGATTGTCGGACGATACTAAAATTTAAGAATGCGGTGTTGTTGTGAAACATGGTTTTCGTAAACGTCAGTTGTGGTTGAGTTTACGTTTACGTATCTATAGTATAGGTATATACACATACTGTTCCCGCGATTTAAATCCCATGACATCGCCATCCATCGCAGAATTATTCAAATACTAAAATTACATGTAGCACTTTGTACTACCTACTGACTCGATCCAATCCTAATGCGTCTCTTTTGACTTGAGCCTTAAATCTCCAGGTTTGTAGACAATGGCGAACTTATACAAAGAATCCCGAGTTTGTCGCAGTAAAAGGCATTAGGTGCGAGATAAGATTCCCATCGGCGAGCATTCAGCCTCTGTAAGCAGTTAATTTTGAGATTTTCTACCTTCTCCACGTAAAAATGGAACGCGTGTCAAATGGTTTAAATATAAAAAAAAAAGTGTTGAAGTTTCTCAGTAGAGGGCATAACATAGATGCGCTTTATCACTGCCTAAATGTGATTATAACAGACTGAAGTGTACGATGTATGGGAAAGATTCGTCGCTAACTTCTAGACCAGTGGTGGTGTAGGGGTAAGCACGCAACACGGAACGCTGAGGACCTGGGTTCGATTCCCAGCATTGGTCTTTTTTCTGGGGTTTTTTCTGTGCATCTATATTTCAGTTTGTATTTAGTTTGAAATATAAAAAAAAAGTCAGAGCATCGCACGATTTGACGACGGAACAGCGATTGAAGATTTAGAAGAGGGACTTCTCTATAAGTTTACAAAAGTGTTAAGTACGTAAAAGAATAGAAATACAATACAACGTAGGTAAGGACTCTTTCCTGTGCACCACATAAAAAAACTGTACAGAAAAAGAAGTACACGGAGAAAATATATAAGGTATGCACTGCATTCGGTAGCCTTATTGCTTGGGAGCAACCTCTTCCAGACAACCTTTTACAATGGAAAGAAAAATGTACTGCAATTTAAAAACAAATAGTTACATAAACAAACTGTAAGTAATAAAAACAACTATACCAAGGGAAAGAGTTAGTGTGCCTTAGATCTATCGGTAAGAAATTGTGGTAAGAAACTGGACAGTAAAAGAGTAGACAAAGAATTTAGAGTTGGCAAGGGGAAGAAAGTTCGAAGAGTATCGAAGAGAACTAACACAACTAAATCGCTCTTCAATGTAGCCAGGAGTTGCAGGATTTAAAAGGATAAATATACACTTGTTTTTTAGGGTTCCGTACCTCAAAAGGAAAAAACGGAACCCTTATACTTATAGGATCACTTTGTGGTCCGTCTGTCAAGACCCTTTTGTCCGTCTGTTAAGACCCTTTTTCTCAAGAACGCGTGGAGGTATCAAGCTGAAATTTATATCAAATACTCAAGTCTACTCCCTTAGAGCTGTGAAAAAATCAAACTTCTAAGCCAACGCAATCAAAAGATATAGTTTATGCCGCAAATTTTCGAAACTCGCAAGGGAATCAAAACCTACAGGGTAATTACCGTGAACTCAGAATCTTGAAATTTGGTACGAAGCAAGGTCTTATAGCACAGATAAAGAAAAATTGCGAAAAGCATAAATTTTTTTGTCTGTCAGTAACCAATCAGTAATCAATCTACAATGATCCCACACTGCGCACATTTTGCTTAGGAGCAGGGGTCTGCTAAGACTGGATATTCATAGATACATATAAATTTGTACGGAACCCTCGGTACGCAAGTCCGACTCGCACTTGGCCGGTTTATATTTTTTAATAATAATTTATTGGTAGACAATGTACGCACAGCCAACAACGAATCTAGAGACTTGAAATTTGAGAAAAATTATACCTTAAATACATTATAGAGGTGCACTAAGTAGAAATCTCTCGAAAGTCCCACGGGATACTGGCTTACTAGTAGCCTATTTTTTATTAAGTATATCACGGGGCGACGCCACAGGAATACGCTACTTTGTGTATAAAACATACCTGGCTTTGTTGCAAAAAGTCATCTTTGCGCTCTATAGTTCGTGTACGGATGCGGATGACGCAGGCCCGATCTGATTGATATAATGTATGTAGTTCGTGTTATTATAGTTATTATTTTTGCATTTTGTGATACAATCTGCATTTTTCATCGTCAAAGAAGTAAAATTAGCTTTTACTTGGGACCAAGAGCTGCATTAACTACACGATGACAGACAAAACTCAAAGTTTGCTGATGACTATCGGTATAGTTGAGGTATCAATTACAGACTGGCGTAGAAAATTGGAACGTGTGACAGTTAAGTAATTTCGTAGTAGAACTTCATGGCACTACCGTACCACTGTGGACATCCCGCATCTTGTACCCGCAGACAACGTTACCTGTGAATATTACGGAAACGTTTAGACGAAGCTCTTGTCTGTGGAATAGGTGTAAGGCAACCAACCAGCATGTAATGAAATGTATTTGATTTAATAGTACATTACTGCAGAGGCCGGGACTTAAGGGGTTGCCGGCCAAGTAACCCCTGTTCCGGCTGAGGCTTGTATAGTGCTTTTCTCAAACATGCACCATCACCATCATCATCATCATCATCATCATCATCATCATCGTCGTCGTCGTCATCATGATGGTGATGTTGATGATGATGATGACGATGATGATGGTGGTGATGATAATGATGGTGGTGATGGTGATGGTGATGATGATGATGGTGGTGATGATGATGATGATGATGATGATGATGATGATGGTGATGATGATGATGATGGTGGTGATGATGATGATGGTGATGATGATGACGGTGATGATGATGATGATGATGATGGTGATGATGATGATGATGATGATGATGATGATGATGATGATAATGATGATGATGGTGGTGATGATGATGATGATGGTGATGATGATGGTGATAATGATGATGATGATGATGACGATGATGATGATGATGATGGTGATGATGGTGATGATGATGATGGTGATGATGATGTTGATGGTGAAATATTTCTCTAGGCAGATCACCATTACCATCACCATCACCATCTTACCTTACCTTAAATAAGCGTAGTGGCAGAATGTCATAATGAACCAAAACGCAAATATTGCTTATAGTTTTTTTTTTAAATGGCTAAATGCTATGATGCCATAGACCTATTTTAAACATCATGGTGCTGTGTGACATGAAACATTAGACGATCGCATTGCAGGCCTAGGCCTGCAACGATGTATTTTGAAGCCTGTTTTAAGGAACACAACGTAAACATTACATAGCATGTTTGAGAAAAGTTCCTTTAAACTTTACTGACTGCGTGAGATGGCGGGAGCTCGCGTCTGATTGGCGAGAGTGGAGCTAGCAGCAGTAGGACACAAAAGCAAGCTAATAAATAAAGCCGACCTTTTATTTCCCACTATTATGTTTTCCTTCACTGAAAAGCTCAAAATAAATTTATAATGTAGTTTTGCACCATTCGGAACACACGAGGAGCGAACCTGGGTTCGAACTCAAAATTCTGCTTGAGAGGCCACAGGTCAAACCACTAAGGCTAGGGTTTTTATTTACTTGCGTAATTACTGAAGTTTATGCTGAATTACGCTACCTAAGTAATGAATAAAGAAGAATTTGTATTTTTTTAAGGTGAGCAAAGTATTTCTTTCAGTTCATTGATATGGACCTCCGCAATGTAACGCCTGTTGCAATAAATGAATGAATTTTATTATTGCATCATTATTATTTATTTTTAAACACATACAAATATTAAGAAAAAATAACAATAATAAATTAATACTATAACTATAAATAAAATAAAATAAAACTAACTTAAATTTTCGAATATATTTGATATGCCCTTTTCTTGTCGTCGTTAAGTTTGTTGTGGAAGCCTTCGTCATCATTGTGACGTTTAGCGTCAACAAGTAGGTAGAATTAGATTTTATCAAAATGAGATGAATTAAAATAGTTAAATTCTGTATAACAAATTTATTAAAAAAATATATAATTAAACCGACTAGGTCGTGGGTAATTTAATTTAACGCGAGCTGAGCACACTGGACGAAACAAGTTCTTATAAGGGGTCACTTCCCTGCACTGCGTGGGTCTTCTTCGGGTCAAATCCGGATATCCGGAAAACCGGAGAAGTGATGCGGGTGCGTTCGTTGAGATTCCGGGAGTGTAGCAGGCCAGGTGGAGTCAGGGAAATAGCCCCAGACTTGGTCCCCGTTCCAGGGAATCACAGGCACTTATTTTAAATATTAAACTGTATTGGAGATTTAGCAACCGATATACTTTGACTTAAAAAAAAAGTTAAAATTTGTAGAATTAATTTTGATCTAAAAATTAGTCAATTGACCTTTCACTGTCAAAGATGTTCGGTGAGTATCTGTCCGCCGCCTCTCATTCGATCGCCGGTGCCGGCGCAGTCATTAGCAGCGTGACGTAGTCCTTTGTATTCGCATCCAGTTTATACTAATACTAATAAGAAATATGTTCGTGCGGGCTGTTTGTTTGTAAATTTAATATTATTGTTGTGTATTTTAAGTGTGTGTTTTTGTGTAAGTGTTTAGGTTTATTATAAAGGTATTTAGGAACATAGCATCATTTTGATTTTAAGTTCTAGAATAAGTGTTTTAGTTAGGAAATAGGCAAAACCGTTACATCATCATCATCATTTCAGCCGAAAGACGTCCACTGCTGCAGATAGGCCTCCCCCAAAGTTCGCCGAACAGATCGGCCCTGCGCCGTCCGCATTCAATGCGTTCCCGCTACCTTCACCAGCCCCCTGTACCACAAAAGTAAAGTTACAAGTGCTACAAATCGACAAAATTGTAACATTTTAATATGAGAAACTTGACAATTTTGTCGAATTGTAGCACTTGTAACTTTTGTGGTACAGGACCCAGGTCGTCACTCCATTTTGTTGGAGGCCTACAAACACTGCGTCTTCCGATCCGGTGTAGAAGCCTTAAAAAGCACATGTTTCGAATGTTGTTTGCTTATTATTTATTGTCTACGCTACGCTTTTAACTAATTAATAGTGATTGTTGGCGTGTTAATAGTGCAGAGAGCGAAACATAATAGTGCTTGATGGCTGTTATGCGTACTCATGGCGCCGTCCACTTAACACACTCGACATCGTTTCGTTAATGTATCTGAGTGAATCAACTGTTGCTATTAAAGTTAATGCTTCATTATCTTTGTTTAATTTTTATTTTACCACCGACTGACAAAACGTGCGCTAATTTTATCTTTGTTAGCCTAAGGTGTGTTTGTATCTGAAAATAGGTACTTAGTGTTTCGAATATTTTTTATTTATTTAAATACTAGCTTTTACCCGCGACTTGACTGCGTAGAGGTAAAGTTCATGAACAACTCCCGTTTTCTATCACGCGGAAATTTCCAAGAATCCCTTCTCACTACACCTCTGAGTTATAAGTTTGCTTTGGATCGAATATGATATCCAGTTTATTTTTTATCCCGTAAGATTATTCTATTATATGTATACTGACTGTCCTAACTTACGGTGCCCAAACATGGTCACTTACAGAGTCCCAGAAAACCAAACTGAAGGTTTGTCAAAGAGCTATGGAGCGCAGCATGCTTGGAGTGGGAAGGATTGACCGAATCCGGAACACGGTGCTGCGTTCTAAAACACGCATTGTCGATGTCGGTGCAAAGACTGCCAGGTTGAAGTGGGACTGGGCCGGCCACGTCAGCCGAATGTATCCACTACGGTGGGCTAAAAATGCCACTGAGTGGGCGCCACAGGATGGATGGCGACGACGGGGTAGGCCCAGACGGCGGTGGCGGGACGACCTGGACATATTTCTCGACGACTGGCCTCAGGCTGCTTTGGATCGGGAGAAATGGAGGACATGGGGGGAGGCCTTTGCCCAGCAGTGGGACATCAATCCAGGCTAGATAATAATAAGATTATTCTTCCGTAAAAAAATTTATTCATAGAATAAAATTATTAAGAAACAATAATAATAATTAAAACTATAAACTAAATATCTAACTTAAAAACTACTAGACTAAGGGAAGGAGCTGTTTCACCACCCATTGATTAATTTTAACTGACGGATAAATGTGATGCCGTCTTCGTCTATTCGAACAAAACAAACAGAGACGGCATCACATTTATTTTATTCGTCAAATAAATTTGATCAATGGCTGGTGAAACAGGGGGTTACTCTAAAAAAGGCCCCCGTGGCATCGTACCCAAAAGGCTGAATATGTTTTAAAAATTAATAGAAATCTTTAAATACAAAGGTAACTGAAATCGGTAAAGTCGTTATTGAGCTTTGCACTTAGCAACACATTTGGCGATTCATTTTTCTTTATAATTATATGTTTTGCCTGTTAGGTAATTGTCCAAGTGTGGTCCAGCAATCATATAATTAGTTTGTTCAATTTATATTTTGTGTGTGTTAGAAAATCATTTTGAGTATAATAATTAACAAAGAATCAGTATGATTGTTTATCTATAAGCTATCTTTTCAGAGAAAGATTTATTGTAAGTAGGGCAGTATGATCTTAGTCGTAAATAGTGCCCCAAGCACCTCAAACAAAATCTATGGTGACATGTTGTTTCTGCAATTCTAGTCTGCCCAAGTGCTTCAAAGCACAAAGGACAAAACGAAAAAATAGTTTTACGTCGTTTTTTGGATCGTTGTAATCGTTCCTGAAACATAATTATTATAATTAAACAACATAATAATATCTATACATATAATAAATCTGTAACAAGTCGGTGTCTGTACATTGAAGATATTTGAGAAAAACTGTCACTAGGGCTATTTATTAGCGCATAGAACCCAAAACAATGATTTTTAGAATTATTGTATGCTTGTCTGTTTGTCTGTTTGTCTGTGCGTTTGTCTCAGAAACGGCTTAACCTATAAGGATGCGGTTTTCACTGATATGTTGGTATTTTCTTGAATTAACATTTAGTGTTTGTTTCATTTGAATCGGTTCACAAATAAGAAAGATACGTCTATTTTAAGAATTTATCGAACAGGTTTTTTTGTTTGAACGCGCTAATCTCAGGAACTACTGCTCCGATTTGAAAAATTATTTCATTGTTAGATATCACCTTTATCGAGGAAGGCTATAGGCTATAAATAGTCATCACGCTAACACCAATAGGAGCGGAGCGGAGCGGAAGAATGTTTCAAAATCGGGGGTAAAACTTCTATAGCCACGCTTGACGTGTGGTGAATGTGAACGCGGGTGTGCGGGGGGGGGGTGTTGCGAGGGCGAGCCATAATAGATGAAAAAGCAAATTGGATAAAAAAATAAGCTGCCCCAATTACTAATTCCACGCAGACGGAGTCGCGGGCAACAGCTAGTCATATAATTAGTTTGTTCAATTTATATTTTGTGTGTGTTAGAAAATCCTTTTGAGTATAATAATTGACAAAGAATCAGTATGATTGTTTATCTATAAGCTATCTTTTCTCTGATTACGTTGATTTTGACGTATCATAATTTCCACAATAGAACAAACATAAATGGTAAGTAAAACGGACCTTTTCCCCACGATAAACTTTCTTCGGTGCACTTAATAAGATTTTTAAAGGCTTACCCCAGCTTGGGATATGTGAGTTGTGTGTGGATACAGCGTCGTATAAACAGTAACCGCCGTCATTCTGTATAACATAGAGCGGCCATAGTATGAAAACAACGACCATAGAATTTAATATATGCAGGCGAGCCAGACAATGCAGATTCCTACTGGCATTTTCTGAAATCCTTGGTCCCAAGTTAATACATCTTGGAGAAAATTTCGTAGCTTCCATTCATATTTGCTTTTGAAGAAATCTAACTTGACGAGTCTGTAAGGAGAAGTTTGAGCAGTGCTTTGTACAATTTTAATTAAGCTAAGAGCAAAGTTTACCGTATGCAGAAAACCATTTTTCCGTTTGTTACGGCACATTAGAGAGGCCAGACAAACGAACTAGTGGGTCACCTGATGTTAAATGAACACCACTGTCCATAGACACTCGCAGCGCTTTATACGATACCAGTGCGTTGTCGGCCCTGCAGAAAATTGTACACTCGCCTCTTAAAGGCACCCAGGTCGTAACTCGATGGGAAGACCCCAGCGGGAAGCTCGTTCCAGATTTTGCAAGTTCGTGGCAAAAAAGACCGCTTAAAACGCACCGTCGAAGACTGCCATTCATCAACATGATATCGATGAAATGAACGCTTACGACGGGTGGATCTGTAATGGAACCCCGCAGCTGGAATGAGGTCAAAGAGTTCCTCAGAGCATTCCCCGTTGTAGATCTTATAGAACACGCAAAGGGAGCTAACGTCTCTGCGGAGAGCAAGAGGATCGAGTTTATCGGAGAGTGAAGGGGTTGCCAACGACACGGGACGTCCTGCGCTGTATGCGATCAAGTGAAATCAGCTGATATTGAATCAACGTTGATTTTAGCACATTTATTAATATTTACGACTCAAAAATAGTCTAAAATTGTGTACTGGATAGTGCTATTACATGCTTTTATATTTTTAAATGTAAATTGAGCCAATCGCTGCTAAAAGTAATTTAAATTTTTTCTTTAGTAAAATAATTTATTTTTAAATTATTAAAAGTGGTTATTCTATTTCTAAACATTTTCTATAACTACCTATGATATAATTTTTACCTTAAGTATCTATAGGTATAGTATTCTGCGGATTATACTGCAAGTAAAGCCTAACTTACTACAAAGCTTACTGTAAAGCTTACTTGATTCGATAATGTCGTTATAGTATTTTATGCAACTGTTGTATAAGTGAGGTCTTAAAAGGCGAGTGACGTGAGTTGCGATACGAGCGAATGCGAGTATCGCAATGGAAGACGGCACGAGCCGTTAAGACCAAATTATACACCGTTGCATACAATATTTTTCCTACGACTCGACTCTACTGTACTGTACTGTACCCTACTGTAGGGTACAGTAGGGTAAAATTAGGTATTTTACCCTACTGTACCCGACTGTACCCGACTGTACCCTATTTTACCCTACTGTACCCTATTTTACCCTACTGTACCCGACTGTACCCTATTTTACCCTACTGTACCCGACTGTACCCAACTATACCCTATTTTACCCTGTTGTACCCGACTGTACCCTACTGTACCCGACTGTGCCTTATTTTACCCTACTGTACCCGACTGTGCCCGACTGTACCCAACTGTATTCTACTGTACCCTATTTTACCCTACTGTACCCGACTGTACCCTATTTTACCGTACTGTACCCGACTGTACCCAACTGTACCATATTTTACCCTACTGTACCCGACTGTACCCTATTTTACCCTACTGTACCCGACTGTACCCGATGTACCCGACTGTACCCTACTGTACCCTATTTTACCCTACTGTACCCGACTGTACCCGATGTACCCTACTGTACCCTATTTTACCCTACTGTACCCGACTGTACCCAACTGTACCATATTTTACCCTACTGTACCCGACTGTACCCGACTGTACCCTACTGTACCCGACTGTACCCTACTGTATCCTATTTTACCCTTCTGTACCCGACTGTGCCCTATTTTACCCTACTGTACCCGACTGTACCCGACTGTACCCTACTGTACCCTATTTTACCCTACTGTACCCGACTGTGCCCTATTTTACCCTACTGTACTCGACTGTACCCGACTGTACCCTACTGTACCCTAGTTTACCCTACTGTACCCGACTGTACTCTACTGTACCCTATTTTACCCTACTGTACCCGACTGTACCCGAATGTACCCTATTTTACCCTACTGTACCCTACTGTACCCTATTTTACCCTTCTGTACCCGACTGTGCCCTATTTTACCCTACTGTACCCGACTGTACCCGACTGTACCCTACTGTACCCTATTTTACCCTACTGTACCCGACTGTGCCCTATTTTACCCTACTGTACTCGACTGTACCCGACTGTACCCTACTGTACCCTAGTTTACCCTACTGTACCCGACTGTACTCTACTGTACCCTATTTTACCCTACTGTACCCGACTGTACCCGAATGTACCCTATTTTACCCTACTGTACCCGACTGTACTCTACTGTACCCTATTTTACCCTACTGTACCCGACTGTACTCTACTGTACCCTATTTTACCCTACTGTACCCGACTGTACCCTACTGTACCCTATTTTACCCTACTGTACCCGACTGTACCCTACTGCACCCTATTTTGCCCTACTGTACCCGACTGTACCCTATTTTACCCTACTGTACCCAACTGTACCCTATTCTACCCTACTGTACCCGACTGTACCCTTTTTTACCCTACTGTACCCAACTGTACCCTATTTTACCCTACTGTACCCGACTGTACCCTATTTTACCCTACTGTACCCGACTGTTCCCTATTTTACCCTACTGTACCCGACTGTACCCGACTGTACCCTACTGTACCCTATTTTACCCTATTGTACCCGACTGTACCCGACTGTACCCTACTGTACCCTATTTTACCCTATTGTACCCGACTGTACCCTATTTAACCGTACTGTACCCGACTGTACCCTATTTTACCGTACTGTACCCGACTGTACCCTACTGTACCCTATTTTACCCTACTGTACCCGACTGTACTCGATGTACCCGACTGTACCCTACTGTACCCTATTTTACCCTACTGTACCCGACTGTACCCTATTTTACCCTACTGTACCCGACTGTACCCAACTGTACCATATTTTACCCTACTGTACCCGACTGTACCCTACTGTTCCCGACTGTACCCTACTGTACCCTATTTTACCCTACTGAACCCGACTGTACCCTACTGTACCCTATTTTACCCTACTGAACCCGACTGTACCCGACTGTACCCTACTGTACCCGACTGTACCCGACTGTACCCTACTGTACCCGACTGTGCCCTATTTTACCCTACTGTACCCGACTGTACCCGACTGTACCCTACTGTACCCTATTTTACCCTACTGTACCCTACTGTGCCCTATTTTACCCTACTGTACCCGACTGTACCCGACTGTACCCTACTGTACCCTAGTTTACCCTACTGTACCCGACTGTACTCTACTGTACCCTATTTTACCCTACTGTACCCGACTGTACCCGAATGTACCCTATTTTACCCTACTGTACCCGACTGTACTCTACTGTACCCTACTGTACCCGACTGTACTCTACTGTACCCTATTTTACCCTACTGTACCCGACTGTACCCTACTGTACCCTATTTTACCCTACTGTACCCGACTGTACCCTACTGCACCCTGTTTTGCCCTACTGTACCCGACTGTACCCTATTTTACCCTACTGTACCCAACTGTACCCTATTCTACCCTACTGTACCCGACTGTACCCTTTTTTACCCTACTGTACCCAACTGTACCCTATTTTACCCTACTGTACCCGACTGTACCCTATTTTACCCTACTGTACCCGACTGTACCCGACTGTACCCTATTTTAACCTACTGTACCCGACAGTACCCGACTGTACCCTACTGTACCCTATTTTACCCTACTGTACCCGACTGTACCCGACTGTACCCTACTGTACCCTATTTTACCCTATTGTACCCGACTGTACCCTACTCTACTCAACTCAGCAGGTCTAAACTGGGCTTTAGTGTTGAGTGTACCCTACATTTAATATTATGTGGCAGCTAGGTGTATCGTAATAACGACATTACGACACAAGTGCTGTTATGGCGAATAGATTAAGTATAGACTTTCTGAAGTCATATTATCTATGTTCTTATATATTTGTTCGCGACCATGTAAAAACCAGATAAAAGTACAGGAGTAGGAAAAAAGATAAATGTGTTTGTACAACGAGTGTAAAATACAACGAATATTATCATGACTCCCCCAGTAGTGGCGTTATTATAATTTTTCCGCCATTTGAACGCACGTATGCGTGCGCGGCACCTATAGAGAAGTCAGGGATTGACATCCGGGACGGAATTCGTTGATGTAGATCATTATACCGTAGGTACTTTTTTAAATATTCCCTAGTCTTATGATAGCTAAAAACCACAATTACAGTGAGTTTTCTAAATAACGAGCTGCAAAAGGTATCAGTATAATGTGAAGCTGAGCTGAACGTATGTAATTTTAAATCGAGTTTTATTTTCAAGAACTTGAATGTCAAATGATGAAGTACCAATTTAGCAGCATTTTAGTTAATTAAAACGCAGTTTAATTATGTTTGAGCAAATCTAGTAGAACATTAAGTAAAATTGGAAAGCAAATTTATTTTAATTACAATGATGACGGTATTTTTGATCCACATTTGTTTGTTAATGCATAATGCGTGTTTATAAGCGCACTAAAGCGGTTTTATAAAACTTTGACACCCGAATAATGTAGGTAAGGTAAGCGTCCGAATGCTGGTCAATGCCCCAGTAGTTGCTATCTTTAAGGTCACTTTCGGGGTGACAGCAGGGTGTCATCTATTTGCACATTAGCATGTCGAACACTGGGACGTTAATTTTTGTTTTATAATAATATGGTTAGCACTAATTTAGCTGTTGCGTACTCTTTCTTCGATATGGTACAAAAAGCTTATCTGATCCAGAGATGAAAAAAAAAACAATGTCATGGTACCCATTCTGAAAGCAGTTCCCGCTAGGCAGAACGATTTCGTTTACATCCTGAGCAGGCTATTCGCTGAGACATTAACTTTGTGTTTTTGATGAGACCGAAGCGTGTTTTACTGTTATTATACCATTTCCAATCTTCATAACAACTGAACCTTTCTGATTTAGAGCGCGATTTACATCAGAGCAACGGTTTTATCTCGCAGTGAGCTAACTTATCTATTCATTGGGGTAACTTCAACATAAATGTTATTTAGCGAGAGTGCGTACAGGTAGATTGTAAAAGAAAGAATTCATTTTTTTATTTAAGTCTTTAAAATTAACCATGTCCTAACATCACAAAAACCTAAAAATGGAGCACGCATGTTATTTATTCTCATTTTTAGTTCATCGAAAACTTTCATTTTAGGTTTATCTAAGACGTGAAATTTTACCGTACTTTTACAACTATTATTGCCCTCCTTAAATTTACTTTTTGATCACCAAATTAATATGAAGATTGCTAATAAAATTCAGTTGTAAAATGTGATACAGTTATACATAGCCAAACGTTCACGAAGCGAATAGAAACGTTAATTAACACCTACATTGTTATTCGCTAGCAAGATAAGTAATTAATTTGATAATTATTTTGATGGCAGTTATTCTTTGATTATTCAATCTTACTTAACTTACTTGAGCACAGTATTGTTTGAGTAGGTATAGGCCAATTAAAAATAAGCTTGTTGACCTTTAACATGAGTACAAATTTAATTCATTTTGATTTCATAATCTCAATTTGTTACCATGCTATATTGTTGTTATTCTTATAGTGTTACCACACTATCGATAGCGCAAGTCATGGAAATACTGCAATTTGGTAAAGTGGAATATTATCTGCAGTAACTTATTGATACAATTGTTTTTTAGAACTTCTAATCGATAGTGATGCACTCTGTAAATAATATTGACTCGTTTCGAGCTTTCAAAAGGCCTATAAGACATTGTAAGCCATTTACGTGCGAAATTATATTTAAAAATTACCTACCATGAACTTTACGGTGAACGAAAACACCGTGAGGAAATATTCACACATCTGCGAAGAAATTCAATGATGTGTGTGAACTTTCCGATCCGCACTGGGCCCGTGTGGGAACTATGGCCAAGCTCCTCTCACTCATTCTTAGTGGGGCTGCAGTGGGGCATAATATACAGGCTGACATGATATCGATAGGCATTCGACGACGACCAGATGGCCTAGTGGTTAGAGAACCTGACTACGAAGCTTGAGGTCCCGGGTTCGATTCCCGTGTCGGGGCAGATATTTGTATGAAAAATACGAATGTTTGTTCTCGGGTCTTGGGTGTTTAATATGTATTTAAGTATGTATTTATCTATATAAGTATGTTTATCCGTTGCTTAGTACCCATAACACAAGCTTTGTTAGCTTACTTTGGGACTAGGTCAATTGGTGTGAATTGTCCCCTGATATTTATTTATTTATTATTTATTATTATTCGATACGCTCTGTCGATTGGCAATATTATTATGTATCACTAATATAATAATTATAGGTACTTACTAGTAAAAATAAAAAAAAACTAACCTAAAAATAACCTAGCTATATATACAATTCGCCTAAGTCCTGTCCCTGCGGAAGAGTGCCCATAAGGCTGGCAACATTTCCGCGCTGGATTGTGATGCCAATACGTTGGGCGAGAAATGCACCAGCCTTATGGTTACGGGTAATTTCGAACAATTTATGTTTTATTTGGCCAAAAAGTTTGTGAGCGTCCGGGCTCCACGGACCTAAGGTTTCTACAGCAAAAGCTGCAAATACGAGGGGCGTTCAATATAAAGTGAGAATGAGATGCAAACTCTTTTAATATTACGAAATTAAATACTGGCCGGTAAAGCTAATCTATCTAGCTGATTGCTATGAAAAAAAAACTAACTGTCTTTTGTTTAAAAAAATATACGGTAATTTCTTTGCAATGCTATTGAGTACGTTAGCGAAAATGGAGAAAATTGAACTGCGCGCCGTTATCAAATACTTGTGTTTGAAAAATTTTTCTACGGACCAAGTCAATTTGGATTTGCGGGACACTTTAGGGTCTAATGCTCCTCCGTTTTCGACAGTCGCACGTTGGTGCGCCGAATTTAGACGTGGAAGAACATCGACAGTGGACGACCCCCGCTCCGGACGCCCTACTACAGCAGTAACTGAAGAAATTGTGAAAAAAGTCGAAAACTCAGTTTTGGCGGATCGTCGTGTCACGGTTCGTTTTATTGCTGAAAATGTAAAGATTTCAACGGGGAGCGCGCATAATATTTTACATGAACGCTTGGGTATGAAAAAGGTATCTGCGCGTTGGGTACCAAGAATGCTTACTGACACGCAAAAACAAACTAGACTAGAGATTTGTCAAGAAGCTTTGAACCTGATGCAGCAAGACCGGGAACTTTTTTTGGCGCGATTTATAACAATGGACGAAACATGGCTGCATCATTACGACCCTGAAACGAAACTGCAGTCTATGACATGGAAAAGGCCATCATCTCCAACTCCGAAGACATTCAAGGTGAGCCCATCTGCCGGTAAGGTCATGGGCTCTGTTTTTTGGGATGGTAAAGGGGTATTAATGATTGAGTATCTCGAGCATGGAGCCACTATTACGGGCACATTATACGCCAAACAAATAGCAACATTGCGCAATGAGATCCGCGAAAAACGGCGAGGTAAACTCTCGAAAGTTGTGCTGTTCCACCAGGACAATGCCCCGGCACACAAGTCCGCCGTTGCAATGGCAGCAATTCGTGATGCTGGGTTCGATATCCTTAAGCATCCTCCGTATTCACCAGATCTCGCTCCCAGTGATTTCTACCTATTTCCGAGATTGAAACAATACCTGAGAGGCCAGAAATTTGAAGACGACGGCGCGGTAGTCGCTGCAGTACAAGATTTTTTAAGTACTCAAGATGAGACCTTTTTTAAAAATGGAATTTTAAGTTTAGAAAAAAGATATACTAAGGGGGTGTTTCACCACCTTATTGTCAAACTACTGGTCACGTAACCAATGAATAAACTAAGTACTGGACAAATCTGTCGGCTAGTTTTTTTTCAGTTTCACCACTCCGGTCCTGTGCAAACTAAGTACCACTTAACTAATTGTCGGTTTAACATAGAGGGGGAATGGCAACGTCACATTTCACGATCACGCGTTCCTGTTCGCACACTTTCGTTCAAAGAGTCGCTCATTGTTAAAGCAAAAGAAATCGTAAACTATGTAATTTTTAAATACATCTATTTTTTTGCATAAACAAATGTGTAACATTATAATTGATCCAAAAACGGTATTTATTTACGATACTTTGTTAACAATAACAAAGAAAAATAAAATCACGTAAAACGAATCGAAAAGTGGCGCCAAACCATTTGACAGATAAACTTTTTTTTAATGGCGACATACAAGTTCAGGTAGAACAAACGATTGAGCCGCTGAAAAAAAGTTTGTTATTAAAAAATATTACAAAATTTTGGATTTATTTTTAAATACTAAAAGTGTACCTACATTTTTTTATTCAAATCTTGATATTTAAATTATTTTTGGCAATTTAGCATGACCTCTTTCTTTAAAAAATAAAAAATAATTAATTTATTTTTCTGAAACCGGCTGAAGGGCTCTCCAACCATGGCCACAAAAAAATAAACTAACTTTATGTGACGGATAAAAATGCTATATGCCTCCTGATCTGATGGTCAAATTAAGAAACAGTTTGTCCGTCACTTAGCGCTAATCGAGACTGGTGAAACGGAAATTTTAATTCCATCTGTCAAATAAGGTTATGATTAAGCTAATCCGAACTTTAAGAAAAGTGGTGAAACAACCCCTAAGTGTATTATGCTAAAAGGTGACTATGTCGAAAAATAAAATGACATTTAGTAAAAGTTGTTTATAACATACTGTTCATTCTCACTTTTTATTGAACGCCCCTAGTACGTAGTCTCTTGAGGGCTCTGCGTATTTGCGGCGTTTTGCTGATTCAGCCTGTGCTGCTGCCCCGCCCGCCTTGAGTGATGATGAAGCTAAATGGTACTTACTATAAAATAAATAAACTTTGTGTGTTTCTATGTATCAGGGGATATCTATTCCAGAGTAAGAAAAACTATGGGAAAGCGCAAAGTTTTCACGGGACGCGTACGAAGGCACGGGCAACAGCAAGTCTCAAACAAAATCTTGTCCGTTAGTAAGTACAAAATATTTTCGTCGTCTGCCTGGCTATATTAATACTAATTGATATCAGAAAGATACACTTTAAATTAGCTACGAGTAGCTTGCAGTTCTTGCAAACGTAATAAAATATAAATGCCGGCTGTGTACAGCGTCTGCATTTAAATAACAGTACAGGATGAACAAAAACCCAGATTTTATCCATGGACACCGGCGCCTGAAAATTATCCCGAGCGAGAAATTAAAGTAGCCGTGAACGGCATAAAATTAACTAAGTCTGGCCCGACTCAGACTCAGCTGAGGTCTTAAGGTGGCGGATTTAGCTCTCACACTCGCTAACTTGCTTCATTCGCGAACTCGGATTTGCACAATTAAATAACGAGTTTATAAATTACCAGTTCATTCATTTGGACGCCGCTCAACGCGCTCGCGATGCGGTTTAAGAATAGCGTTGCCAACCGTCCCGTATTTCACGGGACGTCTCGTATTTCATGCATAAATTTCTATGTCCCGCCGGGACAGCCAATGTCCCGTACTTTTTACGAAAATCTGCATTGAAGTAAATAAAGACGTGCTTTATGAGGAATTTCAACTGCTTTAGGAAAGCCTGGAAATCGCATGTTTTATTTAAGTCCACACAAAAACAAATTTTGACTAAAAACTCAATGATTTTTATTTTCCCGCGTGAAAAAGAGAAAGCCCGTATTTTTTAAGATTTATGACCATTCGTCCCTTGAGGCCGAAAAAAAAAGTTGGCAACTCTATTTAAGAAATTAATATAAATGAAACTTTTATCGTTTTCGGAATGATTTTAAAAGAAGAATGAGAATCTGTGGGAAATCTTTAATTGTATAAAACGTTACCAAAAAAGTGCATTTTTAATACAAGCTCTTTTTTTACTTGTTTATTTATTTATCTACTGTACTTTAATTTATCGTTCAATTTACCTTATCTGTGCCTAATTCGGGGTCAATCTCACTAATAGAAGCGGCGTACACTTAACATTACATACATGTGAAATGAATAGTACTAGATTGATAAACAGGGGTTGTAAGTGATCAATTAGACCCAAGATATTTAGGCGCACGAGCGAGAAAAGCGAGCGAGGGTGCTTATAGTTCGCGGGTGTAATTGATCATTTACACTCGAGTTGAACACTCCACTTTTCATCACAAATGCGAGGAAATAAAGAAAAACCGTTATGTTAAAAACATGTATGTATATGTATATATACGCAATTTACGCGGCCGGCACCGGCGTCACGTCGCCGCGGCCGCCTGCACACACCTTGCTGAGCTCGGTGTGCAGGCGGCGGGGCGGTGCAGGAGCTGCCGCGCAGGGCGGCGCGTGCGCGGCGTGGCGCAGCACGGCCACAGAGCGCGCCATCTCCTTGTTTACCAGTTCGTGAATACAAAGGAGCACCATTTGATTTTTAAATTTACTTACATCCCTAAGGATGTAAATCGAATTTATATCCCGGATTTCAAGTTGAATGCAACCTACTTTCAGAGATTGAGTGATGAAAATGAAATTTATTTATTCACAATGAACATTATGGTTACATAAGGTTCAATTCAATTCATTTATTGCACATAATGGTATTTATTACAGATGATTTTTTGGCTTAAGCTAGGAACACATCGTCCCATGACTGTTATACGGCCACATCTCAAAAAAGCATTTTTTCGAGAAATCGCGTGTTAAAGTTTTGGCAGCTTAGTTCGTGACAGTAATAAAAAAGTAATTAAAAAAACTAAAAACCCGCCTGCGGTGTAAATAAAATAATAAATTAAAAAATCAAAAAGGGACAGACAGCGGGAAGCGACTTTGTTTTGTACTATGTAGTGATAGGGCGCATGTACCAAGATGTGCCTCGTACGTTGTACTCGGGCCCCCCGCAGCCGGTTTTTAATATGGTGTCTCAGCCGTCGCAGTCACAGAACTGCAGAAATGTAGGTTTTAAAGATTTAGCATCTTTGAAGCGGTCAGTTCGTGTGCTTCGTCAATTCCCAAGGGTGCGCGAAGCCTGGTGGCGGGGAATTGAGCGACCTCATCGATAGATGCATCGAAGCTAATGGGGTAGCTGAGTGGGCTGCTTTGCTCTCTTTTGCGTACTCAGCTCTTAGGCTCCGGAAAGGACAAGCTCGGGTAATCTTACTACTAAGGTGAAACGTAATGTCGACGCAGCTGGGTCACTGGCGGAGCATTTGGACAGCGAAAACGCGGGGATGGTATTCTCGAGGCCTCCTTCAGTTCTTAGAACAATAGATACAGTCTAAAGTTTTTGAGGGGGACTTAAGGGGAGCCGTCAGTGTACTTATGTCAGATGATGGAGTCGCTCTGTCCAACCTTGACAAACTTGCTGCCACGCAGTCGAAGCACTCGTCACCATCTCGCATAATATTGTCATTCCCACCGGAATCAGATAGAACCGATTCTGCGTTGGAGGTAAAAGGTGGAAGACGTTACGCAGGCACTTTGCTCCTTCAACAGTGGCTCTGGGGGTGGTTTGGATGGCATTCGCCCGGTGCACCTTAAGGAGCTTACGTCTGGCTCAGCAAGTGATAACGGGGTACCGTTGCTCGAGAGCATGACTAAATTATGCAACTTTCTACTCAGTGGTAAGTTAAATACTGTGATCATCCTTGCACGCGCTGTCAAAGAAGGATGGCGGTTTAAGACCCATTGCTGTGGGTAGTAATACGATAAATATACGATTGTGACATAAAACGAAAATAAAAAACACAATCGCGGTGAAATGCGACTAGGTGAAACGCTACAAGGAATTTTTGCTTTTGAGGTACATAACTAACAAATGATTTTTAAGGGGTAGCGGAAAGCCAGGAGCCCGCTGGTGCCAAAAATGTAATTTGGAACAAGTGCAGAAGCACTCACCTGGTTGAAGCTCCAGCCGATGTTGTAGAAGGCGGTTGATGCGGTGGTAGTATATGAAGCACAATTATTATTAATATTGCAAATTAAAACACGAGGTTATAGATGAGATGACAGTCAAATTATAGTATTGACAGTAGAATTTTTTCTTCTGGGAGCCAGAGAGCACCCCTGCACTGTATAGAACTAAAAGGAGGTTTTAGCGCGCGAATACATACCAAATGCGAAAATTTAATGGTACCTAATAAAACATAATAATAAACTCTATTCAATTGAACTTCAAGTGAGAGTAATTGAATTGATATCGATCGGCCACAATATAAATGTAAGAGGTAATGATCCGACATCCAAAGTACCTATCATTTCTTATAAATAAATGATTCGAGACGAAGGCGCCCGTTATTAAGTACTCCTGTCAACCGCAATATCTTGTCTTTTTGCCGAAACGCTTGTTCCCATTAGCTAAGATATCAGGAATAAGTGAAGACAGATAACTAGTTGTCCAGTTTATGTGGGCTTGTATTATCGACAAAATATTGGTTCATAGGTATCAATGATATTACACATGTTAATAAAACAGGTAGATATGCTAATAGCGACGGTTGTTAGCGCGTCAAAAAAAATCCTACAAAAGGCGACAATTTTATTGTGGTCCCTTTCCTCATCACTCTCGAATTAGTAGACAATGCGCATTTTTGAGTTTCGTCTAATGGAGTTTGCATCAAAATGCCATCGAGTGTCATGCGCAAGAAAGAAGAAACAAAACACACGGAATCACGTATCACAAGAAAGTAAACCGAAATTACAGTATTTTATTTGTACTTACATTATACATTATTTAACTTAACCATTTGTTAGAACCACTAACAATAATGACAAAATGGTTGTCATGCTAACTTGACGTCAAAGAGAGAACAGTCGCATGCCTTTCAGAACGGGAGTAAAAAGATCATAAAACGTGTATGTTTGTGTGTGCTGCGTTGGGAGCAATTTTTTCAGTTGTTTGCGAGCATAAATGACGTACCTTTACGTATAAAATCATTGCTTTATAATATCATATCTATTTTGAATCCTCTACACAAAAAGAGTGGTTTTATAAGTTTGACCTCTATGTGTGTATGTGTGTGTGTGTGTGTGTGTGTGTGTGTGTGTGTGTGTGTGTGTGTGTGTGTGTGTGTGTGTGTGTCTGTCTGTGGCATCATAACTCTTAAACGATGAACCTATTTGGATGCGGTTTTTTATTTGAAAGCAGGTTTCTTGGTGATGGTTAATTAGTTCAGCCGTTTGAAAGTGTGCTGGGGGATTTTTAAATTTTTAATTTATAGTTATGTATTTTTCTCTGACCGCTTCAATCACCGTTTCAAATCAGTATGCCTAGTATAAGTTTTCCTTCACTTCAATACTTCTCGATCGCGTTTACGTAAAAATTTCAATTCTATGGAAACATGGAAGCGCGCGCGCAGGGACGCTGTCCATGTTTCCCTAGTAATTGTTTTTTTTTACGTAAACGCGATCGAGAAGTATTTCGTGAAGTAAAAACTTATACTAAGCATACGGGGGTATAGTGGGTATTTACTTGACAAGCTTGTTTCAGCGCAGACCACGCCTTTGCTTACCATCAGACGAAATTGTAAACAAACTCTCGTGTTTAAATATAGGTACACAGTGATTGGCGACCGGTATTACATGTATATATGATTATGTTTAAATTTCGTGCACAATTTATATACCTAGTAGGAACTAGGTACCTATATAAATTGCCCAGGTGGGCGACCAAGCTTTGCTCGGATTAAAACTCGAGAACATGGTTTCTCTCAGAGATAAGACCGAGCTAGATCGATTTATCGCCCCTTAAGCCCACTGCATACTAAATTTCATGGGAATCGTTGAAGTTTTCAACATTTCTATAATAATGGTTATGAAGTACAGACCAATTATAATTATCTAACAAACGAATGTGTTTACGTCAACTCATTATACCTATTAAACATCAATTGTACATGTACAGTCAGGTGTAATAATATGGGTGCACACAACTTGCTCATAAATATGTCCCATAGCTCTTATGTCGTCGAATTAAGGTCTAGGTATATAACGATGGGAGGATCAAATCGATACTTATTTTTGCACTTGACCGTACAAAATTATTTTTAACAGAACAAGAGTTATCCATATTAGTCATTACGTTGGACGCCAAAGTGACAAAATGCCGGTCGACGATCACTATATACATTACATAAGAATACTTGGATTAAACCGTTAACATTATTTAATAGGAATAATAGGTACCAATTATTTAAATAAATAAATATCGACCGCTTTAGCCTAGTTGGTAGTGACCCTGCCTACGAAGCAAGAGGTCCTGGGTTCAAATCCCGGTAAGGGCATTTATTTGTGTGATGAGCACGAATATTTGTTCCTGAGTTATGGATGTTTTCTATGTATTTAAGTATTTATCTATATAAGTACGTTTATCGTCGTCTAGTACCCATAGTACAAGCTTTGCTTAGTTTGGGACTAGGTTCATTTGTGTAAGATTGTCCCCTAATATTTATTTATTTTTTATTTATTTTATAAATATCACGGGACAATTCACACCAATTGACCTAGTCCCAAACTAAGCAAAGCTTGTACTATGGGTACTATACAACGGATAAACATACTTATATAGATAAATACATAATTAAACATCCAAGACTCGAGCACAAACATTCGTATTTTTCATACAAATATCTGCCCCGACCGGGAATCGAACCCGGGACCTTAAGCTTCGTAGTCAGGTTCTCTAACAACTAGGCTATCCGGCCGTCTAAGCCGTTGTAGCGACTATGCAAACCACCATCAAGCAATTGCGGTTTTACAATGTGCTTCTTTTAGCTCACACCCAAAATCATTACATCACATCACAAAACGACTTTTCAACCTATTCGTCTCTCGTTCTCAATTAAATTATATCAGCCGTGATAAAACTCTTACTTACTTTTTTTAGTATTCGATGTAGTTTTCATTTTATATTCCTTGGCAGGAACGTTGCACGAGCTACTCGTATGGTTAAACATTTTACATTCACCAAGTACTTCGCACTGCCACTGAAATTGTCCATAGAGTGGATTTGTTGTAGTCAAAAAGCATATGTGTTCATTTTCGCATTTATACCGCAAATAGTTCGATACGGACAGCGGTCTCGTGTAAAACGAATTTGAACCGAAACTGAAATTCGTGACGCCCGCGCCCCAGATGCGTTATTTTTGTTTCCACCACGCTTGTGCTGTATTCATTCAATTTTATTAACAACATTTTACTTTGAGCATGCCTCGTTACTCTGTACATATAAATGTTTTTCTGGGGTTCTGTGGGATATGTTAATAATGCAAATTACGTCCGTCAGTTCGTCTGACCATAAACATCGACGATCTCACAAAAAACACATGAAAATACACCATAAGAATCGAAACAAAATGTTCTGGAATATAACTAACTAGCGACCCGCCCCGGCTTCGCACGGGTACAACTATATTATGCATGTATTATACTTATAAACCTTCCTATTGAATCACTTTATCTAATATAGCTTTTACCCGCGGCATTGCTAGCGTGAACCATAAATATTTCAGAGAAGCAAACAATTATGCAAGCAAGCCTGAAGCAAGCATGCACGCAAGCATGCAAGCAGCATGCAAGCAAGCATGCAAGCTTGCAAAAAAGCATGCAAGGAAGCATTCAAGCATGCAAGAAAGCATGTAAGCGAGAATCCAAGCAGGATTCTAGCGAGCATGCAAGCAAGCATACATGCAAGCATGGTAACATGCAAGCAAGCATGCAAGCAAGCAAGCAAGCAAGCAAGCATGCAAGCAAGCACGTAAGCAAGCACGCAAGCAAGCACGCAAACAATCATGCAAGCAAGCATGCAAGCAGTATGTAAGCAAGCTTGCAAGAAAGCATGAAAGCAAGCATGCAAGCGAGAATCCAAGCAGGATTCTAGCGAGCATGCGAGCAAGCATCCAAGCTAGCATGCAGGCAAGCATGCAAGCAAGCATGCAAGCAAGCACGCAAGCAAGCACGCAAACAATCATGCAAGCAAGCATGCAAGCAAGCGTGCAAGCAGCATGCAAGCAAGCAAGCTTGTAAGAAAGTATGAAAGCAAGCATGCAAGCGAGAATCCAAGCAGGATTCTAGCGAGCATGCGGGCAAACATCCAAGCAAGCATGCAAGCAAGCATGCAAGCAAGCATGCAAGCAAGCATGCAAGCAAGCATGAAAGCGAGCATGCAAGCGAGCATCCAAGCAGGCATGCTAGCGAGCATGCAAGCAGGCATGCAGGCATGTAAGCGAGCATGCAGGCAGGCATGCTAGCAGGCATGGAAGCAGACATACAAGCAGGCATGGAAGCAAGCAAGCATGCAAGCAATCAAGGATGCGTTTCCACGCATACCAAATTTCGTCTTAATCGGTTAAGTGGTTATTGATTCTCCATACAAAGTTTCACCCCCCTTTTCACCTCCTTAAAGGGCGATTTTCGGGATAAAAACTATTCTATGTCCTTTCCCGGGACTCAAACTATCTGTATACTAAATTTCATCTAAATCGGTTCAGCGGTTTAAGCATGAAGAGGTAACAGACAGTCAGACAGACATACAGACAGGCAAACAGACAGACAGACAGATACACTTTCGGATTTATAATATTAGTATGGAATTAGTATGGATAGACTGCTGGCTCTGTAAGCTGTAGTAGATCTCGCGAGTTTTATGAAATTGTTTTATGAAACGCACCTCTCTCGGCCCCTTTCTAATCATACTCCCCAGCCCCTATACCGCGCGGGCGAAGACACATTTAAACGGTCTAGCTATAATAATCTACTCTTATTATTCTCTAGTGGCTTTTTTAACCTTTTCAATGTCATGCTTAGCGAAACGTAAAGCTACTTTGAACCTCATGTCCGTGAGTAATCATAAATTGACCCTAATTTTTTTAATTGGCAGGCAGGTCCCACCGAAATGATCTGTATTTTATTTGGAATGTTTATTTTATCTACACTAATCTATTATTTTTATAAACATTTTGGGATAAATAAAGATAATTAAACTTAAATATAAGTATAATTTTTTTTTTTTTATTACTTTTACGGTCATCCCGTGAAACCATATATTTCAAACTAAATACAAACTGAAATATAGATGCACAGAAAAAACCCCAGAAAAAAGACCAATAAAAGAATAAGAAGAAAAAATAAATAGAAAAAGATACTTCATACTTAACTTGTAAAAGTTGGCCTAGTAGCGCCATCTCTTGGTCCAGGTGAGCGGGTAGCTCCGAAGGAGTGTTGAAGTCTCTCGGTAGAGGGCATAACATAGATGCGCTTTATCACTGCCTAAATGTGATTATAACAGACTGAAGTGTACGATGTATGGGAAAGATTCGTCGCTAACTTCTAGACCAGTGGTGGTGTAGGGGTAAGCACGCAGCACGGAACGCTGAGGACCTGGGTTCGATTCCCAGCATTGGTCTTTTTTCTGGGGTTTTTTCTGTGCATCTATATTTCAGTTTGTATTTAGTTTGAAATTTATATATAAGTATGCTAATTTTAACGTACCTACATGACTCAATCACTATCACTACATAGTATTATAACAAAGTCGCTTCCCGCTGTCTGTCTGTCTGTCCCGCTTGTCTTGTCGTTTGTCTGTCTGGCTTAGATCTTTAAAACTACGCAACGGATTTTGATGCGGTTTTTTTAATAGATAGAGTGATTCAAGAGGAAGGTTTATAATGTATAATACATGCATAATTGCACCCGAGCGAAGCCGGGGCGGGTCGCTAGTTTGTCATAATTTCCAAAATTAAAAACTAAGGCATTTATTTATATTGTCATTTTTAATTTCGTAATATTTTTTGAACGGAATGTCCGATTTCGATAATTCAAAAATAAATCAACAGGTCTTGAACCAGTCTTGAATACGAAATAATTAATTTGGATAAGAATTAATACAAAGGTGTGGAAAACATGGTCTGATTTTGATAGGCATTTCTATCATCTTTTAAAATGTAAAAAAGTAGTAATAGTGACGTAACTACAATAATTGGTCATATGGTCTCGCGAAGTTTTTTGTAGATACGTTCTATAATGTTGTAGAACATTTTTTTGTTCTATCATCAATACTTTCCGCAGCGCATGCGATGATAGACATTTTATGGCTAATTTTTTTACACCTTGGGTTGGTTTTAGTAAGATTTACCGAGGATCTCTAATTTTTTCTAGTAATAAATATAGCCTATGTTACTCAGTGATAATGTAGCTTTCTAACGGCAAAAGAATTTTTGAAATCGGTCCAGTAGTTTTTGAGTTTATTCATTACATACAAAAATACAAAAATACAAATCTTTCCTCTTTATAATATTAGTGTAGATTAGTGTAGATGTAGATGTAGATAAACTTTAGCGCCTATTTTTATTTTTTACTAACTGTTTCTAGAAACTTTGTCCGAGTCCTATAGGAACTTTACTCATTCCCGGATTATAAGAATTATATCGTACTACATATGTTACTCGCTCATAATATAACTTTCTATATGCGACTCATTTTAAATCGATTGACTAGTTTTTAAGTCTATTCATTATAAACAAATGAACAATTTTTTTTCTTTGCGCAATCTTAAGTATTCATTTAGAAAAAACCTTTGGAGCCAAATTTATTTATCAATCTTTTATTTCATTGTACCATTAAAATTCAACGTAGCAAAACAAAATAACAAGGATCTCCCTCAGAATACTATAGTCAATCAAAATGTAAGTCTTAAGAAGAAAGAGCAATTATTTACTGTTCCAATTTAAATACCAGAAATCAGAAACAAGGAGCCCATTAATGCCGTTAAATTGAATTTCATTCTCTTTTATTATGAGATGCCGTTATTTCGTAAATTATAGAGACCAAGAGCAAAGATGGTTCAATTAATTCTACGTGTTGTGGCTTTATTTTTAACCGACTTCAAAAAAGGAGGGGGTTCTATGTTCCATAGAATTCTGTATATATATATTTTTTTTCTATATATGTTCATCGATATCTCCGCCAATTGTGGGCCGATTTTCAAAATTACTTTTTTTTATTGCTCACTTACCTATTTATTATTAGGTATATCGGTTTATAAAACATTTTACACTCTTAGTAAATCAACCACTACCGATAATACCGATAACAAATACACCTAAATAAAAATTAAGTCCTGTTTTGTTGTGATAATGTTATTGTGTGTTATTTTCAGGGTACGAAACTAAAACAAATAAACATCCTCCATATAGGTACCAAATTTCCAAAAAAAGGCTTCAAAGTGAAAATTTTCACTAAATCAACGATAGCTAGTCTTGCTCACTCTGACATGACGTGCCAAATAGTTAGATGTATCTTGTTTTGAATTAAATGTAGAAGGTAAGTTTTCGGAGCACATTTTGACGAGCGTCTCGAGTGACTAAAGTTTCCTACTGTTCGCTTAGTATAAGTTTTACTTCACCAAAATACTTCTCGATCGCATTTACGTAAAAAAAATCAATTAGGCGTTCAATATAAAGTGAGAATGAGATGCAAACTCTTTTAATATTACGAAATTAAATACTGGCCGGTAAAGCTAATCTATCTAGCTGATTGCTATGAAAAAAAAAACTAACTGTCTCTTGTTTAAAAAAATATACGGTAATTTCTTTGCAATGCTATTGAGTACGTTAGCGAAAATGGAGAAAATTGAACTGCGCGCCGTTATCAAATACTTGAGTTTGAAAATTTTTTCTACGGACCAAGTCAATTTGGATTTGCGGGACACTTTAGGGTCTAATGCTCCTCCGTATTCGACAGTCGCACGTTGGTGCGCCGAATTTAGCCGTGGAAGAACATCGACAATGGACGACCCCCGCTCCGGACGCCCTACTACAGCAGTAACTGAAGAAATTGTGAAAAAAGTCGAAAACTCAGTTTTGGCGGATCGTCGTGTCACGGTTCGTTTTATTGCTGAAAATGTAAAGATTTCAACGGGGAGCGTGCATAATATTTTACATGAACGCTTGGGTATGAAAAAGGTATCTGCGCGTTGGGTACCAAGAATGCTTACTGACACGCAAAAACAAACTAGACTAGAGATTTGTCAAGAAGCTTTGAACCTGATGCAGCAAGACCGGGAACTTTTTTTGGCGCGATTTATAACAATGGACGAAACATGGCTCCATCATTACGACCCAGAAACGAAACTGCAGTCTATGACATGGAAAAGGCCATCACCTCCAACTCCGAAGAAATTCAAGGTGAGCCCATCTGCCGGTAAGGTCATGGGCTCTGTTTTTTGGGATGGTAAAGGGGTATTAATGATTGAGTATCTCGAGCATGGAGCCACTATTACGGGCACATTATACGCCAAACAAATAGCAACATTGCGCAATGAGATCCGCGAAAAACGGCGAGGTAAACTCTCGAAAGTTGTACTGTTCCACCAGGACAATGCCCCGGCACACAAGTCCGCCGTTGCAATGGCTGCAATTCGTGATGCTGTGTTCGATATCCTTAAGCATCCTTCGTATTCACCAGATCTGGCTCCCAGTGATTTCTACCTATTTCCGAGATCGAAACAATACCTGAGAGGCCAGAAATTTGAAGACGACGACGCGGTTGTCGCTGCAGTACAAGATTTTTTAAGTACTCAAGATGAGACCTTTTTTAAAAATGGAATTTTAAGTTTAGAAAAAAGATATACTAAGTGTATTTTCACGACACTGCTCGAAAATGTGGCCATAGATAACCTAAATCCAGTACTCAAAACTGCCTATATATGTACATTTAACAGCTGACTCATTTATGGCGCACAAACACGATAACAAAGTTACACTAATCGAAAACAGGACGTATCAGTATATGTATTTCATTATACGATACGACTTTTTGAAAGATAATTTCTGAATTTCATTCCTGGCGTGCTGAAACGACATTATTGGACCAATCAACAGTAATCGGCTGCTGCATGCGATGGATGGATGGATGAATGGATGGACGGACGGACGGACGGACGGACGGACGGACGGACAGACGGACTGGATGGACGGATGGACGGGATGGACGGGATGGACAGAATGGACGGATGGACAGATGGACGGGATGGTTAGGATGGACGGATGGACGGATGGACGGATGGACGGATGGACGGATGGACGGGATGGACGGAATGGACGGATGGACGGGATGGATGGACGGATGGACGGATGGACGGAATGGACGGGATGGACGGGTTGGACGGGATAGACGGGTTGGACGGGATGGACGGGATGGACGGGATGGACGGGATGGACGGGATGGACAGGATGGACGGGATGGACGGGACGGATGGACGGGATGGACGGAATGGACGGGATGGCCGGAATGGACGGGATGGACGGGATGGACGGGTTGGACGGGATGGACAGAATGGACGGATGGGCAGATGGACGGGATGGACGGATGGACGGGATGGACGGGATGGACGGAATGGACGGATGGACGGGATGGATGGACAGAATGGACGGGATGGACGGGATGGACGGGATGGACAGAATGGACGGATGGGCAGATGGACGGGATGGACAGGATGGACGGGATGGACGGGATGGACGGATGGACGGATGGACGGATGGACGGGATGGACGGAATGGACGGATGGACGGGATGGATGGACGGATGGACGGATGGACGGAATGGACGGGATGGACGGGTTGGACGGGATAGACGGGTTGGACGGGATGGACGGGATGGACGGGATGGACGGGATGGACGGGATGGATGGGATGTACAGGATGGACGGGATGGACGGGACGGATGGACGGGATGGACGGAATGGACGGGATGGCCGGAATGGACGGGATGGACGGGATGGACAGGTTGGACGGGATGGACAGAATGGACGGATGGGCAGATGGACGGGATGGACGGATGGACGGGATGGACGGGATGGATGGACGGAATGGACGGGATGGACGGGATGGACAGAATGGACGGATGGGCAGATGGACGGGATGGACAGGATGGACGGGATGGACGGGATGGACGGGACGGATGGACGGATGGACGGGATGGACGGGATGGACGGGATGGATGGATGGACGGGATAGACGGGATAGATGGACGGATGGACGGATGGTCGGATGGACGGGATGGACGGGATGGACAGGATGGACGGGATGGACGGGATGGATGGATGTATGATTATGATGATGATGATGATAATGATTTCCTCGCATTAGTCGTGAAAAGCACAATGTTTAGTCTCGGCCAAAAGTGCAATAGATGGACTCGTACTTTCGAGGGCCTCCGCTACGCGTCGGCCCTCAAACAAACTCGTCCATCTATTGCTTACTTTCCAGCCTCTACAACAATGTACTATTTATTATGCTAAAAGATGACTATGTCGAAAAATAAAATGACATTTAGTAAAAGTTGTTTATAACATACTCATTCTCACTTTTTATTGAACGCCCCTAGTACCTATTAGGGAAACATGGACAGCGCCTCCGCGGCCGCGCGTCCATGTTTCCATAGAATTGAAATTTTTACGTAAAACGTCTTTTTATTTTGTATTTGGCTGATATAAAAACACAAATAAGGAATGCTAAGTATCATATATATGCTGACGACATACAGGTTTATATATCTTGCAAGCCCTCAGAGGCTGACTATGCAATAAGTAAGCTAAATGAGGATCTCACTAGAATAACTACTTGGGCGTCAAGCAATTCCCTGCTTCTCAACCCAACAAAAACCAAATATATGGTTATTGGAAGTAAGCAACAGTTGTCTGCTCTGAGATATACTGCTGATGTTAAAATACTAAATGAAAGTATAGAACGGGTGTATGAGGCACGAAATCTTGGTATCTTAATTGATAGTGAGTTGCGATATGAAAAGCATATTGCAAACACAATACGAAATTGCTTTTATAAGCTAAAAGTGTTGTATAGAGCTAGGGCGTTCTTGAGTGAAAAGTTGAGAGTACAGCTTGTAGAGTCGCTGGTGCTATCGAAATTAAATTACATGGATGTAGTGTACGGACCGCGTTTGCTTGCAAAAACTAAAAGACTCGTCCAGAGAGTCCAGAATGCCTGTTCACGCTTCTGTTTTAATGTTCCGTTAAGGGCTCATGTTACTCCTTTCCTAAATAAGCACTTAATGCTTAAAATGCATCACCGACGTAAACTTCATCTGGCTTGTCTACTTTTTGACGTACTTAAGCACAGAGCCCCAATGTATCTTGTCAGTAAACTCACACTTTCGTCTTGCCTGAGGTCAAGTGGAGAGCGAAAGCGTGCCACACAACTGCTTATGCCTCGACACAAAACTGCTGCTTTTCGTGGCAGTTTCAGGTATGCAGCCACGAAATGTTGGAACAACATTCCGCCCCCGATCAGAGACCTAAAATGTACACAAAATTTTAAATTAAAGATGAAAAAAATGATGTTTGAGCACCAAAGGGCTCAAGAACTGCTGAGCCATGATACGAGCGTAATTTGAGTGTTTCTTTGTTTGTCAAAATTCATGTCTCAAATAGATATACATACCTCGAGTTTTTTGTCCCATATGCATCGGAGCGGATGTAGTGGATGTACTGCTTTTCCACTTTTTCCACTGTAGCTTAACTTTTTCTTAATCTGTGTTTTTCATAATTTAAACTATGTTTCTTTGTTTGTGATAATTTTTAGTTTTAGTTTGTGATCTGTTTCTCAGTTCAGTCAGAGGAAAAATGAAAAACTGGTTTGAATTGGTTTAATTGGGTTATGAGCGGGTTGTTATTGTTGGTTTTATTATATTTTCTTTTTCTTTTTTTTTGTTTGTTGTTTAGTTAGTGTTCTGATAGATAAAGGCAAAGGTCTCAGAACCATGCAGCCTAGTTTATTTTAGGGCCACCGCAGACCGAAGCGTTTCCGTTGCCGTCGCGCGCGCGCCCAGCGCTTCGGTCTGTGGAAGCCCTGAATGTACAAACATGTTTAGTTTTTAGTATTATGTTGTTTTGTGTGTGGCCTTCCGTGAGTTTACTGCACTGTGGCCCGGCGGAAGACCAGCGCTGGTTTAAACTAGCGACATGCTGAGTCGGGTCCCTTTTGTGACATCACTAATGTGTGCATTAGTGTGTATCTATCTATCTGTCTATGTCTATTGTATTCTTATTTTTGCCTGTGTACGTGTTATTGTTGTCATAAATAAATGTTTTTCTTTCTTTCTTTCTTTCTTTCTTTAAACGCGATCGAGGAGTATTTTGGTGAAGTAAAACTTATACTAAGCATACTGATAGTTCGGGAACTTCAACTACGCAGTGTATAGGTCCCTTAATTTGTTTCAAATGTACATGCTGTATACGTGAATGTGAACAACTTGGGTTAAAAGAGTTTCCGGGTCGTATTCAGAATTATGTAAACTAGTACTTTGCTCCCTACTATGAACTCGCAATGATGCGTAAAAGGTAGCTTTGTTTGATTTCTTCTGTTGCAAAAACGGTAATCCACTCAAGTATCAAAACTGGTGTGATTGTAGTTGAAAGTAGATCGTCAAATAGGTAACATAGGTATTTTGTAGAGAGCTTGGAAGGTCTCTAAAAGATCTCTGCGCGAGTACGACTTTACTTGACTGCGTTTGTTGGCTGTGTACCCTATCCTGCTATTATTCATGTTTGTAACTCGTTCACACTAAAACCACTCAAAGAATTTGGCACAAACATGGTTGACCTGTATTAGATAATATTAAAGAAAACTTTTTTCCATGAAAATAACATAGTTTCCAGGGGACAGCGGATAACAATTTCTTTGCAGACGAAGTCTTGAATCACAGACTATTCCTTGAAGTAAGTAAAATAAAGTAATTTTGTTACTCACAGAATAATTTATTTATGAAAACATATTCCCATCACATTAAGATTATTCTTACATAGTGAAGCCGCAACCTCTAACCTTTAGAAATACAAACGGAACCTAAAAATATGGCGTCAGACATTTTTATAAAGGCGCGTATTTTATACCTTCGTAAATGTCACGATTTTTTAGACGGATTGACGTTTTTTTATGGACGTGACCCCTAGTGCGTGTGTGAAGTCAGCAGTTTTAGATCAAAATATATTTTATCGTTACTCCGAGATACAACTACTTACGAGGGGCGTTCAATATAAAGTGAGAATGAGATGCAAACTCTTTTAATATTACGAAATTAAATACTGGCCGGTAAAGCTAGTCTATCTAGCTGATTGCTATGAAAAAAAAACTAACTGTCTTTTGTTTAAAAAAATATACGGTAATTTCTTTGCAATGCTATTGAGTACGTTAGCGAAAATGGAGAAAATTGAACTGCGCGCCGTTATCAAATACTTGTATTTGAAAAAATTTTCTACGGACCAAGTCAATTTGGATTTGCGGGACACTTTGGGGTCTAATGCTCCTCCGTATTCGACAGTCGCACGTTGGTGCGCCGAATTTAGACGTGAAAGAACATCGACAATGGACGACCCCCGCTCCGGACGCCCTACTACAGCAGTAACTGAAGAAATTGTGAAAAAAGTCGAAAACTCAGTTTTGGCGGATCGTCGTGTCACAGTTCGTTTTATTGCTGAAAATGTAAAGATTTCAACGGGGAGCGTGCATAATATTTTACATGAACGCTTGGGTATGAAAAAGGTATCTGCGCGTTGGGTACCAAGAATGCTTACTGACACGCAAAAACAAACTAGACTAGAGATTTGTCAAGAAGCTTTGAACCTGATGCAGCAAGACCGGGAACTTTTTTTGACGCGATTTATAACAATGGACGAAACATGGCTCCATCATTACGACCCTGAAACGAAACTGCAGTCTATGACATGGAAAAGGCCATCATCTCCAACTCCGAAGAAATTCAAGGTGAGCCCATCTGCCGGTAAGGTCATGGGCTCTGTTTTTTGGGATGGTAAAGGGGTATTAATGATTGAGTATCTCGAGCATGGAGCCACTATTACGGGCACTTTATACGCCAAACAAATAGCAACATTGCGCAATGAGATCCGCGAAAAACGGCGAGGTAAACTCTCGAAAGTTGTGCTGTTCCACCAGGACAATGCCCCGGCACACAAGTCCGCCGTTGCAATGGCTGCAATTCGTGATGCTGGGTTCGATATCCTTAAGCATCCTCCGTATTCACCAGATCTCGCTCCCAGTGATTTCTACCTATTTCCGAGATTGAAACAATACCTGAGAGGCCAGAAATTTGAAGACGACGACGCGGTAGTCGCTGCAGTACAAGATTTTTTAAGTACTCAAGATGAAACCTTTTTTAAAAATGGAATTTTAAGTTTAGAAAAAAGATATACTAAGTGTATTATGCTAAAAGGTGACTATGTCGAAAAATAAAATGACATTTAGTAAAAGTTGTTTATAACATACTCATTCTCACTTGTTATTGAACGCCCCTAGTACTATCGAATCGTTAGAAAACTACTGAAGTTGGGTTTTGCGGAATTCTATTTTAACATTACCTAATCAATTTAACCTGAGAAGAGGCATGTGCCCTGCAGTCGGACGTGTGTAGGCTGGGATGATGATGATGAATCAATTTAATATATTGTACTAGTAACATTTGTCACTTTTTACGGAACCCTTATAGGATCACTTTTGTGGTCGGTCCGTTCGTCTTCTTCTTTAACTCGGGAACGCGTGGGAGGTATCGAGTTGAAATTAAAACCATATATTAAGGTAATTTGTTGCGGTTTAATGGTTCTGATACGATTAAACTGATCAAGTGTTGCCATACATACTTCCGGTTTGTATACCTATCTAGGTTTTGTTGCGAACTACATTTTCCGCTGGCGTTCGTGTCATCACAATGTGTTGTTTTTTTTTTGTGTTTAGTTTTTAAATGGGTCCCACTGAAAAACAGCGTTGCGGCTTGCCGCAACATTATGCTGAGTGGGGGCCCAATTTATACTATTCGATGATTTTTATTTGTATATTTTCCTGTCAACTGTATGTATGTATGTATGTAAACTCTTTATTGTACAAAAATAAGGAAAAAAAGAAATACATTATTGACAACCGTTGAAATGCATGTACAAAGGCGAACTTATCCCTTACTGTATTTCCTGTGTATCGAATATGTGTAAATAAACATATCTCTCTCTCTCTCTCTCTCTCTCTCTCTCTCTCTCTCTCTCTCTCTCTCTCTCTCTCTATAGTCTCTTGGAGCTGTGAAAAAATCAAACTTGACTTAAAAAAAAAGATTAAATGATCCCTCTCTGCGTACATTTTGGCTCTGCTAACACTGGATTATAATAGATACGGCTATTCACGGCTTATATTTTGCCATACCTACAAATTTGTACGGAACCCTCGGTACGCGAGACCGAATTGCACTTGGCCGGTGGTTTTAATGTAACGTTAGTAATAAAATTAAGGATAATGTTTTATCGGTTCCAATCAATTTTATTACAATACATGTTAAACATAGATCTTATATTACACGCTTTATATTAGCTTCACCTGTATGTTTGTATGTATGTTTGTATGTTTGTATGTTTGTAACCGACTCCTTAGGGCGCGATTTTGACCCACTTCCCGGTTTCCGATTGAGCTGAAATTTTGCACATATGTGTAAATTGGATGACAATGCAATATTATTGTAACATGGAGCTGATCTGATGATGGAGCTGGATGGTGGCCATAGGAACTATGTAATAAAACAACACAATCCCGTCGAGTTTGGGCTCGTTTGATTCGTCTTGACGAGCACTTTGATCTCAGATGGTAACCAGGGTCTGATGATGGAGCTGGAAGATGGCCAAAGGCACTCCACAATAAAACTACACAACCCCGTCGAGTTTGGGCTCGTTTTATTCGTCTTGACGAGCACTTTGATCCTAGATGGTAACCAGGGTCTGATGATGGAGCTGGAAGATGGCCAAAGGCACTCCACAGTAAAACGAAACAACCCCATCGAGTTTGGGCTCGTTTGATTCGTTTTGACGAGTTATTTGGTCCTAGATGGTAACAAGGGTCTGATGATGGAGCTGGAAGGGGGTAGGTGGCGGGGTGGGGGGGGGAATGGGGTATGGGGTAAGGGGGTCGGGGGTTTAGAGGGTTGGGGGTTAGGGTGTGGCGGTTGGGGTTAGGAGATGGGGGGGGTTTACGGGGAACAGGGTGGGGGTATTGGGGGGTTCGGGGGTAAGTGATTTTGTGTGGTTGTGGGAAATGGGGAGGGGGTAAGAGGCCTAGATGGTAACAAGGGTTTGATGATGGAACTGGAAGGGGGGGGCGGTAGGTGGCGGGGTGGGGGGAGGGGTTGGGGGGGCTGGTGGTGGGGTGGGGGAGGGGGGGGTTCCGGGGGTTTGGGGGGTTCGGTGTTAGGGGGGTTGGGTTTAGGTGGTTCGGGGGTTTGTAAAATGAGGAGGTGGGTAAGGGGGGTTTAGGGGATTGGGGGTAAGGGTGTGGGGTTTGGGGGGGGGGTGTGGGGTTTGGGGAAATGGGGTGGGGGATGTTGGGGAGTTGGGTTTAGGGGGTTTGGGGGTTGTAGGTGAGGGGGGTAAAGTTAGAAAGAAAAAAAATGCAACTAAAAAATAGAAAATAAATAATAATTTAAAAAAAACTAAAAAACACGCTTTAAAAAATAAAAAATAAATATTAATAAATTTCAATTCACTATTCTTATAGTGCAGTAAAAAATCTTAATAAGCAATTATTATATTGTTATATCCAGATCAAAATTTGTAAACAATTCTAAATATTGATAAAATAAATAATAATAGTTTAAAATATTTTATTGTAAAAAAAGCGTGGGGTGCTTTTTAAGATGTTATCAAAATGATAATCCTTGACAATTGACACCATGCACCCCACGCTTTTTTTACAATAAAATATTTTAAACTATTATTATTTATTTTATCAATATTTAGAATTGTTTACAAATTTTGATCTGGATATAACAATATAATAAGTGCTTATTAAGATTTTTTACTGCACTATAAGAATAGTGAATTGAAATTTATTAAAATTTATTTTTTATTTTTTAAAGCGTGTTTTTTAGTTTTTTTTTTAATTTTAAACATGAAACTACCGTGAGACACACTAATAGTGAAATAAACGGATAACTCTCGTCTTTTTAATCGAGTTTAGCTCGACATGTTGCGGACTAATTCATAGCCCTTCCTGTAGGAGCACACGCCACGGCGGCTGCTGCAAAACGTGCACACGATTAAAGACGTGAGTTACGGGTATCCGTTTATTTCACTAAGATTGATCTGATATTATAATTTTAGTTTTAAATGCTAACCTGTACAAGCCCAAAATGTCTTAGGTAATTCAATTGTAAGATAATAAACACATTAAATGACTTTGTACAAAACGGACGCAATAACATTTTCATGAGAACTTTATATTACGTCTGCCGCATTTTGATTTAACGTAATTGGTAACTCAAAGACACTAAGACATACATGAATGGGTCTGGTGAATACGATCAATTAGCTTAAACCGCCTACAATCTGAAGTACGTAGCTCTATTTAAATATCATTGAAATTCAAATCAAATATACACAAACTCACTCCTATTTCTCTTTTGCGGGGGTAAATTCACGGAACACCAATTGTTTACTTTCATGTGCATCCCAAACAGTGTTTTTTTATTGGTGAATTAAAATAATGTAGTCGTACTAGCCTATTGGCCTCACAAGCAGAGGATAGTTGGTTTGAACCCGGGCTCGCACCTCTGGAGTTTTCTGAAATTTAAGTGGGAAATTACCGTTGTAATTTTCCATGAGCATTATTATTATTATTATTTAATTTAATTAAATTATACAATTACCTTTAGCTTCTTTAATGAAATATTTGTATGCTTGCTTGCAAGCTGAATACAAGGATAAAATTTATAATTATGATAAGACCAATGTATTTTTTACTGTATTCTTACAAATAAAGTTAATTTGAATTTGAATTTTGAATTTGAATTTGAGCTTTACGGTCATTTCAATGGTGTGTGTAAAGTTGCCAATCTGCATTGGACCCGCGTGGTAACTATGGCCCAAGTTAAAGTCAAAGTTATTTATTTATTGCCAGAACATAGTGTAATTAACAAAGATCTTACGACTAGTGAAATAGGATGTTTGTATGTTGCACCTACACTAGGCATGCAATGCAAGGCCACACATTCAAGAAAACACAGCCCCTGATGATGGTTAAAATAATACTCAAAATAAGTTCTAGGTAATTGTTATTTTAGAGCCAGTTTAACTTATTTTCACCTGGATTATATTCTCGTGATTGCGTTATGCTAAGAAGACTTTGCAGATGAGCAAATCAAGTTAATTCATTTTATTTTATATATAAACCTCCTCAAAGTAATGCTTAAATCAGTACAGCATGTTGAAAATATATTTTCACTGGTCTAAGGAACAAAATTCAACTAAACGAAAATAGAACATAAGCGTGTCAAAGAATGAATAAAGTATATTTTTAAAATGTTTGTCTTGGATCAGCTAGGTACAAATAAGTCTGAATGAAACAAATACTCTGTATCGCTCAAAGTGTCCCGAGCGTATTCTCCGTGTAAACCCTATAGATGTATAGATAATGAATGACACAAAGTTTCTGACGATTTTTTTGTCAAAATTTTATTTTTATTCGTATCTAATACGCTGTATTTTTTCAAACTTAAAGCCAAATCTGTGTTCGAATCTGATAATGATGATTTGTTTATATACCTACTGCGACTTTTTTAAGATTCCACGCCGGAAAAACCTCAGAAGCTTTACGATGCAACCATTAAATAACTAAATAACTTTAAGTTTTAAATACAGTTCAGTGGTGTCAGATATTATGTGCATCCCCAGATATTAGGAATAACATTCGTATACAATAAATAAATACACGAAGTTTTCCTCGTTAATCTATTTTTAAATACAGATCAGTCGAGATAAATATAGATTGATATTTTTCGTTGTTAATTTTTTTACGTAACAATAATAAAAAAAAATTTCGTTTATTGTAACTTATGTAGAATCTTTTAACTAGTAAGTGTTTCCGTTTTAAATAATGCAAGTGACATTTTATGGGCCCCGACCACCAACAACTTTGGTTTTTTACTGCAGTTTCATAAAAACAAACGACTACTGCAAAATGTTCAAACTGAAATCTCAACTTCGTTGGCGGCTTACCAGTTTCTCATCTCATAAAGGAACTATCGATAATTTCATAGTCCTGATTTACAGCTCCACGCTCTTGAAAGTTAAATTATGTACAAATTTGAGTTACTGCACTTGCATGGAGTTAGTAACAAGAAGGAGTTTATTACAAATTCTACAAGATACCATTTTGTTTCTGATTAAATTGTAAGCTGCAACTTCATCATACTAGGGGCGTTCAATAAAAAGTGAGAATGAGTATGTTATAAACAACTTTTACTAAATGTCATTTTATTTTTCGACATAGTCACCTTTTAGCATAATACACTTAGTATATCTTTTTACTAAACTTAAAATTCCATTTTTTAAAAAGGTCTCATCTTGAGTACTTAAAAAATCTTGTACTGCAGCGACTACCGCGTCGTCGTCTTCAAATTTCTGGCCTCTCAGGTATTGTTTCAATCTCGGAAATAAGTAGAAATCACTGGGAGCGAGATCTGGTGAATACAGAGGATGCTTAAGGATATCGAACCCAGCATCACGAATTGTAGCCATTGCAACGGCGGACTTGTGTGCCGGGGCATTGTCCTGGTGGAACAGCACAACTTTCGAGAGTTTACCTCGCCGTTTTTCGCGGATCTCATTGCGCAATGTTGCTATTTGTTTGGCGTATAAAGTGCCCGTAATAGTGGCTCCATGTTTGAGATACTCAATCATTAATACCCCTTTACCATCCCAAAAAACAGAGCCCATGACCTTACCGGCAGATGGGCTCACCTTGAATTTCTTCGGAGTTGGAGATGATGGCCTTTTCCATGTCATAGACTGCAGTTTCGTTTCAGGGTCGTAATGATGGAGCTATGTTTCGTCCATTGTTATAAATCGCGCCAAAAAAAGTTCCCGGTCTTGCTGCATCAGGTTCAAAGCTTCTTGACAAATCTCTAGTCTAGTTTGTTTTTGCGTGTCAGTAAGCATTCTTGGTACCCAACGCGCAGATACCTTTCTCATACCCAAGCGTTCATGTAAAATATTATGCACGCTCCCCGTTGAAATCTTTACATTTTCAGCAATAAAACGAACTGTGACACGACGGTCCGCCAAAACTGAGTTTTCGACTTTTTTCACAATTTCTTCAGTTACTGCTGTAGTAGGGGTAGTAGTCCGGAGCGGGGGTCGTCCATTGTCGATGTTCTTCCACGTCTAAATTCGGCGCACCAACGTGCGACTGTCGAATACGGAGGAGCATTAGATCCTAAAGTGTCCCGCAAATCCAAATTGACTTGGTCCGTAGAAAAATTTTTCAAACACAAGTATTTGATAACGGCGCGCAGTTCAATTTTCTCCATTTTCGCTAACGTACTCAATAGCATTGCAAAGAAATTACCGTATATTTTTTTAAACAAAAGACAGTTAGTTTTTTTTTCATAGCAATCAGCTAGATAGATTAGCTTTACCGGCCAGTATTTAATTTCGTAATATTAAAAGAGTTTGCATCTCATTCTCACTTTATATTGAACGCCCCTCGTATTTCATCTCATGTGTATTTGTTTTTATACTTAAAAAAAAAAAAAATATTAGGGGACAATCTTACACAAATCGACCTAGTCCCAAACTAAGCAAAGCTTGTACTATGGGTACTAGACGACGATAAACATACTTATATAGATAAATAAATACTTAAATACATAGAAAACATCCATAACTCAGGAACAAATATTCGTGCTCATCACTTGAGAACTTTTAACTGAATAAAAGAGGTGAATATTCAGCATTATGACAGCGTTTTTTTTTCTCTCATTACCATTTGCGCAAATACAGTTAAAAGAGGACTCAAGGTTATTTTTGAACGAAAACTAAAGACAGTACTGATACTAAGTAAATCTATTTTAGTCAAAGCTTTTGCAACTTGTTTTTACATTGTGGCAGCAGCTAATCGTGGAACGGTAATGAGGTTTAACCATGCCGTCAAAACGCTCGAAGATTCAGCCAAATAGTATAGTTAAACATCATTGCCATCTACTCGAAGCACAACAAACATACAGTTTTAAATAATTGAAAACCGAATCTGGAGCATTGCAACAAAATTTCACAGAGACAATAATATTCCTCACGGAATCGAAACGAATAGGAATGTTCTTTGATACATTACTGCACTTCTGTATTGACTGAAATTCCGTAAATTCCAAAGGCACATTTGTCCTGAATATTGTCGCCATTCGCTATTACGTAAAATTGACACTCGATATTTTGCGTTGCGGTGTCATGAGTATGATTCGAAAAATACAGTTTTATTTTAACTGCTGATGGTACTTTATAAAGTGTTTTTATTGAAAAGCTTATTTAATCGCAATACTTAGTATTAGTTTCGTTAAGACCAACCAGCTTTTTTGGAGACATTAGACGTAGAACTTGTTCTCCTCAGGTACGTGTAGGTGAACACACTCGCACGCGAACACCCACACGCACACACACACACGCGCACACACACACACACACACACACATACACACACATAATATATACTATACTTTTATATTGTGGCCACATTGTGGCATTGGCAGCAATTAGTAAGGATGATAATAATAATTATACATCATGTTATTTTATTAGGCTTATTATTTCTGTACATTTCTCTTCCTCTTCTCTATATAACTGTTCATATACTTTCACTACGCACTTAGATAAGCACACTCTAATTTGTTTTGCAATTTGTTACTGCCTAGTTTGGGGCCCGCTGACAATGATTTTATGTTACTGTTTCTGCATCAATAAAAAAAAATCTTAAATATGGACCTTCAGAGAGGTTTGCGCTGTGCCCGGAGAGGCCTGATACAAGCTGAGGATGAAGATGGATACATAAAAATTTCGGGGTTTTTAACTTCATTGGTTTTATACAGGGTGTTACAAAATTACCCGTAATAACTGAAGGGTATGGAAGTACTCCAGTAAAGAATTAAATTAGTATATATTTTTTTTATTCCATAGGTATGTTTTCAATGTCGGAAAAATAAGTGTTTTTAATAGTAAATTAAAATATCGACTGAGATTACGCACATCACTATTTAAGTTCATGAACTTACTAGGAGCAATAACTTACTACCTCCTACGTACTACTACTACGTATCGTAAGCGCGTAGGCAGATTCAAATGAGCCAATGAGGTTAAAGGGACATTTTTCTCTTTCCCGAGACAGAAAGGGACAAATTTATTATGAATGACGATGAGCGGGGCGTGACGTAACTTGCAGTGAACAATTATTATTATGACTAGGTAGTCATGAGGATTAAAGAGTAATTAGTATGATTTTAAAATCTTATACCTGATTTACACTCTCGCCTCGTCACCTCGCCTCGCGCCTCGCCTCGTCGTCTCGCTCCGGACGCGAGCCTAATCAAGGCAAATCACGAGACGAGGCGCGAGGCGCGCCTGTTCACACTCTCGTCTCGTGGCTCGTCCCGCAGTTCGTCTCGCCACTCGTACGCGAGTGTAAACCAGGTATTAGAACTTGCCACGCGGGAGCGCGTTGCACGACGCGGGGCTAAACTCTCCATGTGTTCAGTTCAAAACTTTAGTAACAGCTTAGCAAAAACTACTTACATTGTGCCCCTGACCAGATACACGTACACACGCCATTAAAACACGCTTACTTTTCACATTTCCAATAGCTTGCTTAGTATGGCACCCACAAGCACAGTCCAGATGTGATCCTGAACTGATTGATACACAAACGCCACTAAAAACACGCTCACATTTACATCTTCGACAGTTTGCTTAGTATGGTACAAGCACAGTCCAGCCCGTAATCAAAAAGGTACCTAGGAATCTTCTCTAGGGACGTATTTACAGTAGAGGTTCGAAATGCCGTCCTCCTTCTTGAAGGCACAGGGAAGTTTCTTCTTTGGACGAAATCGGTAGGTATCAACTCCTGTGTACAGCGGTAGTGATACGGATGTTGATGGTCAGCTCGAAGAATGCGCCAAACTGAGACGTGGTTCATGTCGAGTCTTGCCGCGGCACGCCTGGTACTGACAGTTGGTTCCTCTTCAAAAAGTTCCAGTACTTCTTCCATTCGCCTGGCATCGACAGCTCTCGGTCGTCCACTGCCACGTGAACGATGAAAGGAGCCCGTGGAATGAAGCCGTGTTACCATATCGTGGAAACATTGGTAAAATGGTAATTGCCGTTGCCGCTGCTCAGCGGCTGGTCTGCCATCAATGAAACGTTCGCGATACAGCTCACGAGCTTGAGCTAAATTACCATCAGCTCGCCCTACACACAAAATCATTTCGTAGTATTCGGCATTCGAGAACTGCATGGTTACAACGATTTTAATAATTTGACTTTGCACGTACCTATGTCCGTTCGAATCAGATGACCGCGAAATACTGGCTATTTTTTACTTTAATTTAAATTTATTTAGTGAACAACAAAGTACTTGCCGCTTGCGGCGGCTTTCTTTCAAAGAAATGCCGCCTTCTCCTTCGTCTCTTTCCTACTGGGTAGGTCAGAAAGAGACGGCACTAGAAAATATGACACAAACTGCGCTCCGCGTAGGGTGCGTAAAGCTTCGTTTAGCTAGGAAAATAGTCAAGTGATTAGTTATGTTTCTTTTACTTAATGTTTAGTTAAGTACTTAGTCAATGGAAGCGGGAACGGAATTATTTGCAGTTTTTAATTTGTGTTCACATTTTTAATGATATTATTATGATATTTCAGAGTGTATTAAGTTCCAATAAAACTGGAAAAACTGTTTTTTTTTAAACATGCTCGGAAATGTGTACGTTAATGTCACGAAATGAAGACATGAAGTTTCTTGTTTATGGCTCCCTACATTACTTTTTGGCCTAGGCAATGCAATAGAGCAATGAAAATCCTAAGAAAAACCATTATTGTCCTTAGTAGCGCCATCTCTTGATCCAGGTGAGCGGTTAGCTCCGAAGGAGTGTTAAAGTCTCTCGGTAGAGGGTATAACATAGATGCGCACTTTATCACTGCATAATGTGATTATAACAGACTGAAGTGTACGATGTATGGGAAAAATTCGTCGCTAACTTCTAGACCAGTGATGGTGTAGGGGTAAGCACGCAGCACGGAACGCTGAGGACCTGGGTTCGATTCCCAGCATTGGTCTTTTATCTGGGGTTTTTTCTGTGCATCTATATTTCAGTTTGTATTTAGTTTGAAATATATGGTTTCACGGGATGACCGTAAAAGTTATAAAAAATGAAGTTGAAAAAAATAAATAGAAAAAGATACTTCATACTTAACTAGTAATAATTTAGACAAGGGACAGCTGACAGAGCCGTCAGAAACATAATATTTAAAAATAATGTTAAGTTTTCTTTACTAGACTATTTTTAAAAAAACATAAAACTTTTTAAATCTAAGAATAATCAACATTTTTCAGACAAACAGTAACAACTACTTTATTCTAGATGCTTCAGAAACAGGAAAAAAAATAATTACTGCACCGTTTAGTCATCTATTTAAGACCATTAAAGTATAATTAAAACATAGACATAGCCTTTATTTATCTCAGTGTGCATAAAAATTTTGATTTATTGTTTTTATCACTATGACTATAGTGTACGTTGGGAGAGTGAGTATGTGAGGCGCAACTCACACTACAAGTTTAGTCAGCTACGAAAGGCGTTGTGTACATGCAGTATGCCAAAACTCGTGTAAAACAGACGCATAGGCCTGAATGAAACATTCAGGACAGGTGAATGAAACTGGATCAGTTTTAATGCAGTTGATTTGTGACTATGCACTAAATGCAATCTTGACTACTCTTGCCTTCTTAATAAAAAGCTCTACACATAAGACAAGAATAAACGTTTGATTAATTTTGACGTTTCTCTGTCTGTTTTTCTTGTTGATTTCCTTTTTTTCTATTTTTACATTCCTTCTTTGCTGCTTTTTATTTTTTTATCCATCTTGCTTTATTTGGTAATTTTTTACTTTCTAATCTCACATTTTTATTCAATTGTCTTTCTTTTATGTTTTTTTAGGGTTCCGCAACTCGAAAGAAAAAAGCGGAACCCTTATAGGATCACTTTGTTGTCCGTCCGTCCGTCCGTCCGTCCGTCCGTCTGTCTGTCAAGACCCTTTTTCGCAGGAACGAGTGGAGGTATCAAACTGAAATTTATATCAAATACTCAGGTCTACGGTCCCTTGGAGCTGTGAAAAATCAATCTCCTAAGCCAACGCAATCAAAAGATACAGCCGTTTATGCCGCTAATTTCCGCAAATTTTCGTAACTCGCAAGGGAATCAAAACCTACAGGGTACTTCCCGTGAACTCAGAATCTTGAAATTTGGTACAAAGCAACGTATTATAGCACAGATGAAGTAAAAATTGCGAAAAGCATAAATTTTTAACGCAATCAAAAGATAAAGCCTTTTATGCCGCAAATTTCCGCATATTATCGATACTCGCAAGGGAATCAAAACCTATAGGATACTTCCCGTGAACTCAGAATCTTGAAATTTGGTACGAAGCAAGGTATTATAACACAGATAAAGGAAAAATTGCGAAAAGTATACATTTTTTTGTCTGTCTCTCTATATCAGTAACCAATCTACAATGATACCACACTGCGCACATTTTGCTTAGGAGCAGGGGTCTGCTAAGACTGGATGTAATAGATACACATAAATTTGTACGGAACCCTCGGTGCGCGAGTCCGACTCGCACTTTGCCGGTTTTTTTTATGTATGATTGAAAAATCAATATCTCCCGTTCCCGTCCGACTGAACATCATCATTAGTGATTCTAATACCGTGCGTTAATAATGGGAGGACCTTCTTTGTATAAAATTTCAACTCATTTGGACTCTGGGAAATTGGCCTAATTTGACTTACAATACTCACAAATTAACAAACTAACACATCGGCAAGTTCAATAAAAGCTTGTAATGACGCAGGACACAGATAAGTTAGTTTGTAACAGCCACTGAACATGCATTTTATCACTTCCCTGTTAGTGTTCTCACTTCCCTGTCTATGTATTTCCAGAGAAGTGATAGACAGGGAAGCGAGATTTTGAACGTATTTTTCTTAATTGTAGAAGATTGCTTTATTTAATTACAATTGAAATTTCTACAAAATTACCGTGCAACTAAAAGAAATACGAAAAATATATTAAAATGAAGTAAAATGTGTTAATTTAAATTTAAAAAAGTACCATGTGAGTGAGAATTTGACTGACCCGAACGCAACTGTCTCCACAAAAACCACGGACACGAGTAATCGCGGATAGAGTGAAACAAAACACTCTCGTTGCCATGCTGTCTTCACCTCTCTCTTTCTATTGCCCAAGTGACAACGTTACTTGCTACTCAATTTCAAGGTGATTTTTACAAAGTTCTAGTTGACAGGGAAGTGATACTAAATTCGCGTCGCCTTTATTAAATCAACAAAATCTAGGAGAAAATAAGTAACTGTAAGACCGTTTTAGTTTTTTTGAAAACCATGTACATATAGCTACTTACAATCTTTTTATAAAATTAATCTGATAAACCCCTTTTTTAACCCTATTACATGGACTTTTATTTTTAATTTTGGGAATGTCGTCCCACAGGGAAGTGAGAATTTTGACCTTTTTTGGGCAAATTTGTCGTATAAATATTTGCTTGAGAGAGATGATTTTCAGCGTCCAATTAGAAACCGATACAAACTATTATTTCGCAGTGTCAGATAACACAAATATTTAATATATATTATTCTATGACCTGAGCCAACCAAAATTCCTCAATTTGTAGAACTAGCTACTTCCTGAAGTCCTAGAAAGCTGAAATTTGGTATCTAAGCTAGTAATAGGATACAAACAACGAAAAAATCTTAAAACTTGAAACTTTTACCCCCCCAACCCCTTAAACTAGGGGGTAAAAGCTTGTATGAGATTTCCGCAAATTTTGATGCTAGATGTCTGAAAATTGATATAGAGGGTCCTTGTTATCCTTGTTATAAATAATAAGATATTGTATTTCAGGATTTTTAGTAAATCTTCGCCTACCAAAAAGAAATGAAATCCCACAATAACATTTCATGTTAAATGTTGCCAAGACGAGACCATGTAGCTCGCACTGTCAAAAAGTAATCACATCTCTTGTAGAGCCAAGTTTCTAGCCCAGTTTCTAGCCCACGTGCCCAGCTCTAAATCTATAAGCCCTAATTTTACACTAATTAATCTCGCAGGCGTGCAAACCGTGGACTAAACTGGCGAGTCGGCCGCACGGAAGGAGTTTAAAAGATTAAATAGATTTTTAAGTTCAAGCCCATATGCCGAATTGCAAAAGGTTCGTGCGGCCGACTCGCTAGTTTAGTCCACGGTTTGCACGCCTACGAGATTAATTAGTGTAAAATTAGGGCTTATAGATTTAGAGCTGGGCACGTAGGGTTAGAAACTTGGCTCTACAAGAGATCTGATTACTTTTTGACAGTGCGAGCTACATGGTCTCGTCTTGGCAACATTTAACATGAAATGTTTTTGTGGGTTTATTTATTTCAAAACTATTCAAAATCAAATTACACCGTAAATTAAAAATTAATCTAGTTTTTGTAGTAATTAAACGATCTCTTATTAGAACTATAATCTTGGAGAAAATGGTGGTATTCTATTTTTTACCGGCTGATGGCAAGTGGTTAAAGCCTGACCAGGAAAATAAAAACCCTGCACTGGGGGCGCTAAATTAGCAATAATTATAGCAACACTGTACCAGGTACCCACCAGTCATGTTAACAACAAGGTAGGTGATGTTATTTAGAGGAATAGACTCCAATCCTTCAGACTTTCTCTCCGACAAATACTTCGTCATATTGAATATAACTTTTTGTAAATGTCTTTTAATAGTTTTCGGCATTTTAACGCACAAATAATCCACAATATCCAAGAAACGCATCACACTTAGACAGCAATTGGCAGATGACATTAATGAAGTCTTCAAAGTTACTGTTGCCAGTTGAAGAAATTAGTTCCATTAGTTTTACGCAATATGGCGAGGGTTTTATTTTCCTGGTCGGGCTTTGCCGTACAATAAAAATGGCGGACGAATATTAAGCTCCAATAGCGTGCTACGTATTCGCTCGGTAGGGGTTTTAAGCCTATTAATAGTTAATAGTCAGCGAACAAAGTGAAAGCTAGGGGTGCGAAAGGGGTCACCACAGTCGGACGATCATAATTTTTCATCTCATTACACCGCAGAGGTGTCCTCGCGTGTCCTGGATGGGCAGTCAGCGTGGTAACCCAGAATTATTCACTCATGTGGTGTACGTGCTATTTACGGCGGAGGGTTTTTAAAACATCAGCCTGTTTTGTTTAAAGCCGAAAATTTTTGGGGCTAATTAGCTTGAAAATAAGCGCAGCGTAATTTTATCCGTATAGTTTAACATTTAAGGTCTGATTTTATTCAGTGGCTGGCAACACACATTCGTTTTCGTAACATTTGCCTATGCTATTGTCATAACTTTACAGGTAATTGAACACTCATACAGGTTTCAGGACATCTGACAAAGTCTTGGGTTTCAAAGCATCATGCTCATCATTCGTAAACTGTGTCACTGCGTGCCAAGTTGAAGAAATTCACAATAAGTGAGTTTGTAACTGTACTGTAAGGGCGATTACCCAATAATATCGACAAACATGATATTTCTCAAGTCAAACAACGTTCCAAAGTTTTGTTACATCTTCTTCTAATATATAAAAATTTCGTGTCACGGTGCTTGTTATCGAACTCCTCCGAAACGGCGTGGCCGATTTTTATTAAACTTTTTATCTGTATTTGGTAGGTCTAGGTAGCATGATTTTTATTCCCATTATTCTTCGCCCACGAAGTCGCGGGCAACAGCTAAGTACTTGTATAAAAATTAACAATAACATTTATTTCTATTGGCCAGAAATCGAACGTGATGTGAAAGAGTATATACATAAATGTGACAAATGTCAAAGGATGAAGTATGGGCGTAATATTATACAGCCGATGGTTATAACGCCTACGGCATCTCATGCTTTCGAAAAAAATTAGAAAAAAAAAAAATAGATAAGGACATAGATAATAAGTCATACATTTTAACCGTTCAGTGCGACATAACTAAGTTTAATGAACTAAAACAATTACTTTGCTCACCCGCGACCTTACAATAGTTACGTTTATGCAAGAAATGTGCGTTCATGCAGTTCCTCCACCTCCACACTGTACGAACACACACAAATCACATAAACCCAACCATCACCACCACCAAGCTACACTGCTCATCTTCAGAGTTACCACAACCGTATGCTATGCTACCAAATGTTAAACTAACAAACCAAAACAAATGTTTTAACTTGTCACTGTAAAGTTAAAACATTTGTTTTGGTTTGTTAGTTTAACAGTTGGTAGCATAGCATACGGTTGTGGTAACTCTGAAGATGAGCTCTGGTTGAGTTCGAAACGCGTCAGTGTAGCTTGGTGGTGGTGATGGTTGGGTTTATGTGATTTGTGTGTGTTCGTACAGTGTGGAGGTGGAGGAACTGCATGAACGCACATTTCTTGCATAAACGTAACTATTGTAAGGTCGCGGGTGAGCAAAGTAATTGTTTTAGGTCATTAATATGGACCTCCGCAAAGTAACGCCTGATTCAATAAATAACTAAGTTTATTGAAGCGTACCTACCCACTTCAAAATAAAGAAACGGTAAGTGTTGCTAGAATTTGTAGTTATTAAGTAATTGTATTTTAAGATACGGCTTTCCAAAAACAATAGTATCCGATAGAGATAATGAGTTAATGTCATCCACGATGGCAGAAATATGTAAGTTACTAGAGATAACCAAAATAAACTCTACTGCCTATCGGCATCAATCAATAGGTGATTTAGAAAATTCTCACAAGCATCTCTCTAGGCGCTTTTCTGCGCATTCAGTGTGAAAAACACCCAGAAACTTGGAGTCACTGGATACCGTTCTGGTGTTTCACCTACAATAATACTGTACATTCCATTACCAAATACACGCCGTTTGAATTAGTTTTTGGAAGAGAAAGTAAAATACCCTGTAGAGTAAATACAGACGTAGAGCCATTGTATAACCCAGATAATTATTATTTAGAACTTAAGTATAGATTGCAATTATCCTGTAAGGATGCTAGAGATAATCTCATAAAAAGTAAAAATGCACGTAAAGAAATATATGATAAGACAATGCATCCAATCACTTATAAAAAGGGTGATGAAATATTACTTAAAAATGAAAATGTAAACAAATTAAATCCAGTGTATAAAGGTCCTTTTATTGTAATAGAAAATATGGACCCTAATGTAAAAATTCTTAAAAATAATAAAGAAGACATTGTTCAGAAAAATCGGACGAAATTGTTTAAAAAGTAGTTTGTAAAAAAAACATAGTTCATTTTTTTTCTCTCTACCCGGGAGATGAGGTGGTATAACATTCTGTAGTAGTTAAGTATAATATGTATATCTACTTAAGCACTATTGTTCGTTGCTATAATGTGTGTGAACAGTAATAATAATAAACTATACTTTGTCGAGTACACACGTCTTTTCTCTCTTCAACTCCCGCCGCACACCTCAATATCTAGTAAGCATATCTCACGCGACGCGGCCCACAGCGCAGTTGCTCTTGCTAACACTTCCCGTCCCGCATACGAAAGGTTACAAAAAAGTATAACCCTTTTACTTTTTTGGCTAATAATTTTCAGGCGTATGTATATCTGGAGCTCTCTGAAAGAAATCACAAGTTTTAGTTGCAACTTTTATTATAGCCAACATTGCACACAAAAGCGCAGCCGCTTTTGTGTGCAATGGGCGCGTCGGAACTAGGATGTGGCAGCTCACATGGTAGTTGCGACGTTCCCTCAGATGTCACCTAAACTTTTTTTTTTTTTGGTGTGGAAAATGCACCTTATGCATCGTCTCCGTTCGGGGAAACAGAGGTATGTGGGGCTCTCCCCAAGGGGCCTACCCACTAGAAACCACACGGATTCCCTCGTTGCCATTGTGAACGCCACGGGAGGATAAATACACCGCGACGCCCACTGGCCGCCCCGGGATGGGGCTTCTCTGTCGACACCGTGCAATGCGGGCTCGGCTTTCCCCGGCCTCCCCCGCTGGTGGAGGATTGTTTAAAGAGGTTTACTCCTCGTGGCTTCCGCTGACGCACACGTTCCCGGCAAGCCGGGTTTACGTGCCCTCACGTTAGCTCCCGTGCCCTCATGTCCTGCTCTAAAAGCAGAGCGGTACCGAGGGCACGGTCGCTTCCGCCCTAAGGCTCCCCCTCACCTTTCCCTGCTCTAGCCACAGAACAGGTACTAGGCTTAGGCTCACCTCCGTCTCTCGACCCCTCTCAAAACCCCAAGGCTATCCCTCCCCATCAGGCGTTTGGCGCCTCAGCAGGTTGCAGAGCGGTGAAGTTTTCGGTAGCCCAGGCCGTGTGGCGAGTACGGCGGGGCTACTTACTAGGTCCAAGGTTGCAGAGCGTGCACTATTGGCATCCGAACGCCTGTCCCTCCTATGCTATCCCTCCCCATATAGGGCGTAAGTCGCATCGAGGCCTGTTGCAGAGCGATGACACCTTTCGCATAGCCCAGGCCGTGTGACCAGCACGGCGGGGCTACTTACTCAGTTCAGGGTTGCAGAGCAGCTTCCTGTCAGCTACCTTACGCCCGTCATCACAAAATATATACATATAACACATAAATGGCCCATATACTGCATATATACATATCCCCTCAGTCAGTCAAACCCCCACAGGCCATGGGCCCAACCGCTACTCTTCTCCCCCTTAACCACCAGGGTTAACAGGGGAGAACCGTAACGGTCGTGCAGCCCAGGTCGTGTTTTCCCGACCGACCCAGGACATGTGGAGATTGCTGACTCCTCCCAACAGTCGGATATTAGCCACCGGTAAGATAATGTACGAATACATTAGCTTACCGTTGTTGCCCAGGGTGCACCGTCCCAGGCGTTACCCTTCCCCACCCCGTGAGAAGAAAATGGAAAGAAGGGAGTGGTAACGCCCGGGCACTCGAGGAGTTTTCCGACTTCGCACCCCGATGTCACCTAAACCTAACCTAACCTTTGTCGAACAGGTCACTTATCTATCGCCAAACGTTTTTGTAGCTTTATCTCAAAACTAAACTTTTAATGATTTGCTGTGACTACATCACTAATATTGAATAATTGCGAAAAATGTGTGCGAGTAAAAAACTTTTCTCCTAGACAACAGGTAACTTTTGACAGTAAGCTTATTTAACGACTCACGAAAATTAAACTTATTTTGATGCTATTTCATCAGAATGAGTTCAACAACAAGCCTATAAAATACAGTATTTGAGAGATTCACAGAAAGTACTGAACTGATTCGTGATTTATTAGGAAAACATTAAAATTGCGCGTGTACCAGAGTATATTTAAAAACAACAAACCACTCCACATGGTTCTGTTCCCACACGTACGTATTTAATTTTTTAAACCTGAGGAAGTAGGTAGGTTTTTAAAATAAGATCACTCACACTTCATTATTATCGCAGCCTATATACGTCCCACCAGTGGACACAAGCCTCTTCTCACAATGAGAGGGTTTGGGCCATTGTTCCCAAGTGCGGACTGAATTTCTTCGCAGGTGTGTGCAGGTTTCCTCATTGTGTTTTCCTTAACCGTACAGCTCATGGTAAATTTCAAATGTAATTTTGCACATGAATTCTGAAAAAACTCGGAGGTGCGAGCCTGGGATTTGTATGTACCCACGACTCTTTGTTTGAGAGGCCGCAGGGCAAACCGCTGGACAATGACTATATTTTAACCCCACACACTTGCTCACACTTAGGTAGGTGCAGTCAGCATCAAAAGTCGCAATCTTATTTCAATGACTTTAGAATTAATGTTACTTTATTGGTTATGCGTGGCATCGGCCCTCAGGACGTCGCGGCATCGTGGTATCGAAATAAAGTAACATGAATTCTAAACTCATTGAAATAAGATTAAAAATAAATTGATAGTAATAAAATGCCACGCCGTGCCATGCCGTCAGTGGGCGCCAGCCTATACGCTTCAGGCAGGCCTCTTGCATGGCATGTACTTACGCGCGATATTTACCTACCGCGGGGACGATCTGCTAAGATCGAAATTTCAGTAGGTTGCAAGTTTGCATGGATATATGTATATAGCAATTATCCCGACAAAATGGTAAAACACCATGTAGAAAAAAAAATTATCCAAACTGCCAGCCCTTGTCACTGTCGGCACGCACACATTCTTAAGGAGACGGAGTAGTATAATCTGTGGCTATAATCGCGGTAAGTACCAAGATTTTGTACGGGATGCAGTATCTGTTACGAAGTAACTATTAAGTAATCTGTGCTTCAGGTGCTCAAAATTATCTAAGGCTCAAAGAGAGGTAAACGTTTAAATTGTCAAAAAGTTGTTGACTGTCATGGTAGTATTTACTTGTGAGCGCTCAACGTGCCACAAATACCTAAACAGTCGATATTCATTAATTTCTACACTCCTAACAAGTCATTGATACCTTAGCTTTCAAAAAATCACTGGTATCTAAGCAGTCAACATATCAAATATATCTGAACAACATGGAAAAATAGACGTTTAAAGCATATAGCTATGGTCGAATTTCGATAAAAAAATAGCTATGCTAATTTCGGGTAAGCGATATGACAATCATCGAAAACAGTACAGACTTGTCATCACATACATCTATCTCAAGTTTTCTCTTCAATCAAATTTGACAGATGCTTTTCAGTCATCTTTCTCTTAACTTATTTACTTTTCAGTAGGAATGGTCGCAATGTCTGACACATAGCAAAACCTAAATGAAGGCAAATTTCGAGCCCTTAGTGAAGACACGTCGTGGTCTTATTAACATTGGTTTGCTTTTCAAAGCAAAGATCCCGGGTTCAAATCTCAGTCGACACATAATTAGACTGGATTTTTTTCGGGTTTTCTTTTTACTTTTTTGGCTTCCTATTTCTTTTAAGTTTGGATCGCATTCGTTTTTACGATTTTTCTCAATTTTCTTTAACATAACATAGCACTTTAAGAAATTTGTGAATTATCGACAAATTAATATATTTAGTAAACCTATAAAAATATATATGTTCTACAGAGCAAGCTGAGAATACTAAGTTTTGGTGATTTTGGAAATTACTTATATAGATTTAAAGTTCTTATTTCATTGGAAAATTTGTACTCCAACTAGGTAGTGCATTCGGCAGTTATTCTTACAATTGATTTGTACTTAATGAAGTACACGAGGAATTACGAGGCTAGAACCACAATTCGCGTTCAAAACAAACTGCACTAGATGACGACTTGCGGACTTGTATTGCAAGCAGATAAGATTCAAATTTGTACAAATTATATTTTGTCAAAATTGATGCTTAGTTACCATTGAAATAATAACTACTTAGTAACAAGTGGCATCCTGGCTATTCACGTGTTTGTTATAAGGTAGTGCGTATAGATGTTATTGACAACTGTGAGTGCTTAGTTACCACTGATTTTCTAGTTGTTATTATATTTATGACTTTCAAGTGGTGTAAGTATTAATGAAAACTGGGCTGTCAAGAGAATTGTGACGTACTGAGCGTCCACGTCTAAATGATAACTTAGTTGTCAATGAATTTGTGACGATTGGAATGTACACGTTTATATGAACACCTGAGGCCGTATTGTCTAACGCTTCTGGCGCTTGCCTTCGCTTTCACCATCTCTTTCTGTCATCAACTTATACTGTTTGACTGAAAGAAATAGTGATTGCGAAGGCAAGCGTCAGAAGCGTTAGACAATAAGCCTGCTGGGGCAGGCCTCCTGCATGCCATGTACTTACGCGCGATATTTACCTACCGCGGGGACGATCTGCTGCGATTGAAATTTCAGTAGGTTGTCACAAGCGCGCGCCGACGCACGTTCATTCGTGTTCCACGGAAAAATATGCCGCCTGGACTTTTATAAGTGAATGGTGAAACAGGGGGCAAATTTTAATATGACTATGCTAAAATTAATAGCTAATATAACAATTTGGGAGTTCGTATCGTGCTGTCCCTCGTATCGTGCTGTCCCTCTTACTCTTCTATAAAAAGCTATAAGCGTGAGCGAGATGGCACGATGCGAAGTTCGAAAATTGACCTTCGTATCTAGTATAACGCTAGGGTACTGTGAGAATGACAATGTGTGTTCTGCGCATTACAATAAAATATCCTTTTTGTTAGGATTCCAGAGCTAAAATGGCAAAAACGGAACCCTTTTAATTTCGCCATGACCGTTTGTCCCTTTGTCCGTCCGTGGCTTAGCTTAGGGAATATTAGTGCTAGAAAGTTTGCATGGATATAATATATATAGCAATTATCCCGACAAAATGGTAAAACAACATGTAAAAAAAAAATATCCAAACTGCCAGCCCTTGTCACTGTCGGCACGCACACATTCTTAAGAAGACGGAGTAGTATTTATAATCTGTGGCTATAATCGCGGTAAGTACCAAGATTTTGTACGGGATGCAGTATCTGTTACGAAGTAACTATTAAGTAATCTGTGCCTGGGGCGCGTAGATATATCTGACGCTGGCTGTACACCATTGGTATATTTTTTTTTCATATAGTTTTTTTATCTTTCTACCTTCAAAACTTTAATCATCATCATTATTTACATTATTTTGTGAGATTCGAGTAATTTTTATGAAAAACCTCTTGAACTGCCTTAAAAATATTCGTACAGCTACTGTATCGCCAATGTAATAAAATGTTATTGTTCGAATGAGGTAGACGCCCCAACACTTTCACTTTCATGGATTTGTATTCAATAGTCGTGCAGGCAGCCCGTCGTATTATTGCTTTTTGCCTTTACAAGAAATCAAAATTTATGAGTGCAATATTTAACGTTATAAATCAAAATACATTCCACACATTACCATATTTTTCTATCCCGGAGCGGTCATAGGCGACGATTGGAAAATAACGAGCCTGTAGATCACTCCACATGGATATTGATTTTGATTGGTTCCCGGAAAATAAATATTAGCGCGCATACAGCGCTGGGGGCAATGGTTTCCCGCATATGCGCTTCATGCAACTCAATGAATGGTTGTTGCGCATGCATTGACGGTGAAACTTTAATTTAGAAAATTTATAAGGGTGTTATTGAGAGGCGCTTGACTACTATTTTACTTGGTAGACTTACATTGCAAACCTTAGCCTGACTTAAAATGGCATGCGTTTTGGCTTTCATGCTTTAAATTTCTTCTCAATGCGCACAGTTAAAATAAGTTTTAAAACAAAATTATCCACGGAACCGGTTTGAAACCGCTTTCTATTATTAACGTGAAAATTTTAAACACCAACGCTACTGTTTTGATAACTCGGCTGGAAATATTCAACACATAACAGAATACATTATCGTGACATTGCTAAAGCGTACTAAAACAAACAGAATGATTAACGCAACGCGTTTTACTGAGCTCGTAAGGGTGAGATAAATATCTAATTAAGCACAGCCCGATAAGCCCACTTTCTTGCTGCTACTAATGTATTGTTTGGGAACGTTATTTCTTTTATTACACCTTAACTTTATTATTTCTTTACTAAAATTACACAAATTTCATAACTATTCATTCACATGAATGTGAATTCATGTGAATGAACCACAAAATATTGGCCAAAATATCGGTTAGACTCGTAAAATCGTAGCTAAGTCAGTACTAGATTGCCGTTTCGAACAATTATACCGTCGGAATTGAATTGGATGTTAAGTTTATTTTTTTATTTTTGCGTTAGACGATTGTTACGGCAGGTAGGGCACAGTTACAAAGGCATTAGCTTCACACTGATTCGTAAGGCGTCCCAATCGTAAACAAAAATTTGTCGGTATATAAAAGGCAGTGAGTGAAAAGAGTAATTTTCTCCTCCATAAAAACAGTTACGCAGTTATTTATGGTGATACCGCAATCTATACAAGGGATTTCGCTCGGGGCAGAGTATTAACGATTATCCGGGTTTTTCTTACAAAGAAATATTACTTTGACAAATAAATTCCGTGTATTTCTTTTCACGCTCAACGGAATCTTAGTAGGTACCGTTCTCGACGCTAATATGAAATAATATTTTCTACTCAATTACATTTTCTTTCTCAAGTCGACGTTTCTCTCTGCGTTTAAGCTCAAGGGACCCACAATAGCAGACGGGAACTGCAGAATAAAACAACAGAACGATCCATTTGTTGTATTAGATAATATGGTTATGATATTATCCGTCCGCTCGATAAAACGAATGGCACCAACTAAATTTTTAATTACAATAACTATTTGAGTATAGTAATTATAACTATAAATTAAAAAAATTAAAAACTTTCAACACAATTATGTCACACGTATTTTTGAACATAAAGAAGCTAAGATCCCTTCCTCAGCTAACTAAAGAGCTGATAACTTTGAAATGGCTGAACCGATTTTGATGAATCATATTTAAGAACCCATCACCAAGAAACCTGCTTTCTAATAAAAGAAACCGCATGCAAATCGGCTTACCCGTTTAAGAGCAATGATGCCACAGACAGACACACACACACACACATAGCGATCAAACTTATAACACCCCTCTTTTTTGTGTAGGGGGTTAAAAATTAAAACAGTATTTCGAGCTATATCTATAGATCAACCCAAGAACTAAAAAGACCAAAACAAAGTTAAATTTTTAAAGTTATATAGGTAAACCAAAAGCTATGTTGTTTCGATAGTAATAACAATAAAAGGACGCTTCGTAGGTACTGCTAACGTATGCTAAACGCTGCGTCAGTGCCTCCGTCATCTGACTTGGAACGATTGCATAAGGAAGTTACAAGCCTAAAGCCTGTCCCTGAACGCGAATAAACGTTGGCACTTTTACAAATGCAATAAAACAATATGTTTTAAATCGTCGTAGGAGCAAAAAGAAGCCGCGGAGCTGAAAAGCGTCGACGACGTGACGTTATCGCGAGGCTCGCTGCCACAGGTTGCGAGGGACAGTACTGAAACTCGAACTGTCTTAATCGAGCCACAGGAAATTCGCCATGTCTTAAAAAAATAAACACAACTTGTAAAAAAAATATACAGAGTGGAAAAATAAGTCGGGCCCTGGAGGGTAACTACCTTAAATCCTTTAGTTGGCTCATAAAGTAAGACTAAATGTTTGTTACAGAAATTTTATCCTGAATAATAAATAATCCTCGAGTAAACTACAACTCGTTTATTCTAATCACCACAATGATTCACTTAGTCCAAAGGAATGAGTCTTTTCTAATGTCCACACGAGAAAGTGTCAATTTAATTAAATAATATACGGTTTTAAAAAAATTAACGAAACAATGTCAATTTTTTTAAAATATTGTAATTTTCAGCGAAACTATTTAAGTTACTTTTTGATTATGGAATCTTGGTGTATGTATGTAATGTTAAGTTAATTTCATAACAATCATGTAAAGTTGACTAGGAACTTAACGAAAATCTCACTATATCAAATTACCATTATATATTTTGTTCATTATTATTTTCCGACTTTATGAGATTTGATGCGTACTCTGACTTGCATATTTGACTCGTTCGCTGACTTGTTCTTTCTTTTCATAATTATATTCCAACTAGCTTTTGCCCGCGTCTTCGCTCGCGTGTACCATGATTATTCCAAAGAACCAAGATATCAAGCAAGCAAGCATACAGGCAAGCAAGCAAGCATGCAAGCATGCAAGCAAGCATACAATCAAGCGTACAAGAAAGCGTGCAAGTAAGCGTGCAAGCAAGCGCGCAAGCAAGCCCGACTAAACTTCAGGTAGATACGGTCCTTTACAGTATTTCTTTATATACAATGTTTTTCACTAATTCGGAAGCGAGCACTAAAATAACTATAGGCTTGTTAATAATATAAAACCTATTATTACTTTCCCCTGTCCTGCATTAGGTATAATTCAATGTTTTCTTACTTTCTACGGAAACTTGAGTAACTGGAAGCGCTGTGTGTACCTACTTAGCATTGATATTATACATATTATAGTACCTATCTTGTAAAGGTGTTGTGTGACCTAACCGTTAAGGAGTTATACCTTCCATCATCAGCAAAGCTTGTACTATGGGTACTATGGGAACATCCATAACTCAGGAACAAATATTCGTGTTCATCACACAGATAAATGCCCTTACTGGGATTCGAACCCAGGACCTCTTGCTTCGTAGGCAGGGTCACTACCAACTAGGCTAAGGCGGTCGTTGAACATAACTCCTAACCGTTAAGGAGTTTAACCTTCCACCATCAGCTCACCTGGATAACCTGAAAGAATACAACTATCGGTCTATACGTACCTATAATATTTGAAATAATATCCTCAACTCCTAACCGTTAAGGACTTTTACCTTCCATCATCAGCTCATCAACATGAGATGATGTCTATAAGACGCAAACACTTAAATAGCTTGAGAAAATATATGAAAAACGTAATGCGTGCCTACAAAACTTGAGGGTTGCCCTCGATTTCCCTGAAATCCCGTCATCAGATCCTGATTTGGTGACAATGGGACCATCTCAGGAGTATATTATATTCTTTCGAATAAAAAGGTCCACAAATTGACCGAGAAATCGGTGAACATACCTATATAAAAAAATACATAAAGTGGAATGCATAACTTCCTCCTTTTTTTGAAGTCGGTTATAGAGCCCTTACAGTATAAACTTATGAATTTTGAAATTTTAACTTTCTACAACCAGTAAAACGCAAAATCCCGTTTTTTCCCGTTCCCGTAGGAATTTCGAGAAATGCTTTCTTAATACTCCCCTACACTCCCCAAGGAACCCACTTGCCAAATTTCAGCTTTCTATTCCCGTGGGAATTCCCAGAAATCCTTTCTTAGTGGATGCCTACATTGTATAAGGTATCTATGTGCAAAATTTCAAGTCTCTAGGTCTAGTGGTCTGAGCTGTGCGTTGATATAACAACAGTCAGTCAGTCAGTCAGTCAGTTTAGAATTTTATATATATAGATAGATAGATAGATTATGGATAAGTTTAGATTCTGATGGTTTATTTAAGCTGTGCCACCGCCCGTAGCGCACTCGCGCACCCGCGAACACGCGTGATTTGCATGCAGATTGTTTAAGATACCTGTGTAGATACCCTGAAAATTTTCTTTAGATTTCTTTTCTGCCTGAGAACTGCAGGAATTAAATGTACTTGTATAGATACCGCATTTTATACATAGTGGTGGCCTAGTCGTTTGACCCGTTTAGGTTCATTTCGTTCCCGTTTCGTTCACATTCCCACTTCGTCAGCAATCCCATTTCGTCCACAATCAATCCCCAATTCGTCCACATTCCCATTTCGTCCATATTCCCATTTCGTAACAAAGTACCTAGTAACGAAATTGGTAGTGTATCGGCTCGTCAGACAAGAAACGTGTCTTTTCCAGTGTTTTTAACCGCGGCGCTGGTTGTTAGGCGACAGCTGACAGTTGCTAGGCAACGATTGATAAAATATAGCCATAGCCGCGCGCACACGCGCCATCGACCCTATGCTGTTTGGATGATTTTCGAAAACCTACCTATAAGTTTGCGATTTAAGTGATTAAATTTTGGCTATTCTTTACTGAACTGTCTTTATAACACTGTACGGAGGTACGGACCCTCCATGTACGTCTTACTCACACTTGACCGGTATTTATGACTTTTATCAGACTCTATTATGTGATTTTCATATGGGTCACAGTGCCCCAACTATACGGTACCAAGCTACTCATCATCATAATCATCATTATCTCAGCTTATATACATACTACTGCAGGGCATAGAGGCCTCTTCTCAGAATGAATGACTGAAGCTACTTTTTTAGGGCTCCGTAGTCAACTAGGAACCCTTATAGTTTCGCCATGTCTGTCCGTCTGTCTGTCTGTCTGTCTGTCTGTCCGCGGCTAAGCTCAGAGACTGTTAGTACTAGAAAGCTGTAATTTGGCATCAATATATATATCAGTCACGCCGACAAAGTGATTGAATAAAAAAAAGTAAAAAAAAATTTTTTAGGGTACCTCCCATAGACGTAAAGTGGGGGTGATTTTTTTGTCTCGGCTTACCTATCTGGGCTGGGGTATCGTTGGATAGGTATTTTAAAATCATTGCGGGGTTGCTAACATAATTTTTCTATTCAGTGATCTGTTTGCGAAATATTCAACTTTAAAGTGAAAATTTTCAATAAAATCGGGCCCCCCCCCCCCTCTAAAATCTAAACTGTTGGGTGGAAAAATCTGAAAAAATTCAGAAGGGTAGTAAATATATCAAATTTACTAGGAAAATTATAGCGGCTAAGATTGCTTGGAAATTATTTGTAGTTTAAGAGTAAATAGTAGCCTAAGGTATAAAACATACCTAAACTTGGATGATTCCGTACACATACGAAATCCTTAGGAAAATATTACTTGATTTTTTCGTAATGGCTACGGAACCCTACCTTGGGCGTGTCCGACACGCTCTTGGCCGGTTTTTTAATGAATCAGTTGATAATATTCTATGGCAATCTCATTTAGGTAACTAGCTCATCGTATACCATTTCGCATAGAGAAATTCCTCGAAGGCAGTCAATAATACATATAAGTGTGTACACGTATAACGCTATTAAAATCAGTCACACTCATAACCAGAGGCGGCGGCATTTTTGAGATCTCATATGACTTCTCATTTATCGTGTTTTAGACCCAAATGATACTAAAATTCAACCAACATAGATTGTTAGTACTTATCGTGTTATATGTAATTTTATAACTTAAATATAATAACAATCATTAGCAACTTTTGTTGCGATTGTCTTCGACTATTTAATATTATATCAATTTAAAATTTCCACTACCCAGAGTTTATCAGGATGAGATTCCTCTTTAGATCTTTGCTATTTACATTCTAACACTGATACTTGATTATCACTATCACACTACATTAAATCTAGGTAATATATAAAAATCTCGTGTCACGGTGTTTGTTATCGAACTCCTCCGAAACGGCTAGGCAGATTTTTTGAAACCTTTTGGTCTATATTCGGCAGGTCTGAGAATATGTCGTAGGCTATTTTTTGTAAACCTGCCCCTATTCTTCGCGGACGGAGTCGTTGACAACAGCTAGTTTTCTTATATTTATAGTTTAGTACGGTATTATACATATAGAAGCCGTATTACTCTTCTACTTATATTATAAATGAGAAAGTTTGTGAAGGGTTTGGATGTTTGTTATTCAATCACGCAATACCGACTGATCTATATAGCTTGAAACTTGATACTTAATTTTTCACACCACCTGCTCGACAATGCCTTATTATATATCATGCAAACCTCTCTCAAAGTAAGTCATTATAGCCCTTGGCTTTCGCCGGGGCGTAATGTTGTACTGAATTTCATTATAACCCGCTGGGCAGTAATGTTGTACTGAATTTCATTATAACCGCGGCAGTAATGTGATTCTCACTTCTCGTAGTTCTTATTGGTATGCACTTAATAGTAGATTGTACACCAAGGGGATAAAGCACTGCATTATATGTCACGGGCGCGATATTGAATCCTGAGCGTATCGAGGGACTCCAGATTTAACTCCCGAGCGTAGCAAGGGGTTTTTAGTTGATTCCCGAGCGAAGCGAGGGAATTAAGATGGAGTCCTGAGAGCTGTGAAGGATTTAACGCGCCCAAGGGAAAATCAGTTTTATCCCCGAGGAGAATACTCTACTTTTCTCACCTTTTGCGAGACAATAAAAACCAAGGCTACTACTAGAAAAATACTCGAAATAGACCCAGAAGCACTGATTCTGACACTAACTTTGCGCCTTTCGCAGTTTTCCATTTGTCGAAATCTTTGTAAGCTTTTAAGTATTTTTCCTTCGACTTCTCTGGGAGTAGATTATTAACAATTTCTAAGGCCGGCTTGCGCAGACCTGGGTTAGCTACTTAACTCCGAGCGAGTTAACTGCTAACCCAGGGTTAACAAGTGTCAAAATGTATGGAACTGTCATTCTTAACCCAGGGTTACCGATTTAATTTTCTTACCCTGAACTGTGCAAGTGGTCCTAAGGCGTCTAATTTAATGGAATCAGTACCACTACCATGAGTTCACAGTGACCGCACTCGATAGCGACTGCGTCAATGATTTGTATGGAGATTCCATACAAATCATTTACGCAGTCGCTATCGAGCACGGTCACTGCAAACTCATGGTAGTGGTCCAGGAGTCAAATCACTTTCGTCACTCGATATTTTCTTAATGTTTTATCTTCTTTTGCAGTTTTGATACTTAAAATTGCAGCGAATTGAAACACTCGCCGCTTTTGTTTAAGTATTTGACATTGTTTTGGTTCGGCCGCGGAACTGCAAATAAATGAGGTGCGGCGCGGCCCCCGCGGGGCTGATCACGTTGAGCAACAGCACCAGCAGCAGCACGGGCTGCGCCGCCGCGACCAGCACGTGCACGAGCTGCACGCCGGCCTGCACGCCGGGCGATTTTGAAATTAGACTTTAACTGCATACCAATAAGAACTACGAGAAGTGAGAATCACATTACTGCCCGGCGGGTTATAATGAAATTCAGTACAACATTACGCCCCAGCGAAAGCCAAGGGCTACAATGATTGAGAGAGGTTTGCATGATATATAATAAGGCATTGTCGAGCAGGTGGTGGGAAAAGTCTAATTTCAAAATCGCACGGCGTGCAGGCCGGCGCGCAGCTCTTGCACATGCTGGTCGCGGCGGCGCGCAGCCCGTGCTGCTGCTGGTGCTGGTGCTGGTGCAACGTGCTCAGCCCCCGCGGAGGCCGCGCCGCGCCTCATTTATTTGCAGTTCCGCGGCCGAACCAAAACAAAGTCAAATACTTAAACAAAAGCCGCGAGTGTTTCAATACGCTGCAATATCAAAGTCAAAGTCAAAGTATCTTTATTTGTCAACATAGGTGGTTACAATATACACAAGGTGTTACAAAGTAATTGGTATCACTATGTTTCGCCCACAGGCATACAAATAATTTAAAACTAATATAAAATTATAAAATTAGAATCGTCAAAATAATAAAATAAAATTAATTAATTACATTGATACAATCGAAAATAAAACATGCGTCAAACTAAAATAAAATATGATAAGTACGTTATAATTGAATTGAAACTATTGAATTTATTAAAATAGGCGAAATTAAATTAAAATGTCATAATAATGTCATGAAGGTAGCAGGTACAAAATAAAATAAACAATAAAATAGTTATCAAATTATATAAACCAATTGTAGATAGTCAAATTATACTCATATCATTACATAATTCTTGTACGGAATAGTATGCCTTTTCAGTTAAAAACTTAAATAATACACTTTTAAACAGTTTTATGTCTTCTAATTCTAAAATTCTCTTTGGCAGTTTGTTATAAATTTTTGGAGCCATTCCGAAAAAACTTTTAGCGAGTAAGGCTGTTCCTGGATATTTTCTCCTTCTGACGAATGCTATATGAATAATTGATGGAGTGCGAACTGTCAAACTTTAGAGTTTTGTACTTTACACTTCCTACATCCCATTAACTCCAAAATAACTGGATAATTCCGGATAGTTGTTAAATAGGAAACTAAATCACATATTTTATAATGTCAGAATAATGACGAGGACTAGTTACCTCGTCGTTGGTACTTCACGCTGTGCTAATAAACTTAACTATGCTTAAGCTACGGAACCGTCAGCAAACAATAAGCGAAGGATATTGGAATTTATCCGCCTATTGCAGTTCATTAGCCTTAATACTAACGCCAATAGAACTATATACCCAGTATGTTTCTTAACAACTTACATATTTTTCATGCTTTCCTTCACTTATGCCAGTAATATGAGTAAGACGGTATGACGGAACCATGTGGAAGAAAGTCATACGGAATATGCCAGAGAAGTCTGAACGCAAGCCGCAGCGTGCTCAAAATCACTTGTGGTGTAGTTACCGCAAGAATGCTCGGCGAATAATTTGAATTAAGAGACGGTAATACTCCATGAAAATATTTAATTAAGTTAACTGCTAAAACTTCTGAGTTCACAAACTTAATTGAAAACTTAAACAAAAGTTAAAAACTATCCGTCATTTTTGCATGCCGTTTAAAACAGTGACGGGTTTAAAAGAAGACCAACAATTTAGTTTAAGACAAGAAAAGTGTTTTAAAAGTAATTCCAGATTAAGATGTAACCTAATTTATGTAGACGCCAACAAAAAAGCCTTAACTCAATTTAGTATCCGTTATTCGTGGGTCTTAAACTTTTAAACGTTGAAATAACAACGGCAGAATATAATGTTTAACAAATTTTAGAGATCAACCAAGTCAAGTGGCTAAGCTATTAGCTAAGCAAGGTAGCTTGAGAACTTTACCTCGTCTTTACCTAGTTTACGTAGGTACTTATATTCATACAAAAAAAAACGATACGGAACTCGCCCGACAAAAATATAATTCTTGAACTCAAATGTCTGATAGATTCATCTAACTTTGCGCAGTTAGTTAGTAAGTTTGACAAAACCTGGTATTTTATTTCAATTGTCAAACTTTGGCACCTTTCAAATCCCTTCTAATAAAACCTGCAATACTTACAGTGTAATCAACGTGCAATTGGTTGTGAAAAGATTCCACCCTGGTACACGATTTAGTTTCCTTGACTGTACATGTAGAGATATCTCACATTATTGTTTCTGCGTGTAGAGTAAATTGAATCAATAGAATATTTTTATTATTTTCAATTTTATAGTGGCATCTTCGACGTTTAAAAAGGAGTTTTCAATGTATGTTTCAGTATATATCGTCGTATATTTTGTTTTCCTTCACGTATTTCCATTATTACTACTTTTCAATATATAGTTGTTCGCTTTATTTCGATACTTATTTCAAAATTAATAAGATTCATACTGCCCTATTCACACTAAATCTAACTAAAATATTTTTTATCTGGACGTTATTTTACCTTTTTTAATTTTACTTGTAGATGGTTAAATCTATTATGGAGACGTGCCATCCAATTATTATGGTAAGCTTGCCTATCACGGCGGCTGAACGTACAAGTTACCCCGTAGGTAAGCAGGGGTTAATAAAATTATTATTTACGCTTGAGATAATTTGATCAGGCTTGTAACACGATACTAGTTGCTGGCATAATGAAACCCTCCAAGGATTGCTCCGTAGATACATTGTTGCGAAATATTAGTATCAATAATAATAATTGGAACATATTCAGCGGCATGTATTTTGGTTTCATGTTACAAGATCTCACTTGTACCTACATCATACTGCATGTCATATCCTAAGATCAAAATATGACTGCGAAACATACTGCGAAAGTTATGTACAGATACGGATGGCTAAACCTGCAAGGGCACCAATAGAACAAAATTTTAGAATAACGTGGTTAAAATGGCAAATTCATAACCCTTATAATTTCATCATGTCTGTTTGTGACTCTTATTACTAAAAAAGATTTTATTTGACATGGGTTTTTAATATAATTAATAATTAGTTAATCACGTCGATAATTATTGATCAAAGATTTTAGAATCGTTTTCAATGTCAAAGTTAAATGAACTGAAAACTTGCGTTCCGCAAAGTAAGGCCTGATTCAATAAATTATGTCAAAGCTAGTCTAAATATATTTGTTCAATTTTGGATAAAACAAGCACATATGAATGTCGAAGAACCTAAGTACTGTCGCTATGATGTGAATTAAATTTACACTTGCAGGTACCCAATTAGGTACCCAAACCAAAAATTTGAGCGAGTTAAGAAAGTACTCGTATTTAGTATTGAGGCTGCGAGAGGAACGGAATGCACTTCGACTGCTGGCATAATGCAGCTCTGCCCGGTTCATTTGGCGCGTCCCGCCTTATTCGACGCTTGCCTCGCTGTAGTGAATAGAATCCAAATTACTCGAAAAATTCTGAGCGCAGAAACGTAGACTTCTCGTAGGAATTGTTCTAAAGGCGTTGGTGGGCTTGACTTCATTAAATAAGCAAATAAACTAGTTAATATTTTTTTGAAATTTTGATATCATTTCAAAGATAAATGAACAACTATCACAACTATGTGTTAACAGTAGATTTGTTCCACCGAATCGTTACGAGTAACTTAGAAATAATAGAGATGTTTTTTTCATATAAGCTAAAAACGTTTTTAGACGATGCTCTACCTCCATAGTACGATTTATGTATGATCCGGTACACTGAAATACGTAGGAATGCTTACAACACAACATTTATAATCTTCCTATCAAAAGATCCTATTGTAAAGATACGATAACTCTACTTTTCTTTTGTGCACGTGGTACTTTAATCTTACCCCAACGATGCGTGTAAAGTTCACCCCATATTATATTAAAAGGACAAAAGCGATCGGGGTCACAAAAACTTGTCTTCCTCCGAGATACTTTGCGATAAGATCAAGATGACAAACCTTGTACAAACGATTCACTACTCGGTCAAGTTTCATTAGTTTTTCCAACACTTTAGTAACAGGAAGAAGTCAGATTGGGAGCGTGAAAGGAGGTGAAAAGGGGGGTATGGGGGGTCTAAGGTTACAGCTATGCCGTGTAATCTCAAGTTAGCGAGCAATTTGGTGTTTGCTTTCAGCGCCGCTACAGCTTTGAGTATTGGATTGTCTTCACATCCCAACGCAAATCCCTGTTATTTTTATCGCTAATGTAGGAATAAGAGATGCAAAATCGCTGCCTCGGCGAATACTTTGTAATCCCTGTAGCGAACAACCACAATAAATTCGCTCAGTTTTATACGGCATTCGATATTTATGTCCGCTCAACCGTAACGCTCCTTAACTTGACCTCCCGACTTATTTTACGTTTCCTCGTTTTATTAGCTCGGCTCTGCGGATCTTGGAGCCGAGACGTTACTTTTGCTATCTCTTAGTTTTGTTCTTAATGTCGGAAGACGGACCAGTTTTTACAAATTAAAATAACATTAAGAAAACACTTTTCAAAGGAAGTCGTAGAAGACGTACCTAGATTGAATTAACATTTTCTCTTCAACGGATGTACTTTTTTAATTAGTTTTTTTTTTATGTTAAGAATTAATTATTTGAGTAGTGGTAGAGCCATGTTGTAGCTAGCCACTGCATCATGAATGGGCCGGCTCGTCCGGGGCAGTACCACCCTCTCACAGAACATCGGCGTGAAGCAGCAGTACTCCTGCTGCGTTTCGTACGGTCAGTGAGAGCGCCGGGGGCCCAATACCATTCCCCTTCGTCTATTCCCTGTCCTTTTTCCTCTCCCTTTTAGGGCCGACAACGCACTGGCATCGCGTAAAGCGCTGCGGGTGTCTATGGACAGTGGTGATCATTTAACATCAGGTGACCCACAGTTCGTTTGTCTGGCCTCTCTAACATAAAAAAAATTACTAATTATAATTTTTGTTTTACGTGATAAATAGTGATAATCAACTTACCTCGAGCTATACATATATGTCCAACTGCCCAGGGACAGGCCTCTCTACGGAATGAAAGGGCTTGGGCTGTAGTTCCCACGCGAGCTTTGCGCGAGAATTGGGAACTTAATAACAATGTACCTAGCCTTGTGCTATCTGTACCTACATATTTTGTATATCAGACGAAGCTGCTTAAATGACTGACAGACTGATGACTGCCATATTAGTGCAGAGCGGTTACCTATCATATTCTCGAAAAGCTCAATTCCGAATATTAAAATTCCGAAAACGAAATTCCTTTTTTTAATTTTCCAAATTATTGTTTGTCCGAAATTTTATTTACCATATTTTCTTTTGCCAAATGTTTTAAAATCCATTTTTTTATTTGCCAAATGATTCAAAATCCAACTGCATGAAATTCCGTAGGATCATTTGCCAAATATATATTTATTCCGCAAAGGTCAGGCGTACAAAAGGCGACCATACAATTATGTGTGGAGCGTAATATTCATTTTGTTGTTTTATGTTGCCCAAATATTTTATTGAGTTTGCAATGTGGGTAGAGGGTTTTGTAGGTGGTTATAAAAAAAATAACTAACACCAAAGGCTAATGTGGGAGCTTCGCTCCGCTACGCTCCCGCATTAGCCTTTGAACCAAATCTATCCGAGTCGCTTCCGCTCCGAACCGTCTTGCACGCTCGCTAAAAATTAAGCAATGTTGTCTTACTCTGATGTTAGGTTAAGTAGGTAGATAATAAAAACATACTTTCGGCTTTTCGTTACATTTAGATTATGAAAATATGGCAACTGATTAGGTTGCCAAATAAAAAAATGGATTAATGTAATTCGGGATTTTGAATTTGTTGGCAAATAAAACTGTGATTAAATGAATCCGTGGCATTGTGAAGTTGTGGAAAAACAAATATATGGATTTTAAAAAGTCGGTAAACCGTTTTCCGATAAATGAAATTCGAGTAAAAGAGTTTCTAAACATCGATTGGTTACCGTGCAGCGCCCAAACTACTGTCACTAAAACCTTGAGATTCTACAAATACTTCCTTTTATAACGAAGGCTCGCTTGAAAGTCAGGTTTTCGAAAATTTAACCCCTAAGGGAATGAAATAAGGAATGTAATGCTGTATGGAAAATTAAAACATCTGAAGCTACAGATAACAAACTTTAAATCTTAGCAACCTAAAGTAATTTAAAATTAGTGACATTAATATTTTTTCATATCAACTTAAAACCTCCTGCCGCCCTCGCCAAATTTTGTTTCAATTAACTTTTGATCTTTATGTCCCTTATTGAGTGAGTTCAATGCCCAATTAAACACTGCAATGGGCGGCAAAACTGAGGTAGGGCAGCAGGCGGGGGGACGAAATAAAGGACGAAATTTTACATGGAAAAATCTAAACCACTACAGCTTCCAAATTTTAGGTTTTAGCTAGGAAGTTAATCTAACGTCCAATTCCTAAATCTAATCTAATTTACCTCATTTACCTCTAATTTACCTGCGAAAACGAAGTCGAGGGCAAAAGCTAGTTTAATGTGGAAGTTTTAAATATCCCCATTTTTGGTTAAGATCATCAAGGACTTCTAAAATGAATTATGATTATTATGATTTCATTCTACTCTTACATCAGTTGCACTAAAAAAGTTGGGCCCTATATTATTAATTGTTATACGCCACATGTCACAAAGTCCCGGCGAGCAGTAAATAAATACAGTCGACGGATGTCCACGTTTTACTCAACTTTAACTGCATGTTGCGAGCGTGTGCGCCATTATTACGCTCGTAATTCTGGGATTGCTCAAAAATTTGTTTACCGTGCGAACTACAATACAATACAATGACTCTTTATTGTACACCAGGAATAGTTATTTATTTATTTATCGTATGGCGATTACACACTGGTTAGCAAAATACATATTAAATTTAAACTTAAAACAAACAAATTATTATTAAAATTTACAACCAGGCAGATAAACACTCGCATCCTTTGTCAGATGTTTAAAGTCCTCAGCCGGTCCATTGTATCTGGTGATGGGGCACTCGAATACCATGTGGTGTATGTTTTGCTTCGGATCTCCACACTCGCAAGCCGCCGACCCACACCATCCCCACTTGTGCCAGAGGTATGCGCAGTTTCCGACTTCAGTCCTCAGGCGATTCAGTTTGCACCATGTCTGTCGGTTTTCACTGAACCCTTTGGGCCTCTCCCGAGTGTTAAGCTCAAAGATGGTGTCGTCTACACTGTCCTGCTGGGCTTCCCATTCCTTTATCCACGCTTCGCTATCATTCCATGTGGGGTCGTGTGAGTGAAAGAATTTAGCAGGTGGATTTCGGGATTTGAGTCGGGTGTTCACAAGCTTATCCAGGTCCTCGTGTACAGGCAGCAGAGCGTTTTCAGAAATTTTTGTCAACTCTCGTGCCAGGCATTTCTGTCTGCGGATGCCCGGTGGTGCAATGTTGCTGAGGGCCGGAAGCCAATAAGTAGGCGTTGGCATGATGCAGCCCGTGATGATCCTCATGGTGTTGTTAAGCTCTACGTCTACTTTAGCCACGTGGGCACTGTTCATCCATACAGGGGCACAGTATTCCGCCGTTTAGTAGACAAGGGCCATAGCAGTGGTCTTCAAACAAGCAGCGCTGGCACCCCACGATGTACCTGTCAACTTCTGAACTATGTTGTTCCTAGTCTTTAGTTTTCCAGACAACTTATCAAGGTGGTTCCTATACGTCAAACTCCTATCGAGGGTCACACCCAGGTACTTCGGAGAGAAATTATGACGCAGAGTCGTACCTCTTAACCTCACTTTCAGCTGTTTATTAGCTAGTTTGTTTGAAAGGTGGAAACAGCAGACCTCCGTCTTGCTGGCATTTGGGCATAGGCGCCAGTGTTGGAAATACTCGCCAATTACCTCCAAGTCTTTTTCCAAAGTAGCTTCCGTTGCTTCCATGATTTCATGTTGAGTTACCAGAGCAATATCATCAGCGTAGCCAAACTTTCGTGAGGTCGTGGCAGGCAGGTCGTGGATGTAGAGGCTGAAGAGCAGGGGAGCAAGCACAGAGCCTTGGGGCAAGCCATTGTTCAAAATCCTCATTTTGCTAGACTTATGGCCTAGATGGACTTGGAACGGTATTTGTGAGAGCATCTTCTATCACTCTGAATATTCTTAGGCATGGGACAGCTTTCAAGAGTTTATAGAGCAGTCCCTGTCGCCACACAGTGTCGTATGCAGCTGTTAAGTCTATAAAGGCTGCAGAAAATTTTGTTCCAGATTGGAAGCCTACCTCGATATGTGTTGTGAGGGCGAGAACCTGGTCGCAGCAGTTCCGCTTCGGCCTGAAACCAGCTTGGTCCTGTGGAATCTTCGAGAGTTCCAGCAGCTTATACATAACGCTGAGTAGGGCTATTGGGCGGTAACTGTCTGCCCTGTCTTCGGGCTTTTCTGGCTTAAGGGGAGCGATCACTTTTGATGTCTTTAATTTGGGTGGTATTTTTCCAAGTTGTATTATATGTGTATAAAATACCGCCAGCCATGACTGAGTCCTTGGGCCACAATGCTTCAGGAATTCAGGAAAAAGGCCGTCTTCCCCACATGCCTTGTTCACGTTGATAAGTGTGATTGCCGATTCAATTTCGGAAACAGTGACAGGGATTGCTTGGGACTTTTCCAGTTTCAGCCTCCTGCGAATTTCACGGGTATGGAGTCTGTGACTCGGTGCTTTCTAGAGTTCCACTATCCGGTTACCAATGTCATTCGGGCTAACCTTCGGCTGACAACATTGGGACGTCTGACCAGAAGTTAGTCTTCTCAGAAGGTGCCACGCTTTGCGGCTTGAGTGCGTGAAGTTCATCTTTCCAACTGTCTGTTCCCACTTTACCTTACGGGCTTCATCCAGAGACCTTATTAGTTCATGGGCCGTACTTCTGTCAGCAGTTTTCCGAAATGTCTCCCAAAGCTCCTCAGTCTCGCTATTCCAGCACGGAACATACTGCCTCCTGTACCCTCGTGGTATACACTGTTTTGCTGTCGAGATGATAAGCTTCGTAAGACGATCGTAGTTTTTTGGTAAGGGTTCGATCCATCTAATCCTCTCGTCTAGTTTTTCTGCGTATTTTTTCTAGTCAGCTTTTTGGAAATTCCAACGAGGGCCCGGGTAGGACTGTACCAAAGGGATTTTTAATCCAATTTCCAAAAGAATAGGTCGGTGCTGGCTGTTCGGGAAATCACTAAGCACGGACTTTTTTACAGGAACTGGGAAGCCATCCGGATCCCTAGAGATGAAGACCAGGTCAGGGTTATAGCTTCGGCCCCATCGAGCAGACTTAAAAGAGCCTCTGGTTTTGTTGTCATGGACCAGGAATGCGTTCGTCTTGTCTGCCCACTCCGTTATGTCTCTGCCATTCTCATCAATATCCTTATAGCCCCAGGAGGTATGATGGCTGTTAAAGTCTCCCATATATACGGCGGGGTGTTGGAGCTTTGGTAGTGCGGGCTTCGGCCAACGGCTTTTTGGTGGTTTATAGATATTACATATCTTAGTTTCGCCCATCTCGATCGACGTTATGGCAATGTTTTCTGAGTCAATATTATTGGAGACGACAACAGTGGATTGTGAGATCGAGTGGTGCACGTACGTTGCTGTACCATATTGAGCGTGATACGCTACCAGGCTGTAGCCAGTGAGTGCTCCTCTGCGAGTGAGTTGTATTTCATCTGCGGCATGTGTCTCTTGTAGTAACACTACGTCAATGTCCAAATTATTAATGATCTTAGCTAAGCAGTCGGATTTAGATTGGCTTATACCTTCTATGTTAAGTTGACAGATGCGGACTGAAGGTCCGACATCTTTTGTCAACGGGCTCTTTAGAGCGCCGCTTTTCGCATTATTCATATTGAGCTTATTCATTGATAGTTGTATTTCCAGTGTGCGCTGCGAGATTAGGAAGGAACAGTGCAGCTGCCAGGTTTGTTGCTCTCTTAGCACCACCCGGAGGTCACGTGTAGGGCATCTAGGGTTACTCCTACGGACGTAAAGCAACAATCGACCTCCAATTACCAGGAATAGTAAGCAATACAGAAAACAGGTACACAGAGAGTAAGTTACAAGGTAAGCAATAGGCAATACTACAGTTTTAATCGACACCTTTGATTTTAACTTTGTAGTTAGCTTATTATAATGTTATAATGACTATAGCTAAACCGTTTAAATGAGTCCTCGCCCGCGCGGTACAGGGGCTGGGGGGTAAGACGACAAAGGGGGCCGGGAGAGGTGCAGGCGGCTTTGTCGTCTACCCCCACGCCTCTGTCCTGTACACCGCAGGCGAGGACTCGTTTAAACGGTTTAGCTATATCTCCTTATACACATCCCTTAAAAGGATGAGTTGGCCAATTGTAATTTATCTCCACGGTTGCCTGCGACTCCATCAGCAAAGAGTTCGTTTATCGCTGTCCCGCGGGTGGGAACTATGCAATTTTCCAGGATAAAAAGTACTCTATAAGATAATCCATGTTCGTAGCGTGATGTTGATACTATATATAGTCTTCAGCGATAAATGGACTATTCAACACTAAAACATTTTTTTTATGTGAAAGGGAGGAAAACGAGCAAGCGGGTCATCAGATGGAAAATAATCACCACCGGGCGGTATATCCACAACTCAATCAACCAATCAATCAATTTGAACCTATAGTTCCTGAGATTAGCGCGATCAACCAAACAAACAAACTGTCCAGTTTTTTAATATTAGTATATACTAGCGACCCGCCTCGGCTTCGCACGGGTGCAATGCTGATACTAAATAAATAATACTACAGAATGTCTTTATTACAACGTTCTCAGCTTTTTTTGTACCTTATGGGCACGGTGCCGCCACAACCGCTGTCATATTATATCAATCAATGTATTTACACACAATGTATTTAAAGTATTTAATTGGATAAGGACTAATGCGGTATTGCTTAAAATCGCTTCGTTAATAAGCCATTACTTCTCGTAAAAAGTAAAGGATAAAAAATGGTTATTGTGGGTTATCCCTATGAGATAGACATATACCACCGCGGACTTTTTTGTAGACCTTTTTATGGTGTACAATACTTACTGTACTACATTATTTTGATATATCTCGTAGCGTTCAGCCAGCGTTTGCAATGTAAGCACATGTTGGGGGTTAAAGTCACTCGCGTCCGTAGGTTTACCCTTGAGACCCTACACGTGACCCCTGGGTGGTGCCAAATGAGTGACACACTGGTAACGTGGGAGAGCCACGCTTCGGCACGAATGGGCCGGCTCGACCGGAGTGATACCACTGCCTCACAGAAAACCAGCGTGAAGCATTACTTGCGTTTCGCTGAGTGAGTGAGGGTACCGGAGGCCCAACCCCCCACCCCCCAACAAAAAAAAAATGATGATGGCGCGGCTGAGTAACAGACTACCCCAGGAGGGTACCAGCTGCGCTAGCGCTGGAGAATCCCTCTCTGGGCTGCCATGCTCAGGTAGCATTGTGCCTGAGCATGGAAGCCCAGACTCTGCCCCATCGTACTCTGGGGGGGGCAACCCAACTGCGCTCTTTCATAATTCCACATTTGCTAGGGGCGAGAGCATAGCAGTTACGGCATCCCCTGTCACGCTGGCCGTGGACTTCTGCAACATCAGGGGTTTACATTCCAACCTCAATGCTGTTCATCACCACCTTGAGACAGCTAAGCCGGCCTTGCTCTTTCTGACTGAGACGCAGATATCGTCTCCGGCAGACACGTCTTACCTCTCTTACCCTGGGTACGGATTAGAACACTCTTTTGTACCTAGGGCTGGGGTGTGTGTGTACGTTAGAGATGATATCAGTTCTCGTCACCTCAGCAATCTTGAAGGTAAGGACCTCTCCACTTTATGGTTACGTGTGGACAGCGACGACCATCCACGCGTCTATGCGTGCCTGTATAGGTCCCATAGCGGTGACAGCGAAATTGACCGACTCATGGAGCAGTTCCAAATGGCTGTGGACTCCGTGCAACAGCAGGTCCCTTCTGCAGAGATTGTGATACTCGGCGATTTCAACGCCCATCACGTCGAATGGCTTGGCTCTGGCAGGACCAATCATGCAGGGAGATCTGTTCGCGACTTTGCTCTGGCAAATGGCCTGACGCAACTGGTTACTGCGCCTACGCGAATACCAGATGTGCAGAACCAGGAGCCTTCTCTGCTTGACCTTTTGCTGACTTCTCATCCGGCAGGCTACCAAATCTCCGTTGAGGCCCCTCTCGGCTCCTCGGATCATTGCCTGATCCGGAGTAAGGTGCCACTCACGTGCCCGCTGCGTCGGCGAGTTGCTTGTAGCCGTCGTGTGTGGCATTACAAGTCAGCAGATTGGGATGGGATGCGGTCCTTCTTTGCGTCCTACCCTTGGAGGCATGTTTGCTTCAAGCCGGATGATCCCAACGTCGCTGCTGACTCTGTTACTGACGTGGTGCTGCAAGGAATGGAACTCTTTGTTCCTTCCTCAGCGGTCCCCGTTGGTGGCAGATCCCAACCTTGGTTTGGTCGATCTTGTAAAATGGCTTCTCGCCGAAAGCAGGAGTGTTACCAAGCTTGGGTAAATGCAGCGAAGGTTCGGGATGTAAAGACCAGTGTTTTAAAAAAGGAGTTTAACTTTGCCTCCAGGTCCCTTAAAAGAGACATTGCCAGAGCTAAATCGTTGCACATTGGTAGAATTGGCGAGAGACTAGAGCGCCTCCCTTCGGGAACTCGTGCGTTCTGGTCTCTTGCCAAAGCTATCCAGGGGAATTTCTGCACGCCTTCTTTTCCGCCTCTACACGCGGGTAACGATTCTTTGGCCCACGACGCAAAGGAAAAAGCCGATCTTCTAGGTAAATTCTTTGCGTCCAACTCGACTTTGGATGACGGGGGACGCATGCCACCGACCATACCGCGTTGTGAGAGCTGTATGCCGGATATCCGGTTCCACCAAAGCTCAGTGCGTAAAGCACTTCTCTCCCTCGATATCCATAAGTCCAATGGGCCTGATGGAATCCCTCCGGTAGTGTTGAAGATGTGCGCTCCTGAGTTGGCTCCGGTTTTAACGCGTCTTTTTCGGCTCTCCTACTCTTCTGGCGTAGTCCCGTTCTCATGGAAGTCTGCTCTGGTCCACCCGATCCCTAAAAAAGGTGACCGCTCTAATCCATCTACCTATAGGCCAATAGCCATAACTCCCCTGTTCTCTAAGATAATGGAGTCCGTTATCAACCGCCAGCTCCTTCGATACCTTGAAGACCGACAATTGCTCAGTGACCGTCAATATGGTTTCCGTAGCGGCCGCTCGGCCGGCGATCTACTGGTTTACCTGACACATCGTTGGGCACAGGCGATTGAGACAAAGGGTGAAGCATTGGCTGTTAGTTTAGATGTGGCGAAGGCCTTCGATCGGGTTTGGCACAAAGCGCTCCACTCAAAACTTCCGTCCTTTGGGCTTCCTGAGAAATTATGCGGATGGATCAGCAGCTTCCTAACGGACAGAAGCATAAAGGTTGTAGTTGACGGTGCATGCTCTGATTCCATGTCTGTGAATGCTGGTGTCCCTCAAGGCTGTGTGCTATCGCCTACGCTCTTCCTTCTGCATGTCAATGATATGCTGCCATCCGGCGGCATTCACTGTTATGCGGATGATAGTACGGTTGATGCCTCTTACACCGGCCGCGCCGGTATTTCTCGGGAAAACGTTATAGAGTGCCGAAATAAACTTGTGTCTGAAATTGAGACTTCCCTAAAAGAAGTTTCAGAATGGGGTCGACTTAATTTAGTCCGTTTTAACCCCACTAAGACACAGGTTTGCGCGTTTACCGCAAAAAAGTCTGCGTTTGTCGCGTCACCTCTTTTCGAAGGCACTCCCCTTGCTACCACAGCCAGTATCGGAATCCTTGGTATTGACATCTCGAGTGAAGTCCAGTTCCGCGACCACTTGGAGAGTAAGGCTAAATTAGCCTCGAAGAAGCTCGGCGTGCTCAACAGATCGAGACGGTATTTCACTCCAGCCCACCGCCTTCAGCTTTATAAGGCGCAGGTTCGCCCACATATGGAATACTGCTCTCATCTGTGGGCGGGGGCTCCCCGGTACCAGCTTCTCCCTCTGGATCGCATACAACGGAGAGCGACTCGAATAGTCGGCTGCCAACGAACTTCTGATGGGCTTGATTCCTTGGCGCTGCGTAGAGATGTAGCTTCACTGTGCATCTTCTATCGCATGTACAACGGAGAGTGCTCCGAGGAGTTATTCGGGTTGATCCCTGCCGCATCCTTCCGCCACCGCCCTACGCGACAACACTTCCATCCTCACCATCTGGATGGTTGGTTGTCTTCTACTGTGCGTTTTTCCAGAAATTTCCTGCCTCGCACAGCAAAGCTCTGGAATGAGGTTCCTGCTGCGGTATTCCCGGACCGATATGACCTTCAAGCTTTCAAAAAAGAGCGTACTCCTACCTAAAAGGCCGGCAACGCACTTGTGACTCTTTTGGTGTCGCAGGTGTCCATGGGCGACGGTAATCGTTTACCACCAGGCGATCCGTCTGCTCGTTTGCCCCCTATATCATAAAAAAAAAAAAAAAAAAAAAAAAAAAAAAAAAAAAAAAAAAAAAAAAAAAAAAAAAAAAAGTGTTTATTTACGACATCACATTAGAAACCTCTAAAATTATCAGTGTTTCTCTACTGTACTATGCATGTATTATATGTACATATAAACCTTCCTCTTGAATCACTCTATCTATTAAAAAAAAACTGCATCAAAATCCGTTGCGTAGTCTTAAAGATCTAAGCATACCTACATAGGGACACACAGACAGCGGGAAGCGACTTTGTTTTATACTATGTAGTGATTAAGATTCAAATTGTGAAGGCGTGTAGTGTTGTTTGTTGTAATCGATAATAGATTGCTCAAAATTTTTAATTCAGGTACTAGGAAAAATCTTACTTATTATTATTAGCCTTATTTATTTGCTAGTCTTAACCAGTGGCTTATTTATTTACCTATAGTTTACTACAGTTGTCTACGACTCCGTCTGCGAAGAATAGTGGTATACAAAATAACCTACGACTTATTCTCAGACCTACTAAACAAATAGCCAAAAAAAACATGAAAATCGATCATGTCGTTTCGGAGGAGTTCGATAACAAACACTGTGACATGAGATTTTTATGTATATTAGAAAGATTAGAAGAAGATTATACAATATAATTGGAAATTTAAGCTTTAGCCGGTATGGTGAAACTAAGTTAAGCTGGCTAATGAAGTCTATCTTTAGGGATTTCCATAATATTTATTGAACATAATGGAAAAACCCTAATGTAGGTCGAACGGTCCCTTTTTAGCGCCTCGGGGCAGGCTGTTATTGGGCCGAGATTTATATTCTGCCTACTTTTCGAATTCTGTCAACCGCGCATATTTATTCGTGGTACATTCTAGATTTATTTACGCAAAAGTTCGGGAACGCTTTTTCATCCCATAATATTTATTTGAAGATGCTTCAAGTTGCCACTTCGAGAAATTTGTTTGTACTAATGTACATCTTGATTGTCATTTAAGAAGGAACGCTTAAGGATAGTTGTGTATGTACATTTTGACATGATTTATTAGAAATGTTTTATGTTTAACCTAACCCAAAGGTGTGATTAATCCCTCCTAGCATTTTGTAATTAGTATTTTGGTAATTGATATCTTTTAGTACACGAATTGATTCTTTGTTTAAAGGTATATTGCATACACTCAATCTTGTCTTATTTAGCAAACAAGTTTATAACCTCAAAATGCATTTATTTAAGCTAAATATTTTGTTCCATAAATAAAGCAATTCCAGACAGAAAGTGAACATGGTATCCAAAATGTTGACCCTGGTAGCTTTATAGATGAGAAAGTAACAGTTTTAGCTAAAAATGATGCATTTTGAGGTTAGAAAGTTGTTTACTAAATCAGACTATGAATGAATGCTATATAGGTAGGTAATTTTTGGCCTCAGAAGTCGCTGAACACTATAGTATTTTGTCGCAATAACCAGTTATACTGCAAAGTTTGAAATGTCATGTTAGTGAAAGTCACAAAGTACTAAAAAGTTCAGCAACAGTAATATGAATTCTGTGCAGAGAAGTCGTATGCCCATTGAATAACCCATTGACTGGTATATCTTAATATATAAAAGAAGAAACTGACTGACTGACTGACTGACATATCAACGCACAGCCCAAACCACTAGGCCTAGAGATACCAAATTTGGCATGTAGGTTCCTTTTAAGGTCTAGGGGTGCACTAAGAAAGGATTTCTCAAAATTCACTCCCTAAGGGGGTGAAAAGGGGGTTCAAAGTTTGTATGGGGAAACAAGATTAGTTCGATTATTTTATTCGAAACTTCACAGAAGTACTCCTAATTATAAATGAGTAAACACGTGTTTCAGGTTTTTTTAGAATTCAACCCCTATAAGGGGGGTAAGGGGTAACAAAGTCTGAAAATCAACATGGGTGTTGTTTCTATGGTTTATCGGGTCGCTGGTTATGAAAACAACAACGGTTTTAAAATCCGACGTGGCAGACATAAAATACCATCTCCCTGGATGGGGTGCGATGGTTGAAATGTCTAAATATCAATATGGGTGTCGTTTTTAAGGTTTTGCCCAAACCACTGGACCTAGAGACTTGAAATTTTGCACGTAGATACCTTATACAATGTAGGCATCCACTAAGGAAGGATTTTTGGGAATTCCCTCGGGAACGGGAAAAAACTGGATTTATATATTCGATTCCGAGTGACCCTATCTTAGTAACTATAATAACTAGACTCTTCAAATTTGATACACAAGTAGGTATTACATTATTTAAAACATTAATTTCAGGATTTTTCAAAATTCCCACGGATAAGGAAAAAACGGGATTTATATATTCAGTTCAACGGGATCCTATGAACTATAATTACTAGACTCTTCAAATTTGGCATAGATGTAGGTAATTATAAATTCCCATGGGATATGGAAAAAACGGGATTTTTCGTTTAACTGGTCGTAGAAAGCTGAAATTCGGCATGTAGGTTGTTTGGGTAGTGTTGAGCTGGATTGAGAGAGGACTTTTCAAAATTCCTACGGGAACGGTAAAAACAGGATTTTTCGTTTTACAGGTCGTAGAAAGTTGAAATTCGGCATGTAGGTTGCTTGGGGAGTGTAGATGAGCATTGAGAGAGGACTTTCCCATATTCCCACGGGAACGGGAAAAAACGGGATTTTTCGTTTTACTGGTCGTAGAAAGCTGAAATTCGGCATGTAGGTCGTCTGGGGAGTGTAGAGGAGCATTGAGAGAGGACTTTCCAAAATTCCCACGGGAACGGGAAAACGGGATTTTTCGTTTTACTGGTCATAGAAAGCTGAAATTTGGCATGTGGGTTCCTTGGGGAGTGTAGAGCTGGATTGAGAGAGGACTTTCCAAAATTCCCACGGGAACAGGAAAAAACAGGATTTTTCATTTTACTGGTCGTAGAAAGCCCAGCCCAGCCATCTCATCATCTTGGAGAGTGTAGAGGAGCATTGAGAGAGGACTTTCCCAAATTCCAACGGGAACGGGAAAAAACGGGATTTTTCGTTTTACTGGTTGTAGAAAGCTGAAATTCGGCATGTAGGTTGTTTGGGGAGTGTCGAGGAGCATTGAGAGAGGACTTTCCAAAATTCCCACGGGAACGGGAAAAACGGGCTTTTTCGTTTTACTGGTCATAGAAAGCTGAAATTTGGCAAGTGGGTTCCTTGGGGAGTGTAGGGGAGCATTGAGAAAACATTTCTCGAAATTCTTACGGGAACGGGAAAAAACAGGATTTTGCGTTTTACTGATTGTAGGCTGCAAAGGGCACTTTAACCGACTTCTAAAAAAGGAGGAGGTTATGCATTCCACTTTATGATTTTCTTTATGTAGGTATGTTCACCGATTTCTCGGTCAATTGTGGACCTGCTTGCTTGCTTGCCGGTATGCTTGCTTGCTTGATATCTTGGTTCTTTGGAATACTCATAGTACACGCGAGCGAAGCCGCGGGCAAAAGCTAGTTCATTATATTACAAGCTTTTTTTATAATTGGTGTCTATTTATAAGTATAACATTCAATTTGCGATACTAGATTTAAATATTCAACGATTTCTTAAAATAACTTGATTATTCTACGACTTGAATACAATGTATCTATACCAGCAGCCGCAAAACTATTACATTTTATTTTTCTTCACAACGAGCTTCACTTACCTCGTCCGAACAATTTATTGTCATAAAATTATTCATAACATCAACAGCTGAAGCAAAATGCAATGCGACTCGCCTCGGCAGAGCGTCTGAAACATAATCAGCCGTGAAATGGGCCCGTCCACTCCAACCGAAGATTGTTTCACTCTCACGTCGCCTACGTGCACCTCATGTGAAAATACCTTTATTATTTTGATTTACCTCCTGTTTTAAATTCATAATGCAATTTTTTCGAACAGTGTTAGCATTATCATCTGAATATTTTTTAGGTTTGTAAATACCATAAGGTCACATGAAGTTTTTACTCTTCAAAAATAGGTGACCGGTTCTACGCTTATTTTGATGACTATTGAATAATTTATTAATTCAAACACTCACCACATACTTAGCTCGAAGCACTGATGGCCGATGGGGCCAAAAGGTTTGTTGAAAGGCATCCACGGACTGGAAGATGCAGTGAAGGTAGGTCTCCAACAAGATGGGCCGACGACCTGGTTAAGGTTGCTGGAACGGGTTGGATGCGGATGGCACAGGACCGGTCTGTTTGGCGAACTTTTAGGGAGGCCTAAGTTCAGCAGTGGACGCATTTTGGCTGAAATAATAAATTTAAACACGTCTTTAACGAGACTGTAAATGTTATACCAACTACAAGCAAACTTTTATATACCAAGAGAATTTTGAATCTATCCTAAATACCATCCGTAAGATTTTCCTTGAAATAAGTAAAACATTTTTTAAATTGAAAACTTTTCATTTGAACTCAAGCTGTTCTCTGATGTTAATTATCATGTTAAACTTTCTAAAAAGCCAACAAATTATTATTTGTTCAGTGATGTTATGTTCTAGTCGAATGGCTTTCATCTTTTTGTCTCGCAGAAAAACATTTAAATCATAGTCGGACAAGCCCCGACCAAAGGCTGTGCCAATTAACGCTCCGATTACTTTCTGAATTATTTATAAACGCTTTATGATCAAACGTGTATTTATTACTCTCATTTTGTAGCGATATTTAACGAAGCTTTATCTTAATGAGTGTTACATTCGAAAATCGTGTTTTGCGGAAATAATGTAAAGGATATCGTGGAAGATATATTGCGATCATTTTTTTCGTTAATTTCAGTAGGTACCAGTTTATGACATCCATGACTGTCATCGTCATTAATTCGACTGAAAAAGTGCACTGCACGATAGAAGTAAGTAACTATCATGATTGTGAGGGGACTCAGGAATATATTTATCACTAGTTATCTAAGCTACGAATAATAATACCTTTTGGACGTTTTGAACCTTTTTGACCCATCGGCCATCAGTTCTACGAGCATGTGCCTGCTCACTGCCAGTTGAGTCTGGCGATTATTCGAGCTATGTCGGACATGTCAGTGACATTAGTTCTTGCGCGGATTTCATCATTTCTAATGTGATCCCGCAGAGAATCTCCGAGCATAGCCCTCTCTATCGCCCTCTGAATGACAATGAGCTTTCTTATGAGGCCCATCGTTAGCGACCATAAAATTTAGTAGTACATTAGTGCAAATACTAAAGTCCGCAGTGATGTTTATACGAAGACCTCATTTGGACCAGTTATTGCAGTGTACTAAAGCAAAAAGTACACAAGAGAGTTGGATTATTTCCAATTTCAATTTCCCCTGGACCCGGCCTTATTTGGAGTTGCATTTTATTTATTGCCCTCTATTGCTTGCTGTGAATTGAATCCAAATTACTGGAAAAATTCCGTGCAAGCTGGCGCAAAATTCCTCATTTATTGTGCCAATTAAGTATATTTAGAGCGAGTTCGTATTTTATATTTTAAACTAGCTACGTGTAGGTACCACCCGCGACTTTGCGCAGAATTCAAATTTGTGATAAAGCTTCTTCATCTCTTTCACTTAATAAAACAAAAATTCGGCAACGGCAACATCCAAACATCCAACATCATCATCATCACTGGTATTAGTTAGTCGTTATGTTTTATTTAATTTCATTATTTTTTCCATAAGAACCTTCTATAAAGTATTACGAAACTTTGTAACTGACCACCTATAGATATGCAGAAATGCAACAATTTTAAATTAGGTCTGCTAGTCGAAATAAAATTCTGGTAGTTCGAAAAAATTCCGTGGGAATTTAAAAAAAAATTTGATCGTACTCTTCATTAACGTTGCATAAAAACACCCGTGGCAAATTTCATGTCTTGATCTTGACCAAGCAATTAAGATTTCAGGATTTTATCCCGTAGGAACATCAGGATAAAAGTAGCCTATTCCAGACCTACAGCTATCTACATACTAAATTTCTTCCAAATCCGTCCAGCAGCCTTAGCGTGTAGGGTAATACAATACAAGGGTATAACAAACACATATACGCACGCATTCTCACTAACTTTAGCATTTATAATAATAGATTTCTCAGGAAAGTCAAATCATAAATAACAGTGTGAACAAAGCCATTTAAAACACCATTTGCTTGTCATATTGGGAGCGTAATATTTTTGCGCTTTCATTCAGTCGTCAATGAGTAATAAAGCAATTCCAGAAAACCCATTTGGACCAAGTTATCAATGCAATAAAAAACATATTCGCGCCATGTTTCCTGGACCACTTCCAGGTGAAATACTATGAGGGAGACTTAATCGCAACGCGCTATTGTGAACCCTTTTCGACCCATATCAAGGCTATGGAGCACTTTGACAGTAACATTATTAGCACATGGCATAGGACCCGGTGTTCAACTCAACTACCGTCTAATAAAAAAAATCCGAACTAATCTTTATCGGCTGTGAACAACTGACACGAATGTTTATTTTCTCTTGTAGCCGCCAAAGAGCCGGACCAAGGTTTACAAAGCACCGACATACTTTCTTTTTCATTATGGAGAAACTTTCGCAACGCTAAGTAACGTTAGTTTTATCTTTTGTTACGCATGAATATGAATTTAGAGCAGAGTGTAGGTAGTAATACCAGAAAAATCTAAGCTATCTTATCCGTTTATCCTCTCTGTTGACTTAATCTGTATAATCTATAAGTAATTTAAATAAAAATTAATCGCCAAATGAGTTACTAAGCGTAACATTCGAGAACGGTTTTACCGATTGCATGCATCTTTTTTATTTATAATAATAAGGTAATAAGGTTCCTACGAAAAAAACCCACGGGATAAGGAATAAACGAAATATATAATTATATTCGATTCCAAGTAAACTTATTCCTGCAACTGTAGCTGTTATAGAGACTTGATACTTGCCAGATATTATCTTTTAGGATCAAAAAGGTGCACTGATTGAGATTGTTGGAATTTTCCGAGGGATAGATAACGGGATAACGGGAGTTGCCCAAAAGTTTTATCTCTGCGCGGGCGAAGTCGCGGGACAAAGCTAGTTATTGATGAAAATGGAACTGTTTTCATGAATTTCGATCAGTAGTTCGTACAATCGAAAAATCCTCAAGAGCTCAGCCATACGAACGTAATTTTTATAAGTAAGTTATGAATCGCGCAATTTATTCTACATGTGGTTAGAATACAGCGTAGTACAATACAATTACATACCTTTTATTGAACACAACTCAGTTAAAAAAATTGAGTATTGAGAAAATTCCTATAAGGTCACGTTTATGCCGCACAAACAAATGAGTTATGGTTTTGTTTTAAACCGAACAATTCGGTAGAACAGTATTATTAACTTTTTAATTCGACATGTCTACAGTATAAAGTTTTAAGTAAGTAGGTATTCACACAAATAGCCACAATAGCAAGCATTTGCGATTTTTTTTCTTATTAAACAGCGAATAGAGCTCCGAAAATACTACCGAGAAGTTTTGAGGTATTATGTGGCAAGCTGTGAGGGGCGAACGGGAGGTGCTACCTATTGAAAGCTACGAGTACATGCCTTAGCTACGCTGCCACGTTCTATTTATTACAAATGAATGAGAGTTGGTAACAATACAGGGTTATATTTAATTCACTGACATCCTCTTAACCCTGAACTCCTATCACTCAAACAAATGTTTTTTGTTTTACGACTTTTTAAAATTAAGCACTTTTTTTTCCCATACAAATACACAGAGTATCGTAAAAATAAGAGGTAATCTCAAATTTTCAAAACGTTATTACACCAAAAATATTAAGTTATGACAAAAGCCGTAAAACAAAAAACATTTGCTTAAGTGGTAGGAGTTTAGGGTTAAAAGGATGCTAGTGAATTACAAATAACCCTGTATAACGCTCATTATGATTGCGCATTTCAGTTCGTGAAAATAGTTGTTAAAAAGCCATTGGAATAATAGCAAGTAGTTCAACAAAACGCTTTATAAATACTTAACGTTCTAACGTGCCTACTTAAAGCTACTTAACGTTCTGTTCCTTTGACGGTGCCAAGCTCATATAAAAAGTGCCTGCAAGCATTAACGCTAGACAAAACGAGCGAAATTCTATACCACTTCTACGCGTACACGCGTCAAACTTCCGTCTTTGCTCGAAGTGTGTAGCATTTATTCCAAAAATCGTCTTGTCTGTGACCTAAAATGTATGAACCCATAGCTACATGCAGAAATAATCCCATAAAATCGTGATTTCTTTGAATTTCTCAAAACGGCGGCGGCTGAAAGAAATTATCGGTCGCGAAGTGCGGTCGCTGATGCGAACGGCTATTTGGCGCGCGGCCAGCCTCGTCGCGATCTTGTAACTTACTCATGCGGAATGAGATTAACACGACATCTGCGTTGTATTTAATGGGCTCACACTTGCTCTATGATTTTAATAGTCGTAAACATAAAGTTGGACATAAGATCAACGGAATATCTAACTGACAGTGATGTTTATCCTTCTGATCTGTCTGTCACGCTTAAACCATGGAACTGACTTTATTAAAATTGGATATGAAGATAGTTTGAGACCCTAAGAAGGACATACTATAGTTTAAAGTTCCCGCGGGAAAGCGATAAACGATTTCTTCGGAGATGGCGACACAGGCAACAGCTAGTATAGCATTAGTACGTCAGTTCTATTCCTAATTTAATTGCAGTAATATTAAAAACGACACAACATTGTTCACACAAAAATTTTGAATTGCCCAAGTGTGTGTAATTTGTTTTGCCACAAAAGCTAAATCAAGTTTTAGTTAAAACCACGAGTTATGTCAAATTCTATGGAACTGTTAACTTAATACATGTTTGATGACAAAAGCTAGATTTACTTTTTTCTGCAAGTAACTCTTACATTTTGCACTAAAATCTTGTTTCAGTGCATGAGATCCCGGAACTACGTGACTCCTGTAACTTGGGTAATGTTTCTACTACTTAGCACAAGCTCAGTTGAAGTAATGTTAGTTTCGTAACAATTATCATAGAAGCTAGGTTACTATGGTGCCACGTCACTATAAGTACAGTAAATTGTAACATTCTGTAGAAATTTAAGAGTTTGACAGTTAACTTTTAAATTTCTACAAAACTTAATCGACGAGAATCAGCCTTTCTCACAACCTTTTCGAACGCTTATAAGAAAGAAAGAAAGAAAGAAAAAGAAAGAAAAATATTTATAAGACCCTACTATAATTAGCACGGACCGCTTAGCCACTTGACAGTCCGGGCCGCGCGACCAATATGCCTCAAACCGTCCGGGTTTTTTATCGACGGACGCACCGCGCCGCGCGTTCACTACTTTCTAACAAAAACGTCTGTATCTTCCGAACTACAAGGTTTTAAATAAAGAAAAAAATACTGAGACGTAAATTAATGTTTATTCTTTCGAATACTATTTATAAAACAATAGCACACGTATAATTTTTTTGCATAAATCAAGGTCAAAGTTGTAAAATCGGTAAACTTGGCTGTAAGTTTCTTGTTTGACGACTATTAACTCGAAATATTGAGCGATGACCCCCTTTTTTTATTAATTATAAAAAAACTACAGTTTTTCACCTTTAAAAACTACAATCTAAACATACCGTTCCCAGTGAGTTAGCAAAATAAATTAATCAAGTTGCCTACTCCTCGCAACATTTATAATTTTGCGAAACTGATTTTGTAGCAAGATGGCCGCCCTCGTAAGGCTGCCTGCAACCGATAACCACTTCACAGTTCGTGCATACTATGGTATCCATTGTCACGAGAAAGTAAATTTCGTCAAAAAACTAAACTTAATTTCTTATTTGTTTTTATTTTTTTGTTTAAAGACATAATTTACATTACATGAAATTGATAGCTGACGCATTTCGCCTGTTTTTAGCGGTATACTTTTAATATTATTTTTATTAATTTAATAATTAAAACATTCTTAAAAACAATAGCACCTATAGCAAAAACTTAAAAAATACATACAAACAGAAACAATAATGCCAAACACCGAATAATCAAGTCACACGAGAAATAGTTTGTACAAACCCTTATTTCAGATATATTTTCAAATGTCCATGGATACTCAACCATCCACAGCATAAAACCTGAGGAGCACCGTAAGTGTTTTGATGAACCCTTGGCGAGTGTGACATATTTCCCAAATAAAAGTTTATTAATCTAATCTTCATAAACCAATCGTCAATATTTATTGTATATTTCAGTAATCAGGGCGTCAAATTACTAAAAATTTGGCTATAAATCTTCAAAGTCCCAGCTCAAAAAAAAACCTCGATGTTTTAAATTGAAATTACACTGTATTTACACTCACATTCAGTAGATTTAAGACGGAATCATAGAAAATAAACATTTGTGGTCATTTTTATGTAAACCTCAAAACTATGTAATAAATGTGAAATACTTAAGACATAACGGCACGTTCACCACAAACACTGACAATCAAGCGCAGAATTCACAGGTCACTGCGAAATGTTTTTTTTTTACCGACAAGCTGTCCGCCACTACTGCCATCTATATTTTTAGGGCTAATAATTTAGCCAGGCTACGTTTGTGCATCAGTACATTTTGTTAATAATGCCGGGTATTTTTACTAGATGGCATTGAAATCAACTATTCATTCCTCCACCTTTTACGATACTACGGTATCCGCGGACGGGTTGACGCATATTGGTTTTGGATACCATGGTATCGTCGGACTGTCAAGTGGTTAGTAAACATCAAGCGTCAATTATGGCCTTAATTCATCATCATCACCATCCCAGCCTATAACGTTCCACTGCTGCAGGGCACAGACCTCCTCACAGAATGAGAGGGTTTGGACCGTAATTCCCACGTGTATCCAGGGTGGATTGGGCCTTCACACATACCATTGAATTTCTTCGGAGGTTTCCTCACGATAAAGCTGATGGTAAATTTCAAATGTAATTTCACACATAAATTTCGAAAACTCTGAGGTGCGCCCTTAATTATGCTTTCGTAATTATTACTCCATATTTACATTTTATCCACGTACTCCCGACACAGCGAGTTGACCTCAGGTCGGAAACCAATGCTTCATCATACTAGTACAATAAATGTTTTCCACAAAACGTTAAAATAATAATTATTAAAATTAAAAATAATAAACCATCAATTTCAGGCAACATAGCCAATACAATAAAATACAACCTTACAAACTAACATAATATTGAAAACATTAAAACTATTTTGGAAAGAAAATTAATCGCACTTGTTTATGTAGGTGCGGCGTGTCCCGACAGCTAACTCGACTGTGACTGCACCGCGGAATGTGTCGAAATAATTTAATGAAGCTAGCTGGCGCGGACTGCAATCTGGCCCGAATTTATTCACACCGGAAAATCGAGCACGAGGCCTGAAGTACGAGAAAAAAGTATTTAATTGCTCCCAAGGAACGGGGAGAATGGTGAAAATTCGGGTAGCGAATTTATAGGAGCTATTTGGATGCAAATGATGAGCTCGGTGCGGCCTCCGCCAGTGACGGTATAACCCCGAAAGAATAAGTGAGAAACGTCTTACGAGAAAAAGGGGTCGTGATGCTGCTCAGTATTCAAATACATACAAGCTTTTATGCCGCGGTTTTGCTCCGAAGCACCCCCAAATTTTTAACTTAAACGCCCGCAACTAGATGCGCTGTCACGCATTTTAAGTCGTCATCACAAACAGCTGCGGCGTGCCGCCGCTGTACAAGATTGTGTATTATATTACAAAAGTTTGCGAATGAATGAATAGAGCGGTCTGGTTAACTAATTTCATTACTATCCGATGTAACTTTGCAATAACTTCACAGAGAGAGCAATGAAATCGTAAAGTTTTGATTTCATGGCGCTTGCCACAACGACAAAAAGACGGCCAAGTTTAAAAGTCTAATTAATACCTACTCGGGGGTATCTGTAGAACTCTTTGAGTTTTTTTCTACGACCGACTGACTTTTTCGGCCTATCTTCATATTGCTTTTTTTACATCGCAAAGTGAAATGAAAAAACCCCGTTTACAGGGTAATTTTATTTCCCTGTCTAATATCTTCGTTTACTTTAGGAAATGTAAATACAAATTAAGTAAATTGTACGAGACTTTGCTGCTACTTTATACAAACAGCCCTGGGTAAATCGATGACCTGTTAATTTGAAAGTATTTTATGAGTTTAATCCGGAGCGTTTTGTGTCGTGCACAGATTGTAATTTTTAAAGTGCCGCGAGATAGCAATGTAGATTGAGCTTGTTTCGTTTTTCGCAGTAAAAGCATGATTTTTATGGTTTACATTGTAGAAAAATAAATGGCACATTTCCGGGCTGGGAGAGCACCGGACGCAGCGCTGCGGTCGGCGAGCCGGTCTGTCACTACCGGTTTCGTCCCGGTCTTACATTGAACTTTCAAAAGTAGCGCCACAAAAGGATTGGGTATCGGAGTTGTTCACTCAAAGTTTTATTCGTAAAAGACAAAACAGAAATGTGTTTTTGTCGCCAACTAATGCGCTTATGTCGCTAGACTTTACCTACTTATTCCAGTAGTTATGTGAGTGCTTCTATTATTTATAGGTTTCGAGCGTAGGTGTGTACATATTTATCATTATTTGGCACGCCCTGCAGCCTAAACAGCTTGATGGATTTTAAAATGTGAGGTGTCATTAGATTCGTATCAGTCAGGAGAGACACATAAGGTACTTATAATTTTCCCAGAATTTCAGTGCTATTGAATTTGAGTTGCGATTTGTTAAATATTCATATATGTAGAAGTCGGTGACCCAAAGACGGTCGTCTAAAGTAAATACTTAAATGAGTATTAAACATGTAATCATAATATAGTAAATGTTCCTTTTTTTGGCCTGGATTTCAACCTAACATTTTAGTGACCATGGGTAGTGTTTACGAAACGTTTGAGTAGCTATGATCAAAGGAAGACGTGTTTGCTGTCTTTATGCACTGTGTATGTAGAGAGAGTAATTGCTACCAGGATCAGTTAGGCACTCTGAAAGTTATGCTTTGACATTAACGTGCACCCAAAGACTCATGTAACCAAATTAAAGTTTATTAAACCTTTTGCATACTAACACTAGACAGTGGATATAAATAACAACAAAGTTTAAGTTTAAATCCGAATACCTACATTATTTACGGGTATGTATTACAATACCGAAGTACGAAAGACCGAATGTATTAAAACATCGAATGGGTTAAAAGACCGACACGATTTTTTTCTGAACTTTTTAAGATTGTTATAAAACAAACCTTTAGACTTTTAACCTTTTAGACGACCAGATAGCCTAGTGGTGAGAGAACCTGACTACGAAGCTTGAAGTCCCGGGTTCGATTCCCGTGTCGGAGCAGATATTTGTATGAAAAATACGAATGTTTGTTCTCGGGTCTTGGGTGTTTAATATGTATTTAAGTATGTATCTATCTATATAAGTATGTTTATCCGTTGCCTAGTACCCATAACACAAGCTTTACTTAGCTTACTTTGGGACTAGGTCAATTGGTGTGAATTGTCCTGTGATATTTATTTATTTATTTATTTATTTTATTTATTTAAACCTGACCTGACCTAATGGGTTGTGTATGATGCCGTTTTAATAAATTCTGAAAAGTTTACGGTTTCAGAAAAAAATCGTGTCGGTCTTTTGACCCATTCGATGTTTTAATACATTCGGTCTTTCGTACTTCGGTATTGTAATACATACCCATTACTTACCTACGTCAAAATGTTGTCAAAATGTAGATTTTGTACGGAGTATTTTTTCAAATGCTGTTTTGGTAAAATCGACAGCTTAAGTAGTATAATTTTAAGGAAAGTAAATAACACCTAATTGAACTAAATAAGTGGGTATAGATAACGCCATCAGAGTTGAGGTTACGCACACAATAACATCTCATGTAATGACAGCGGGATTTTGACGTTTCTTCGTACCGATAGCAAGTTCAACAGACTCAACAGTGAATTACAAGATTGACTAAAAATTACTTCAATCTATTTCGTTAAGAATTATTTAAGAAAATACATCTAGTTCAAACAAAACAGAAAATAAAATATTTTGATGTATTTTATTAAAATCAGAAAAGCATATTTTTCGCTTTTTATAAAATACCGATTTTGTTCGTTGCGAATATTTCTTATCAGTTTCAAATTGTTTAATTTAAAAATAGGTTATATGATAAAAGAAAAATTATAATATGCATAGTATTGCGTAGGTATTACCTTAAGATCATATAATTCACATTTTCATTCACTCACTCATTTCATTCATTGACTACTTTTTTTGCAATCAGTAATTTATTTAGCTGTGTGTGTAATCATTCGCCTCAACTCTTGTGGCGTTACCTATAGATGCCGTCAATAATAATGATAATAATAACTTGTTTATTTAGGCAATGATCCCATTATAACGAATTACAATTACAATTAATTCATCATCATATATTTAAGAGCTCTTGTCGGTGGAGTAATTTCCAGCTTATTCTACATTCCGCTCTTGCCTTCACTTCTTTATATAATGAAATATTTATTTTTTCTTTTATTTGTTCCATATAATAATATGTCCTTCTTGATCTCCCCTTTTCCTTTTCCCTTCTATCTTTTCTTCTATTATAGTCTTAATGTAATTATCGTGCCGTAAGAGATGACCTAACATCTTCCCTCTCCTGTTCTCAATTATTTTCAACAACGATCTTGTTTCGCTAACCAAAAACTTCCTCATTACTTTTCTTTTCTGTCCAGCTGATCTTTTCTATCCTCCTACAATACCACATTTAGAACGCTTCCAATCTCTCTCTGTCTCTTTGGGTCATGTTCCACGTTTCGCAGCCATAGAGAGCTATACTCCAGATGTAGACTTTCACCAGTTTCTTCCTGACGGAGCTTGACATTTTAGCTGAAAGTAGGCTTCTTTTAGTGTTAAATACCTTTTTCGCCATGGCTATCCTGGTAATAATATCTGGTGTACATCTAGAGTCTTCTGTAATAATGCTGCCTAGGTAGGTATCTAAACGACTTCACTGTTCTATTGCAGTGTTTTATAATGTAATTGTACTGTCGCCTCTTCTTTTGGAGACTACTAAAGTTTTGGTTTTGTTTTTATTAATTTTGAGACCCCTTTCCGAAAATACTTTATTCATTTCTAGCAGCAGTGCTTGAAGTTCTCTACTGTTCTCTGCAACTGCTGCTATATCGTCTGCAAACCGTACAAATTAAGCAATTTCCTCATGAATTTTAAATAAATAAAATAAAATAAAAATCATTTAATTCAGACCACAAAGAATCCATATTTTGACCCATCCCGTAGATGTTTAACTTTCTAATGGCATGTTCTATAAATACATTAAAGTGGCGAAAGCGGGCAGCCCTGTCGAACTCCTTGTCTAATTTTAGCGTTCTCTTTTTGTTCCCCGACTAGTATTGTGGTTTCTTGATGTTTGTATACTTAGTTGGTGTATTATTCTTAGATCACGCAAATCCAGATCTGCCTCCTTCAACACTTCCATCATATACTTCTTTGTCTACCTATATGGGTATCTAAATGTAATTAAATTAAATTAAAATACCTACAATAATAATAAATATACAAATAAATTTACTCAAATATACTGATACTTAGTATTGGTACTTAGACGTGTTTTTCTATTGAGCTCTAGTAAAGTTAGTACATATAATTTTATACCAAACAGTTGACTCTCTTATAATTAGCAAAACACGCGAAATTTAACACCTTTTGTATTGCTAAAATTACCTTGACGTTTCGGACACATACATTACACAGTATACTAAAGTTTATCACGGGTATTTTTTTTAATTTATTTATTTAGAAAGCCAGAGTTATCCGAACTACCCACACTTGCTCTTGTTGTTTTTAGCAATAAACAGGCCAGATATTAGTGTTCCGCTTCTAATAATACTACTTATCAACGAAGCCCCTTGACTTGATTTATCTGTTGACGGTACACTCTTCTACGACTTAGATAATGTTTTATAACTTAAGCGAGCATTTAATTAATTCAAGAGCTATTTAAAGCCACCTTTTCTCTGCAAGTTTTTGTAGCACGATTCAATCAGCACGCTTTCGTGCCGCGGTAGAAGCAGCGGGAAGCGACCGAGCATCCGGCACTCGCGGCCGCCGGAGATGGCCCATTCATCCTGCTATCGACTGCTCCGATGCTCCCGCAACTATTCAAACTCTTACATTTTGTCTCTCGATTGAGAAAAGAACGGAAATTGAGCAAGATACGTTTGTTGGCAGCGCGAGGCGGGCTTAATCGGACACCTTAGCTGGAGAGCTTTGCAGTCACGTAAGAGCGCATTTATATGTCTCAGGGAGAGCTCCGTTGTATTTTGTGAACAAAAGTTTTTCAAAACTAATTTCAACCCCAATAAAACCGATTCACTGATCTTTTGTGATAATTTTAAGATTTAAGTTAATTGCGATAGAAGTAGTTAGTAAAACTGTAACCAGTAATAATATACAGTAAAGAAGTATTACGAAGCTAAGCAGTGTTGATTTTTAGTGTTCCGTACCCAAAGGGTAAAACGGGACCCTATTACTAAGACTCCGCTGTCCGGCCGTCTGTCTGTCACCAGGTAGTGGTAGAGCCATGTTGTAGCTAGCCGCTGCATCACGAATGGGCCGGCTCGTCCGGGGCAGTACCACCCTCTCACAGAACACCGGCGTGAAGCAGCAGTACTCCTGCTGCGTTTCGTACGGTCAGTGAGAGCGCCGGGGGCCCAATACCTCTCCCCCTCCCCTATTCCCTCTCCTTTTCCCAGGGCCGACAACGCACTAGCATCGTGTAAAGCGCTGCGGGTGTCTATGGACAGTGGTGATCATTTAACATCAGGTGACCCACTAGTTCGTTTGTCTGGCCTTTCTAACATAAAAAAAAAAAAAAAAAAAAAGGCTTATATCTCTTGAACCGTGATAGTTAGAGAGTTCAAATTTTCACAGATGATGTATTTCTGTTGCCGCTATAACAACAAATACTAAAAATCAGAATAAAATAAATATTTAAGGGGCTCCCATAGAACAAACGTGATTTTTTGCCGTTTTTATAGATAATGGTACAGTACCCTTCATGCGCGAGTCCGACTCGCGCTTGGCTGGTTTTTTATTGATAGAGGGAGTAAACGAGCAAGCGGGTCAACTGAGGGAAAAATGAGTATAAACCCTTTTCTAGAAAGCCCCGCTGTCTTAATTGTCTGGAAACAGGATAATATTACTAAAGTAGAAAATACAACCGTTATCAGATTTAGGAAATCAAAGTTCTTCATATTAAACTCAATTCAAGTTGAGCCGTGTCTGTAGCATACCTATTTAAAAAAAATGGATTCATTTATCAAAACGTCATGATTTATGGTCAGAAACTCTTTCGGTAAATACAAATGAGAGGGAAGTAAGGACGTTGGGTCATTGCCAAAGTGAAGCCTGATTAATGATTTTAGAGGCGCACCGGAATGTTTTGGGGAAAAATAAATTCAAACTTGTTCGTTGGCCTCCGACAACAACATTGGTTAATTGCTGATGAAGTTACATCGTTAATGTATGCTTTTTATTTTATAGAAATTGTATATTGGTTACATTTGATTAAGACTTGGAAAATATTTCTTGCAAATTACATTCACAATGCCAAGCGATTTAATAGTATATTTTTATTATTTTTGTTAATATCGCTAATGTGACAATTAAAATTTATACTATAATGCTAACCTATGTATAGAATTTTCATAAATACATACGTAATAAAGCTTTAAATAAACAATAAAACAAACTCTAAATTGTTATCTGTAAAAAAACACTGCATAAGTAAAGCTTCATTGCAAAGTTTTTAATGCATTCATGTAAAAAACCGTTGAATACCCTAGAAAAACTAACGCAAATATCTTCTAAAAAGAGATAAAAGTGCAGTGGGAACCAGCAGGAATTATATTAGCCAGCACACGAAAAATGTTGCAAGTTGTAATGGCAGCGCCCGAGTTGTTGCAGCTTGTTAGCTCTAATTCCATCAGAGTTCGTTTAGGTACTGTTTTTGTACGTGAAGTTAGCACCACTTGTGCCTCGCCTTTCGTTTGATTTGCACTGATTAAAATGCTTCAAATAGCTGTAGCTGTAAGTGCTGCTGGGTTGTAATTACACGCTTTTACATTCGAAACAACTTTATTTTCAAAGCAGCTCCATAGCGTAGTTAAAATGTAGTTTATTTGCTATTTTTTTAAATTATTACGTTGATAGATTATCTTCCAAAATCTGCAAAGTGAGTCAACTGTTAATAAATTGTAAGGTACTGTATAATTTATGTAGAACAGTTCACTTATACAGGAGTCACTGACAAGAAAGTTGAAATCATAAACAAATATAGGTATTGATCGGACTACGAGAAGTAACTCATCAAAATTACTTTTTGAAACACGGAAAAAGCTAAACTGTTCGTGATTGGGGATCAGAATCAACGAATCAGATATTTCTGCTCTAATAAGTACATCAGAAAGATCTCGAATGGCCTCAATTTAATAATGAAATTTATTTAAATCCCATGCTCGTTTTACAATCTTAATTATGCCACCAATTTGGCTAAGGGCTTGACTTCAAAAGTACAAGTGAATAAGAAAGTTACGGAAAATACGGTTACAATCAGAGTCGGAAATTCACGGGGCACAAATATTTTTTTCATAAGGTTTGTATTTTGTCGACTTAAGGAGTAGGTAGATATTGATATTTCAAATAACTGCGATAGGTACTTGTTGTATCGGCTGTACCTACCTAGGACATTGTACAGTGCATTTTCGGAAAACCATGTATAGATGAAAATCATAACCGGTTTTTAGATTATTTGATACAAAAAAAGACCGACCACGTCCGAGTCGGACTCGCGCCACATGAATAAATACAGAGCAGAATAAAAACTTCCGAACAGAGCTCGAAATTCTTACCTAAAAACAACCGAACACCCGAACTATGTAGCTAAACGCTAAACGGTTGCATCGTCGCTGGCGGCACACCTGAACTTCGTCTACTCACTGAGCTAGTTCAAACCGGTTTGTCTCCGAGCGGGCGCCGGTGCACGCCCCCCCCCCCCGTCGTGTCTGTGACAGGTCACGCACACATATGTTGTGCATGTAGTAGTGTAATGCGTGCGCGGCGTTGTTTGAAGTTTTTATTCTGCTCCGTATTTATTCATGTGCTCGTGCACCGAGGATTCCGTACAAATTTGTACATATTTGTAGGTATAATCCTTTGTTAGTTCTGTCTTCTGTTTTCTGCCTCTGTTGCCTGATAGATTTGGATGAAATTTGGGACATCGCCAGCAGGAAGTTTGAAACAATAAATACTACTACTTATTCCGCTATTCCCACGGGATCTATGTAAAATCCCTAAACCTCAACCGCTTAGTCTAGACATATAATTTTTTTCAGGAGTATTCATCATACTACGTAAATAAAGACCGTGTAATTTCTGGGTATTCCCATGGAAATTTAGTAAAATTCGGAAATTTCGATTCGACTCCTAGACCTATAAATAATGGTTTACGCGAGGGAACCCACAGGGAAAGGCTAGTAATAAATAGACCATCATCAAAAATTTGCTCAAACTGAGAATGCTGATACCAAAAAAAAACTGCTAAAAGAAATGTATTAAAGCCTTTACATGTAAATTTATAGACTAGTAAGTTCATTTCCTTTTAGATTTTCATTACAATGAGACTAGTAGGTAAAGCCCTACAGCCCATAGTGGGTACATGCACAACATTTTTATTGAAATGCGTCACATAACCAAGAGCTATCAACACAACCACTACTTTATACACTTTCGTCGACCTAACGTAACAATTTATAGCTTTACTAAACAAAACAACCCCTTGTCCTTGTAGTTCCAACATTGACGTATCTGGGAGAACAAGTTGTGAATAAGAACCCTCTACCCCATACCATAATAGGCAACTTGGAACTTTTGCGTCAAATACTTGTATAATGGCTGTTGGAGCTGTTATAGTTGGTTCACATTCTTTGGTTTGTCGCTGAGATTTATAGTTTGTGCCATAGATGAATGCCTAAGGGTAAGCCAGACGGGCGGTTAGCAATATTCACAAATTACTGCCCGCAAGACAACAACATTCATGAGAATAGCTCAGTTTTGATACGTGTTAATGTTACTTGCTTATTTGAAATGTAAATAAACATTTAGTATTCAGAACTAAGGACCATCTACAGCGCAACAGAAGATAATTTGCACAACACAATTAAACCAAGTGCGGAGAGAAGCACTGCAAGGGGTGTTGCGGCGTAAGGCACGGTCGGTTCAGTCTCATGGACTAACGCAGCATTCGCACATTAAAGCCTGATCTAGATAGGCATTTGCACTGTAGATCGTCCCATAGGCTGTCCTGAGCGTATTGTAGGTACCGAGTGCCTGGGATAGCATAAGACTTTGTACAATGTGTTTAGCTCCGTGGCAAATTACGTCAAATAGCGTTGTTCACGAGCCCTTAACGAGGGGCGATGTCTAAATACCAACTGATATATTGTTAAACACCTAGTTTAATTATAGGCGAAAACAACAAAGTTGTACCAACGCTGCGAATGATTTATATTGGTCGGGTTAAACCACAGGGAACGATAGTGTGGCATGTTAACTTATCCCAATGGATGTCGACGTAAAGTTTAAGGTGCCCTGCCTAATAGCGATAATAATAATTATAGGCATAATTCCCAAATTCGCTTAGCGGTTGGAGTGATTTAATGCAATGAAAACTAATGTCAACTTAAAGTTTAAACCGTTACGCCGAGACGTAAACAAACTCAACGAACACCAATAATAACTGTGTATGTGTATAATAATATACTTGGCATTCTGAACATTTCAATGCTATTTGTTTATCTGCAAAGATAGGAGGGCAACATTTTCGTAAGGTTTTATTCCGAGCTTAAACACGTTGAGGTTCAGTCATAATTCTTTTTATCTACCACAATGTCCAAAAACTTTATCGCATACTGTACGCGAAAAAAAGTCTTATTATTCCATCGTGTAGCAAAATTTCAGAAGCAAAATAACTTTACTCCCAAGGATGACGATAACAGGACGTTGGTGTTTCACACACTCGGGGAGGATTTGTGATTTATTGCAAATATTATACTTATACGGGACCCTTTGGGGATTTATTGTTTGAAACGTCTTTGGTTTTGTTTGAGAAGTCAGCAAAATCCTTATTTCATTCATCGAACCTTTTTCCCATTTTCAGTAGATGACCCCCTATTGAAATAGATATCATAAAAGTGTAATTAATTAGCGGAGGCAATAAGTTAAGTGTGGAGGTATTCAATGAACCTTTCTGTAAGTAGGTACGTAACAAAACTTACTCGAATAAATTTCTTCATTAAGCAAAGTAATTCCCGTAGTAACATATCCACTGTGCCGTATAATATGAAACCTAAGACATATGTATGTACCATACCCCGTCTGGGAATTTAACCTGGCGGCTATCTATTCAGAATTCTAGTTCATAAGTATAATATGTAAATAATATATAATATATAATGTATAAATGTAATTTGTAAATAAATATATATATAACCAAAAAATCTGTATTAAGTATCCACATGAGACAGTAAAAAAACTTAGTAAAATTCTACAGTTAGAGGCTATACACACGGCTTAACGACCGCTTTAGCCTAGTTGGTAGTGACCCTGCCTACGAAGCAAGAGGTCCTGGGTTCAAATCCCGGTAAGGGCATTTATTTGTGTGATGAGCACGAATATTTGTTCCTGAGTTATGGATGTTTTCTATGTATTTAAGTATTTATTTATCTACATAAGTATGTTTATCCGTTGCTTAGTACCCATAACACAAGCTTTGCTAAGCTTACTTTGGGACTAGGTCAATTGGTGTGAATTGTCCCATGATATTTATTTTATTTATTTATTTTTACGCATAGACGACGCGCGATTACGGGGCCGGTTTCCTCACGTTATTTTCCTTCACGCTCATGGTAAATTTCAAGTGTAATTTTGCACATAAATCTCGAAAACTGAGAGATGCTAGCCTGGATTTAAATCCACGGCCCTCAGAGGCCGTAGGTTGGTAGGTGGTTGGTTGGTGTGGATTGCGCGCACCCGTGTCTCGAATTACGAGCTCATGTTTCTGCCCCACACAGAGGCTCCAGAAACGGCGTGGAATCAGTTCCTGCACACATTACATAAGTCAGCCATAGGCGTAAAAGCCCTAAATATCTCAAACAAGCATTCCAAGCGAGTTCAAGCGATTTGAAAATACGGCTGAAGAAAATTTAGTAGCATTTTACTGTCAGTGAGCCGGGCGATTCGTTCGGTTTAATAGCCAAGTAAAGTCGCATTTTCACTAGAATAGCGAATGAAGGAATTTCTCCTGACTATTGTCTTTTGTTCGTTTAGCCAATCACGGGACGCGGCTTTTGTGCAGGTCGTGACCGGGCTCTAGCTTTTGCATTCAAAGCCAGTTTGGACAACAACGGAATTGTACGATTAGTTTTCTGTTTTTAAAATCAATTAAGACCTGACTTGGGTTCTGCGAGAACTACAGAAAGTGCTGATTTGGGTCATAAACATTTTTTTGTTCGCGTCGCTCCTGTGCACATGGCATAATTTAAGGGTCTATAGCCAATATTTTTAGTCAAGTTTACATCGGCGTGTGGGGCGCCTGGTCTACCTTCAGCCAATCAATCCTTTATTTCTTAGAATATGGTACAATACCTATAGGTTATTAAAATTGGTTTCTTCAGCATAAAATATTCTGCCAGATTTCAGAGCATTATGAGAATCTATAAAACAATTTGCTTAAACTAATTCAGTATTATTTAAAAATTCAGCAAGAGAGTAGAACATTTACTAAGTAACCATTTGAACATTTTGTTTCGAACTGATGTATCGGTAGCCTTTTGTTATCCTCAGGTAGTCTGTCCAATTTAAATAAATCTTAAGTTTCCAGTCTTGGAGTCGCTAATTGTATGCCCACAGGAGAGACCACTTTTGTTTCTTACGCTACTACCCATTTATGGTAGTCACTGTTGGACCAATCCTTTGGAAATTTAAGATTTACTTAACAATGGAAACGTTCTGAATAAAAATGTGCTCCTATCTTGCTCCCATAGCCGAGCTCGTCGTCACGACTGTAATCGTTCACGCACGAACTGCGCGTCACACTTGCGCGAAGATGTTTAGTTGAATGCCGACTAATATGTATAATAAAGCTATAATATTACAATATGGTGATATAGTTTACGATCGTAATTCATCGCCCGCACCATATAGTTTATGGAAATGAGAGAAGGCGGATCTCTTGAAATACGGATCAAAGTTACAGTTCCAATAAAATATTACGGCTTAAGTTAAAGGGTTTTCGAATTGCCTCAATCTCAACTGATCTTAAAAGTGAGACTAGATTGTAATATGCAAATGGCCTAGGATCTAATTTAATTTCAACATAATGTGGGCGAGTTCTTGGTAGCCTAGTGGTTTGACCAATGACCTCTCAAGCAAAAGGGTCATAGGTTCGAGCCCGAGCTCGCTGCCTTGAGTTTTCCGGAATTCATGTGTGAAATTACATTCGAAATTTACCATGAACTTAACTGTACGCAGGTAAACAAGATGTTTAATGGTGTGTGTAAAATTTTCAATCCGCACTGGGCCCGCGTGGGACCTACGGCCCAAGCCCTCACATTCTGAGAGTGGGCCTGCTGGCTGCAGTGGGACGTATATAGGTCGTCTGTGGGTAATTTGAGTAAACGGTAAATATTCTTAAAGTTAAAAATACAGTACCTACACCTCCACAAAGCCAAATACTCAAATGGAAGATTGATATTGGATCCTTTTTCGAGGTTCTCTTTTTAATTAATCGCTTTTGTAAAACCCAAAACTTCAAAGCAAAAGGGTATCGGAGTATCTCGATACGCTTCAATGTATCAAAATGAAACAAGTATCGCTCGGATATTTTCGTTGTCCTGCGTGTGATTGGCGTAAAAATGATACTCTGTGGAAGACTTATAAAACAAAGTTTTTTTCTATTAGTACCGAAAAAGGAATATTCCATGTGTCTAGATAATTTTTATACAAAACACTGACCCTGACCCATGATTGATCCCTATCTCACCTGATGAAAAGTGCGAGCTCAAAGATGTATTTCACTGGTTCAGTAACAGCCTATTCACACTAGCCTCGAAGATCCCTAGGTTGTATCTATCTGGAACTACAGACGATGGGAGCGAATTCCATTTCTTAGCAGTTTGTCTTAGGAAAGATGAAGCAAACCGCTTCGTGTATGCCAATGGAACACTAACCTCATAAAGGGTATCGACGCTCCCCTCGCCTGGATGTCCGCTGGTAAAATAGAGATGAAGGAATTCAATCATGTAATTTCTGCACACACCAAAATGTATCCAATAAAAACAGACAAACAAGCACTCCATGACAGTGTTCGAGGCTTAACCTCCTGGTTTTAAGTAAATAATATTTTTTAGGTCAATAAAAGTGTCTTAGAATAGTTAACTACTTATCACAATTCAGTACCTGTAATTCAGGCTTATCGTAACATTCTAACGACCAGAATATGTCGCAGTCGACCGCATTTAATTTTTTTTCTGATAAATAGTCTGCCCTGCTGGTCCTAATACGCATTAAGAGCAAAAAAGCGGTTTGGAGAAAAACACAAAATCTTTTCAACGTTAGATTTATTCAAATTAAGACCTTTTGATTTTGCTGCACTTTAGTTTGAAAGCATTATAAAGGCATACTTACTTGACTGACACTAAATAAAATAACGCATTCAAACGCTTTGCTGTAGTATTTTAATTTGTATTTCACATGCAACGACTTAGTGAATTAACTATGCAGTATAAATATTTTTCATACTAAAACTTGTTACTGCAGTTAAGTTTATATGATTTACTATATTCTCTACTGTGGTGACAGATTATTGGTGACAAGTAGAATATTTACTGCGTTTAACTCGGTAAAATAACTAGACGTATTTTAATTAGTATTATTTATTATACTTACATTTAGATGTTCGATGTTAAGATACTGTAATCTAAAATTTGGTTTTTCTATCGTTTAAATCATCGTATCAAAATATGGGTTGGATTATTATGTTCCTTACGCTGTGCTGGTTAAAGTTTAATATGAAACAAAAAAAAGTAAAAAAAACCTGTTACTGCGTTTTAGGGCCTGCAGGGCAATAGTGTAAAATGACGGTAAAAAGGATGACAAATACGATTGGGATTACTTGTGCGTTTATCAATCAGGCCTCCGATGATGCACATATTGAGACCTCAAATTCTACCAAAAATCGGTATTTACAAAATTATATTTCGACTTAATTATACTTGCGCGTTGTGTCGTTTCATTCTTAGTCCTTCCAAAAAATATTCGTTTTGTGACTGGCAAATACCGATTACTGGAGACTGGGGCAGCCAAAGCCGCGTTATTGTTTGTACTGCCAATACTGAACCCGAACATAATTTCTAATCTATTCTCCGTTAACACAGCCATATTTCAATTTTTTTCGCGACGCTCGGAATATAAAATGTTAAATCAATTTACGAGGTTACATTTTTCCAGATAACAAGGGCTTATCTTCAATTTCGTATTGTAGAAAAAGCTAAACATTAAAATTGACGATCTCTGAATATAAATTTAGATGTTTCGATTGCTAGAAATGATTACTTTTCTCCTTTGGGGGTCCAACGAGTGGCGAGTACGTGACACCGGAAGATTGTGATATTGTTATTCTGGCCGTGTTGAGGAGCTGTCTGGAATTACGAAAATTGTTTCGCGGATAAAATATATGCGTTTTATCAAAACCAACACGGAATTATTATGTCGGCGGATCCACTTGCTCCGAGGCGGTGGCTCCGTCTTGCGGTAAATTGAAATTGAATTGTATTTACTCTTGTTTATACTTTTTATCTGTCAAATAAGGATCGCATTATTATGAGAAGGTTATACGACGTCGTTGGTAACGACAGGAAATTTACCACACTTTCATTCGTAACATATCCTGTAATCTGATTTACTTTCATATAATGTAAGTGCTGCGAAGGACGCGCTGGCGAAGTCGTCCCATTTATTAAAATGTCTCATAGTGATGTACGAGGACTTTTGCGTATTTTGTCTTCGCCTCGCTTAATGATAAAACATCGATGGCAGATGCGAGTTCTAGTAACTTTAGCCGAGAGAGATGTTTATTTTGCAAGCAGTAAATAAAACTCTTCAGTATCCCCTCGTCTTTAGAATTTCGTAGTCATAATGGCTAAAGCGAAACCTCTACCATTTTGATATAGCCGTCCACTAGTCCGTCCGTCTGTCCTGGAAATTAAGTGGTTGTTTTTGGATACGTGACAAAATTCACGGCAGCAGTATATAACAAGTTTAAAAGGAAAACCACCAAAGTAGGTTTTACAAGTTAACAAGTAATATAATAATAGTCGATTCAAAATTAAATATTGAATATTTTTCTGCATGTTAGTACGGAACCCTATTATGTGCGTGGCCTGACTCGTACACTGCCTATTTTTTAGGTTCTAGACGTCCAAATGAAAAGGCAAAATCCTTATATAAAAACCTCTCGAATGATTGTCTATCGGTCTGTCGCAGTAAATTTGCTCTGAATGTGCTGGAGCGATTAAAGTTGGAATTTAGTAAAGTTATAACCCTCTCATTCTAAGAGGAGGTCTGTGCCCTGAAGTGAGACATATATTAGGCTGGGATGATGATTATAATAATCATAATTATGAATTTATGTGACCCAAACATGAACTTAAGTAAGTACTACGAATTTGGGGGGGTCACTTTTAGGGCAGGATGAGCCTTCGCACCTTTTTCCCCTCTGCCATTGCTATATGTACACTTGAACGTCATCGTTTATAAAAACCAAAGTTGGCAGGGGCAGGTTGTCATTTTTGATTGTCCGTGCTGGTGAACAGATCTCCTAGAAAATGATGTCTTGTGCAGTTATTTCGTGCAAAACAAAGTCAGCAATGTCTAGCGTTACGAAAGACGGTGTTTCTTATCACACGTCGGTAATTTAATCATCAATTTACGCTACCAGAACGTTAATATACCAGATTTAATTTTGCGACATAAATGACAAAATAATAACAAACTGTAACTAGGCACGTTGGTAGGGATGAGATGAGACACAATCGAACTAAACCGATGAACGAACGAAGTGAATGAAGTTTATCCTGCGGTTTATTTTAACTTTATTTTAAACCACAGAGCTTTAATCTAGATTTTTTGTGATGTTTTTGATCTAAAGTTGTTTTGCAATAAATTGGTAATAGCTTTTACTTCGTATTTACAATTTTCCGAAACAACCCGTAACTAAAGACCAATGGAATGGACTAAATTTTGTCGCAGGACGGCTACTTGGGCTGTATCTGCTCACATCATTTTGAGTTACATGTAACGAAGTGCTTACAAATGAAAAAAAAACCGGCCAAGTGCGAGTCGGACTCGCGCACGAAGGGTTCCGTACCCGTAAGGGTATCTATAAAAAACACGTTTGTTTCAAAGCGTTTGTTGTATGGGAGCCCCCTTAAATATTTTTTTTATTTTAATTTAATGATTTATTTTTAAAGTCAATACATAATTAAATATTCTGTGATTATTTCAAGCTTCTACCTGTTGCCGTTATCAATATCGAGCAAAAACGAGCAAAAAAATCACGTTTGTTGTATGGGAGCCCCGTTAAATATTTATTTTATTCTGCTTTTTAGTATTTGTTGTTATAGCGGCAACCGAAATACATCATCTGTGAAAAATTCAACTCTCTATCTATCACGGTTCCCGAGATACAGCCTGGTGACAGACCGACAGACGGACAGATGGACGGACGGACGGACGGACAGCGGAGCCTCAATAATATGGTCCCGTTTTTACCCTTTGGGTACGGAACCCTAAAAAGAAGAAGATTTTATTGTATCGTAAATTATAAAATAAACACGCTAAATTATGTTTGTAATTATTTTTTAAGTAAGTATTTTCATTTTAATCTACAGATGATATACAGTCGCCATCATAAACAATAGATTGGAGCAGTCTCATAATACTCACCTCGACTTATATACGTCCCACTGTAGAACACAGGCCTCCTCTCAGAACGACAGGGCAGCAGCGGAGCTTTGCGCCCTTAATCATCGATAGCTCAGTTAGTTAGAGTTCGCCAAACTTTGAAAAAAGTGGTACCTACACTGCCACCATTACATTCAGCGATCCTCTTATTTAGCTTTATAGGTGTATTGATCTAATTAATCAGATTTCTACAATTTTCTGCCATTAAATTACGAGTAGGTGAATCCGCAGTGAAAAACTATTAAAATTCGTGAAAAATTTACCTAATGATGACCACTTTCATTCAAAATATATGTCTTTAATTTCAGTCAATCATTCTTTCTTTGATGTCCATTCAATTGAACCGGTATTTACACATGTCACATCACTATTTCGAGTGTTAGTTGCCGTCTAAAAATCACTGTCATTACATTACGACAAAATGTCTAGTTGTGTGCGTGGTTTACATTTGTGTGACGATTTTGTTTTGGTAGGCATCTGTAGGAACGCAAAATTTTTTGACATGAGTGTGCGGCAATGCGTAGATATAGATGCGTATGCTGTATGTCATACCTCGAACCCCGGGCGAATTGGCAGAAAAAGTTGCAGGTAAAATTACGTCAAAGGCTTATCCCGTCTTAAATTATCTAGGGGAAAAATCAGACAGCCAAAAAGTTTCGGAAACGTACCTATAGTATGTGACATGTCAAATAAAAGAGGTGGTGCCTGAAATATGTATTTTTCCCTGTTTATATATATTTGAAATAGCTATGTGTGTAAAATCAAATATTAGCCAATTCTCTGTTTTAAATAGTGTACGGCAACGACAAAAAATCGTAAATAAACGATCAAAAATAGCCTTATGTGCAAAAAGTGCATTCGGCATGGCACCCAAATTATATAATAAATTACTAGAATTTATAAGAGCAACTGAAGGGCAATAATTTAAGAAACTTTTATTGGAATTTTTAACTCGAAATGCATTTTACTCTGTAAAAGAATATCTAGATTATAAGCCTCATATTTATTAAAGTTAAGACTGTAATTAAAACTGAATATTTGCACACCCATTAGCAGGCAGAATACACTGTACAAAAATTGAAATAATTATGAACATCCGCTTGACTGTATTTCTAGCAATTCAATTTTTTTGATTTTGATTTTGATTTTTAAAATCTTAGTCTTAAATTAAGCAGAATTATCCTGTAAGATCAAAGCAAGCCCTTATTTTATACTAACATGAAAATTACCTACAACAAAACAAATTTCGTGGAATTTAAGACACCTTAAGCACCCCTGTAGTATATGGTAAACTTGAGGCAGACGTAACCACAAAGTAAGGCACTTCTGTATCCCGCTTAAATAATTGCGAGCTTTAGGGGAAATTTTGAGTAAAACATGGTTACTGAAGATTTCCGAGAATCAGAAATGTTGACCAATTTCAAGTTGTTTCATAGGTAGGTGTGGTAGGTACCACATCATTCAATGTCAAGGTATTTTAAATATACATTTTGTACACTATTGGCAGGTTTTTTCAAATATTGTTACAGTGTTGATTGATTGCTCGCATCCTTTACAGGATACGTACTGTTTATCTTTTAGAAATATACTTAACGATAGACCATTAGTTTTATGCTCCATACATCAAATGTATAATATAATATGTAAGTATAATACGATAGCGATAAGACCGCCTATTGTCTACCTGAATTTTTATTTTTGTAATGTCACTGTACTGTTTTGGTGATCAATAAATAATATTTGTATTGTATTGTATAATCAAATGTATGATTAGAATTTCACATGTTTTTTACAAACATGAAATTTATTAATATAATAATACTTATACACTATTTATATAAAACTGTTGTAGACTAAAAGAAGGTAGGTACTGCGGGAACTCAGTAATTTTGAGTTCTGAAACTGATATACAAGATACCTACCTACAGTTAACTATATTACCTAGTGGTAAACTCGTATCTGTCAACGGATAAACAGTTAATATTAAAGTCATCGTTTGACTGGGCTATGGTTAGTGCACAGTAATACTTAAGTATACTTCAATAATGGGGTCGCAATGAGGTGATACAGTTGCAGGTTTTTCCGAAAACTAATAACATTAAGGTCGCAGGAATCACTTAAATAGATGCGGGCAACGCATGACACAGGATCTTTGTTTGTTTGCTCTTTGAATGAAACCTTTATCTGGATAAAGGCAGTGAAAGTCTTTTGGCTGGTATGATGAAGATTATGACATTAATACTTATAAAGACTTAAAGACGAACTTACAATTGATGATGATGATGGAAACAAAAAAGTGGCCTATTTTATTTGTTAACTCATTAATTGAGCAAAATACGTTAACATTGTCTCGATGCAACAAAAGCCCATAAAACGGATATTATCACGACGGCGGGTCACACCTTTCAGCAACAGCATCCTGGCGTCCAGTCCACCTTTATAATAAACTACTCAACTACGGCAACACATGGCGACAATGTGCTAACTTGGAATATAAATCAAACCCTTTAATGTTCGGGCACTATCGGTTACGTTCGGGTCAAGTAGGTAAAAGTGATTTACAGGGCCCATAAAGACAGCTACCAACTGGCTATATTCGCCTGTCAGCACCCCTTCAACGCCCCTCACGCGGCCCGGCGGGGTCGCGTGGACTTGTAATGAAGTGTATGTAACCCGTGTATAACACGCAAAGTTTGTAGAGTTTGAAACCAATAACCTTCTCGTAAGTGGGTCGTGTAGATAGATACTGCATTGAAGCACCCGTGTTGCATCCTTCCTGTACAATGTTTGCTACGATAAACAAGTTGCCATATTTTTTGTTGATTTTCAATAAACTTTTTAAAAAATAACTAAACCATTATCTACACTGACGCTGACAATAAATAATAAAAAATGATCCGGGTTCGATTCCCGGTCGGGGCAGATATTTATGTGACAAATGCGAATGTTTGTGCTCGAATCTTGGATGTTTAATATGTATTTAAGTACCTATATTTATCTATATAAGTATGTTTATCGTCGTCTAGTACCCATAGTACAAGCTTTGCTTAGTTTGGGACTAGGTCTCAATTGGTGTGAATTGTCCCGTGATATTTATTTATTTATGTTTGTTCGTCAAAATATTAAAAATGGTAGGTATAAAAATACTCAACTCAATATAAATGTTATTTTATAACACGACTGCCCAAGGAGTAAAGTTTCTTATTTCGATTTACTGCAATAGCCGTAATTTTTAGTATGGGGAAGCAAACAAAGTAACAAACGCTCCAGACAAATGCGAATCGGACTCATACACAACGTGTTTCGTTCCGTACTACCGTACAATATCTACTACACTACTTGATTTTATATAAAGTTTAGTAAAAAAAAAATCAGAACGTTAACGTTGAGTTTTGGAACATCCTGTACGTAGAAGAAATTTATTAGAGATGTTCACCATAACCAAACTTATGAAAACAAAACTGATGCACAATAATATCAGACAACAGAATGCATCAGGTTATTACAAAATATAAATATGTAACGAAGTCCCCTCTTATTCAACTTTCTAGCGCAAAAATAAATAAGAGTTGGTAAAGTTTTGTTTAAGGGTAAAGGTAATTCTCCGAGGGGCTGTTCAGTTAGTTTACTTAGTATTAGAGCAGTTTGTTTAGGCCAGCCTCGCCAACACTAGATATAACGCAATATAAATATTTCAATAACAAATCAAATTTCACCTCTTGCTCTCAGTTACCAGTGTAAAGTGCTTTCTTAGGTTGGATAACAACCTGTAAATGTGTATGAAAGGAAGAACTCGATGTAAAGCTCTTGTTAGAAATTCAATTCAATCAATTCAATTCAATTCATTTATTTAAATAGTGTCACACGAGCTAGAAGCGTGAGGCGCCTATGTGGCTAACAAACCGTATAATTATATTATCATCTACAACTGTGAAAAACGGATCATTACAAAATAAATGTTATGGTACATTCAAGCTCTTATGTTGTCGAAGTAATGTATAGATACTTATTACATACATATTTTTGCACTTGACTGTACAAAAAGAATTCCAATTAAATTATGAGTGCCATAATTAAATAAAACTTCTGAAAATAAATAAAAAAAACATGAGCGTATTATTACTGGAGAGGCGGCAAACAAAAACCAACATCGAATCTAGAAAAAACGGGTAAAAAACTCTATTAAATAAATAAATAAATATAAATATAAATATCACGGGACAATTCACACCAATTGACCTAGTCCCAAAGTAAGCTAGGAAAGCTTGTGTTATGGGTACTAGGCAACGGATAAACATACTTATATAGATAGATACATACTTAAATACATATTAAACACCCAAGACCCGAGAACAAACATTCGTATTTTTCATACAAATATCTGCCCCGACACGGGAATCGAACCCGGGACCTAAAGCTTCATAGTCAGGTTCTCTAACCACTAGGCCATCTGGTCGTCTATTCTTATTATTGTTAGTTCTAATCTAAAAGCTAGCATTTGAAAATTAAAAAAACGGTGATACCACATTAGAAAAACTGAAAACGCTTGGATTTTTAGTTATACAACAATTAAATAGGTAGGTATTCGGATACTTACAGTAATCATTTATTGAATGGGTTTTGTATTAGTTTGGGGAATACCTACTAAATTTTGCATTACACATTGACTTACCCGTAGTAAAATTTTTATTTATTTCTCGAAGACTAATCCTTAATTAGACGGTGTAGTTAGGCCTCCAACAAGATGGAGCGACAACTTAATTAAGGTTGCTGGAATGCGTTGGATGCGGATGGCACAGGACCGATCTGTTTGGCGAGCCTTGGGGGAGGCCTATGTTCAGCAGTGGGCGTCTTTCGACTGAAATGATGAATCCTTAATTATTCATAAACACTTACCCCCTGTTTCACCATCCATTGATCAAATTTATTTGACACGGATAAATGTGATGCCGTCTCTGTTTGTTTTGTTCGAATAGACGGAGACGGCATCACATTTATCCGTCAGTTAAAATTAATCACTGGGTGGTGAAACAGCCCCTTAGTCTTGTTAAGCTTATGCTCACTTTCGTATAAGTTATCTTTTCACTTTGCTAGATGCAGACAAAAATAGATTTTGCCTAACAAATTACTAACTTTTTGTGAATAAGAAGGTTAAAATGTAAGCCAAGTATTTAAGCCAGTCAAGTTATCGCTGCCCGAAGACAGACACCTTTAACAATAGTTTTGGAGCAGCTTCAAGTAAGTATGCTCGAATTCAAATATTTCATCATTAGAAGACGATAAGGCAACTTCCGTACAACTATTATCAATATAAAGCATAACTTCACCGTAGTTGACTGTACATTTAAATTCAGCCAAAAACCCGATGCTGCGGAATACCAAAATTATCAAACTTTCGCCCACTGGGGGTTAGAAAGTTAAATTTAACGCCTTGAAAGGTTGTAATGTATTATTTATTGCTAAATGAAAACTTCAAATATAGATTATTTTGTTTTGTAAACCTTAAAGTTTACTTCTGAATAGATTAGGGATAATTTCGCAATAAGTAAATCAATTTAATTTATGTAAATATTATAATAAATAAATATCACGGGACAGTTCACACCAATTGACCTAGTCCCAAACTAAGCAAAGCTTGTGCTATGGGTACTAGACAACGGATTAACATACATATATAGATAAATACATACTTAAATACATATTAAATATCCAAGACTCGAGCACAAACATTCGTATTTTTCACACAAATATCTGCCCCGACCGGGAGTCGAACCCTGGACCTCAAGCTTCGTAGTCAGGTTCTCTAACGACTAGGCTATCCGGCCGTCTAAATAAATAAGGTAAACGTCCCTATGCTCGACACTGACCCAATACATGGCACCATCTATCTTATTCCATGTAAGACAAGTGACAGGTGCGTGTCATCTACTGGGCGTTGAGGTGTCGAGCATTGGTACATTTACCTTAAACGAAGTTAACTTGTGTCATCCTAAAACTAGAAAAGACAAGAAGTAGGTACGGTCGGCCAAAATTATGGTCAAGTTCATTTACACGTCATGATACACCGAGGTCGATGTACCCGTGCAATAATTTGTGACGACCAGATGGCCTAGTGGTTAGAGTACCTGACTATGAAGCTTGAGGTCCCGGGTTCGATTCCCGTGTCGGGGCAGATATTTGTGTGAAAAATACGAATGTTTGTTCTCGGGTCTTGGGTGTTTAATATGTATTTAAGTATGTATTTATCTATATAAGTATGTTTATCCGTTGCCTAGTACCCATAACACAAGCTTTCCTAGCTTACTTTGGGACTAGGTCAATTGGTGTGAATTGTCCGGTGATATTTATATTTAATAATATGATGACAGTGACTATGACTTCACTCAGAAAAGTCAACCTTAGCTATATTTAGAACTCACAGAAACTTTTGTCAAAACTGGTAGACCGCTTGCTTGGCCGACCGAACCTACGCGTAACAGTGATGAGTAATTACCTTTGTTTCTTAGGGAATTTCAGATAATTTAATGTACTTATAGAAAATTTTAAATAACAACACAGTAACAAATAAATTTAGACGACCGGATGGTCTAGTGGTTAGAGAACCTGACTACGAAGCTTGAGGTCCCGGTATCGATTCCCGGTCGGGGCAGATATTCGTGTGACAAATACGAATGTTGATGCTCGAGTCTTGGATGTTTAATACGTATTTAAGTATGTATTTATCTATATAAGTATGTTTATCCGTTGTCTAGTACCCATAGTACAAGCTTTGCTTAGTTTGGGACTAGGTCAATTGGTGTCAATCGTCCCACGATTTATTATTTATTATTATTATTAAATTATTAAGTGAGGAAAAATTTCGTCATCTTTCATATCTGAGGAAATATCTAAATATCATTTTGTTTCCGCGGCGTATCTCCGAACATTAGTAGAGCTCATCTAAACGACTGAAGCTGAAATGTAAAATTAAAAGTTAGATTACAAAACTTAACAATTTCATCAGAGTAAATGAAGTTTGAAATTTGTATCGTTAATTACATTGTGCGGATCTCGCTTCTTTAATTATGATTACAAATTGTTGATTACAAAACTGAATTGTGTCTTGATGATTTCATTAATGGCAGTGATAAATACCACCTTATTCATAAACGCTTGTTAAACTTAATATTTTTTTGTCTTTGGCATTCGCTTTGACATTAAAAATGTACCTTTGTCAAATAAAGACAAAATTATGTTGTTTCTTGAAACAGGTATGCAGACTAATAAATGGGCTATTTTTTAGGCCTATACATATTTTGACTATTACAGATTTTTACTACGTATGTTACACTCGTATTTTTTTTAAATAGGTATGTTTTTTTTATAATTTAAACTGTCATTTCGTCTCTGTCGTATACATCCTTAAAGTTAAAAAAACCGGTCAAGAGCGTGTCGGACACGCACAAGGTAGGGTTCCTAGCCATTACAAAAAAATCAAGTAATATTTTTCTAAGGATTTCGTATGTGTACGGAATCATCCAAGTTAAAATGTACCCGTTACTTTTTTGAGAGCGCCATTGATATTGATGATAAAAAATGTCTCTAACTTTCCATATAATTTACTAGCTGATGCCCACGGCTTCGCGCCCGTTCTATTTTTCTTTCATAAGAACCTTCTCCTGACAGTAAAAAACGCAACAAAAAAGAATTATCCAATTTGGTGCAGTCAATCGGAAATTATGCGCGTGCAAACATTTCGGTAATTCATTTTTATTTATAGATATATATAATATAGCCTTCCGTCCGCAGCTTCGCCCACGATAAAATTAATTTTCCCGTAGAAAAAGGTATTTTCCCGCGGTATAATGTAGCCTATGTCACTCTGTGACAATGTAGCTTTCTTTTTTAAATCGGTCCGGTAGTTTCGGAGCCTATTCAATGCAAACAAACAAACAAACAAACATACAAACAAACAATCAAATCTATCCTCTTTATAATATTAGTATAGATTTGTGTCAATTTATTGACGAGCCTTATAAGATGTATGAAAAAGTCACAAAACTGATAAAAAAAAGAACACTTTTTTCCTTATGAAAATGAATGACTTGTGATTTTCAACGACCACTTTAGCTTAGTTGGTAGTGACCCTGCCTACGAAGCAAGAGGTCCTGGGTTCAAATCCCGGTAAGGGCATTTATTTGTGTGATGAGCACGAATATTTGTTCCTGAGTCATGGATGTTTTCTATGTATTTAAGTATTTATTTATCTATATAAGTATGTTTATCGTCGTCTAGTACCCATAGTACAAGCTTTGCTTAGTTTGGGACTAGGTTGATTTGTGTAAGATTGTCCCCTAATAATATTTTTAATATTTTTTTTTTTATAATATTTTGAATAACTCCAAAATTACGTCATTTTAAGAAAAAAGTAAAGGAATGATACACTTTTAATTGAAAACGCCTAATTAAGGTACATGCTAAGTTTGGTTACCCAGCGTCATTGTCATCGCAATGCAATTCAAATCTATTATTTGTTTTTTTTCGGTTCTGTTAAAAAAAGATTGCCGTTAAAATCTGGCTGAAGTGGGTTTTCCGACGTGTTATCATTTTTAGGGTTCCGTAGTCAACTAGGAACCCTTATAGTTTCGCCATGTCTGTCCGTCTGTCTGTCTGTCTGTCTGTCCGCGGCTAAGCTCAGAGATCGTTAGTACTAGAAAGCTGTAATTTGGCATGAATATACATATCAGTCACGCCAACAAAGTGGTAAAATAAAAAATAAAAAAATAATTTTTTTTAGGGTACCTCCCATAGACGTAAAGGGAGGGTGATTTTTTTTTCTCGACTAATCCTATAGTGTGGGGTATCGTTGGATAGGTCTTTTAAAACCATTGCGGGGTTGCTAACATGATTTTTCTACTTTAAACATGAAACTACCGTGAGACTCACTCATAGTGAAAATAAACGGATCACCCGCGTCTTAAAACGAGTTTAACTCGACTGTTTCGGGCTAATCCGTAAAGGGGGTAACGGATAAAATCGGGCAATTGTTACGCCGGAGATACAGCATCAAGTCGATTTACCGTCCTCATATGCAGTTCAGGCAGTTGGTACGTTCACCGAAGGATAGGGAGCCCTTTAGTGGTCCCGGAGTATATAAAATTCCATGTTCCTGTGGCAAGGATTATATCGGAGAGACTGGACGTAATGTTTCCACAAGGTTATCGGAGCACATACGCAGTATGAAAAAGCAAGACAGCAAGGGGTCTGCGGTGGCCGAACACTCAATGGACTCGGGCTCGACGCACTACATCCGTTTTGATAAGGCTTCCGTACTTGCGAGAGAAAAGTTTTTCATTCCGCGGAAGGTGCGTGAAGCCATCGAGATTGGTCGTCATCCAAATTTTAACCGGGATAGTGGTTGGTCAGTATCCCCGAGTTGGAAAACAGTGTTGAATGTTCGTACTGCGTCAACGGTGAGTGTGGGCGAACCTTTACAAAGTGATGTGGTTAGTGTTGTGTGCTACCCTACATTTGACAATGACAATAAAAGTGATGATGAAAACGGGGGTAGGTGTGTGTCGCTGTCAGTTGCGTCGAGTAGCCGCGCGACCAGGGCGGTAGCACGCAGTGCACGTTTGGCAGCCGCCGTGACGTGTGACTCCGAGAGGATGGGCTACGGATTAGCCCGAAACATGTCGAGTTAAACTCGTTTTAAGACGTGGGTGATCCGTTTATTTTCACTATGATTTTTCTATTCAGTGATCTGTTTGCGAAATATTCAACTTTAAAGTGAAAATTTTCATTAAAATCGAGCGTCCCCCCCCTCTAAAATCTAAACTGTTAGGTGGAAAAATTTGAAAAAATTCAGAATGGTAGTAAATATATCAAATTTACTAGGAAAATTATTGCGGCTAAGGTTGCTTAGAAATTATTTGTAGTTTAAGAGTAAATAGTAGCCTAAGGTATAAAACATAAATAAATAAATAAAATAAATATTAGGGGACAATCTTACACAAATCGACCTAGTCCCAAACTAAGCAAAGCTTGTACTATGGGTACTAGACGACGATAAACATACTTATATAGATAAATAAATACTTAAATACATAGAAAACATCCATAACTCAGGAACAAATATTCGTGCTCATCACACAAATAAATGCCCTTACCGGGATTTGAACCCAGGACCTCTTGCTTCGTAGGCAGGGTCACTACCAACTAGGCTAAAGCGGTCGTTAACATACCTAAACTTGGAATGTAATTAATGTACATGAATTTTGTAAACAACCGACATAGAAGGAGAAAACCAAAATATTGATCCTGCCTTTATTTCAAGAAATGTGTAGGTGAACTGAAACAATTATTACTTTGCTGTCCCACGATCAAGTAAATAATAAAGTAGTAAGTAAAGTAATTGGTTCAGTTTATTGATATTGTCCTCCGCAAAGTAACGCCTGATTCAATAATGTGTAGGTATTTACTTGAAAAAAAGCATAAATTGACGTCATAATAAAATAATTGATATTGCGAACGCTTTCTACAAGGCCATCCCAAATTCCTCCGTTCATCCCCGTAGTCTGAAAGCAAAACGTTCATGTCTATTGAAATACCAAATTCAATTACCAAATACAAAATTTTCCGTTCAACAAAATTAGAATTTGTTAATAGGATGTAATAACCAATTAGGAAATTTTACTTACTCCTGTATCCTCGAATATCCCCAGGCACTTAAGTTGTACCCAACACATCCATATGCTCACATGTCGAGAACTCACCAAGCAGAAACTTTGATGAACTCAAATTTAAATTTCAAATTGCTCCGAATAAATTTGCAATGTAATACCCTTTCTTGTCTTACAACTTTTTTTACCTTTTATTTCTTTTGAGCTATCTGGGAGTGCTTTTTGGTCTCTCTGTGATGCTTCATTAACTTTCGTTAACTAGGTGATGGAACTTCTTACTTAAAGGGGTTTCCTTTCACTTTAAGCTTAGGCTCTAAATTGGGTTTCAATTATAATATTATTATTAATCAACTTACTTACCTCGCCCTTCATCCTCAGAACCTACTCTGTAACTTAAGCTACTTCGAAATGATCATTCCATCAGAAATATTTTCATGTTAATTAATAGACAACGCGACGGCGAGCTAATAAACATTGTTATACTTACAAGTTCTCTGGAATATTCCATAATTTTCAGCAACCTTTTATTTTTATTTATTTTATATGTACTTAATGGTACGCGTCTTGAATACCATCGTAGAAATCTTGGCTTAAATATACTTAAATAACTAAATTATATGTATTTTATACTAATTTCATACCTTTCCTGAAAAAATAGTGATTGCCATCAGGTTAGAATGTACAAACTATCAATACTTTGAGTACATTAGTTTAGTTAGAAACTCAGTTCTAACTAAAATATCAAACATTTAGTCTCCAATAAAGGGGTGTCAGATGTAAGTTTCTAAAATGTAGTAATACTAGTATTACGGAGGTAAACTAACGAAGTTATACCCCTATCATAAGGTGAGTTTCTACCTTGAGGGACCCAGATCGAATGAAACACGAAATTAATATAGCGCTTGATGAAATTACTGAGGGTTCTGAATGAAATAACCAACCATTAGCTCTATCGCTAGCGTCACCAAAGATTATATTTGACGAGTAAGAAGTAGAAGTCAGACACAGCATTTATTATTAGTGACTGGTGAAGATTAATTATTTAATAAATTATAATAGGATGACGCCATCTAACGATTTCAGACGAAGTTAACACGTCATCTTGAAAGCCGAGGTACTTCAACGTTTTAAGACAGCCGCACTCAATTCTTGCTTCAAGTTGAAATATTATTCGACAGGAACTCAATACCGGGGTATTAAGTATCCTATGACTCAATCCAGATCGTTGTCTATCTGTACGCCAAGATTCAGCAGGGGGGTAGCCGCGTCGCGCGTAGTTATTTTATCTATTTTTCTGTTATTTTTGCAACAAACAATAACTTCTAAACGATCTTATAATCCGTATAAAAGATATTGTTGCGTTTAGAGGTAATTTACTGAATTAATACACACTGTTATCTTTCTTGATTTATATACCTACCTAAATATCGGCGAGTGAGAACCCCTGTGCTCTTGGTTTCGGTTCAGTAGTGCCCAACAGAATATGAACGCTCGTATCACACGATAAGTTTCAATTTCACGTGCAAGCAGTTAACATTCGTAAGAGTAGGCAAATTTTTATACCTAAAGTTGACTTTTGTTTGAGAGTGATCCTTCTGTACGTTAGTGCTATTATTTATTCTGTGGTTTCAGTCTTAGCAGTTCAGCCGTTATAACTTGATTGACAAACAAACACGCGAACATCCAAATATCCAAACAACCAGACATCCAAACATCTTAGTAGGATATTATCACTAATACTGTACAAGCACTAGGTTTATCGCTGTAGCTTTTTCTTCGTGACTATATTTTTTATGAAAAAAAAAACAAGTGAATGTTATTCTTATGCCAAGCAATGACTTAATATTTACTATCGATATCGATAGTAATATTATGCTGGCAGCGCAGTTTTTTTTGTAGACACGCAAAGTTATAATATTACCTGACATTTTTTTTATCGTCATGTCTAAAGAGATTTTTTTTTAATAAGTCTAGCAGTAGTAGGCAATTATTTGAATTTATTTAGAAGAAGTAAAAGGTATTGCAAAGACAAAATACTAAAAATTAATTCAATACACGTTATACAGGATGTTAAAAATAAGTATAAAATCTGGCCAACAGAGCTATTTTTAAAAAGAATATCATTTTTTTATTTGAAAAATAGCTCTGTGTGCCAGATTTTCTTTTCCTCACTTTAAACAAAGTCTTTTAGCCTACCCCAGACAAAAAAAACAACTGGAGTTATGTCAGGACTGCGAACGAGTCGTGTAGCCAGTACCGTCGTAGTCGTACTTGTATACTTGCACTGTATGGAAATGAGGTCTCTTTCTTTGTGCTGTTATTTTTTACTTTTATTTTCTTAAGTAGCACATGTTTAGAAATCCCGTAAATCAAAAAGTTTATTAAGTAATTTTTGTACGTGTAACTCGCTGTTACTTTTTTTTTGTAGATACACAAAGTTACAAAAGTATTTGAAAGTTTTTTTTCTCGTCACTTCTAAAGATTTTTTTTTATGAATGTAGCAGTAATAGGCAATTATTTGAATTTATATTGAAGAAACAAGATGTTCAATTTAAAAAAATCTGGCAAAACGAGTGATTTTTCAAAAAAAAAAAATTGCTATATCTCAAAAACCGTGCAACTTGGCATAATAGTAAATGTGAAAAATATTCAGAATGATCCTAACTATCACCCCTTAAAACCCCTACACTCGACTGCCAAACACTCTGTATAAAAATCTCGTGTCACGGTGTGTCTTATCGAACTTCTCCGAAACGACCGATTTTTATGATTTTTCGTCTATATTTGGTAGGTCTGAGAATAAGTCGTAGGCTATTTTTTATACCCCTATTCTTCGTAGACGGAGTTGCGGGCAACAGCTAATAATTTTATTATAACTCGTTTCTCACGAATTATGGCAAAATTTGACAACTATAATATATCACTGTGTTCAAAGTATTAAACATCTAGATATTTATTTATGATTATTTGCCAAATCGTTAATTGAACAAAAATATATAAAATATTTGTATGATATTTACAACGAAAAAAAACATTTCAATAATAAAATCATAAGCCAGTTTGGTTTTGCTCAACTCTTGAACACTGTTATACCGGATAGGTTTAATGCTATGCAAAAGTGTTGAAAATAGCTTATTACAAATAAAGTCCCCTCGGATTCTGTTCAACCCAATGAAAGTAAATAAAAAGTGCTAGCTTCAAAAGTCGGGGCTTAAAATGTCCTTTGAGAGTTCAAGGCGAACTCTTTAGTACATTTTCCCTGGAAATTTTCTAATAGTGTTCAACGTTCACACTTTGATGCTAAATATGGCATCTGCTCTTAAATATTAGCTATTTATGCGAAATTTTACGTTTATTTTTATTCGGCTTCTAAAAAAAGACGAGGTTCTTTATTTGACTGTTATGTCTTTTTTTAAATTTTGGAAAACAATGTTATACCTCTATATCTGCAATGAATTGGCTTAAATGGGCAGGCGGAATTTGAGGAAGATGTATTAATAACTATAACTTTTTATTACAATACTCGTATTCTAGATCTACGCTTGTTGATTCTACTGAGAACACAGAGGTATAATCGACCAAGAAATTCCTTTAGGTTAATGTCAGTTATACGACTTAAAATATTAAAAACTACTTTGACTTACCTATAAGCCAATGTGTCAATCAGTCTTATTGTTTTTATTCTGATAGGAACTGTCATAATAAATGGTAAAGCACTAGCTTGGTCGACTATGCCCGCGTAAAATATTTTGTCCAGAAAAAAAAGAGAAACATAATGAGAACTTCGGCTTGTCTCTATATAGAGATGCACCATGGCCTTTGTGTCGCAAATTGAATCATAACGCAAAGTGCTATACAGAGGGTAGGTAGCTATAATAAATTAGGTCCTACCTCCCTTTTAGAGCTCCGTTCGTGCCGTGCTCTTTGTAATATAATTCCATTCCCCTAATTATCGCTCGAAATTCCCTCGATTAGGTAACAATATGGCACCTTCTGAAATTACATGGCATGCGTAAAAGTTATTTGACGAATAATACGGCTAGGTACTTAATTTGAAAGTTGATTGAATTATTTCCAAATTTATTTTATTAAGGACGTTTATTGTACATATCAAACTAACTGAATTTTGACCAGAGGCCGTATTGTCTAACACGCGGGCACTTGCCATCGCTTTCACCGTCTCTTTTTGTCACCATCTTATATCTTTTGAGAGAATGAAATTGTGAATCCGATAGCAAGCGGTCGCGCGTTAGATATTACACTTTGAACATTGATCAATGTCTGGAAACATACACTAAAAAATCCTTCAAGATATTTACAAGATTGTTCTGTCAAAATAATCGCACCACCTCCTGAAATACTCCGTAGTTTTTAGACACCTTGTATAATAGTCGTTACTGTGTAGGGGAGAGGTGGCACGAAATGAAAGGGACAATTCGTTATGAAAGGGAAAATACCAACACATTTTTAAAGATGCGAAAATAAACAACGAAGAATTGATTAATGACAATTTATTATTGTATTTCATTTCAATAGTTTAAATAATAAATGCTTCGTATATTATGAAGCTTCCTAAATTTGAATTGTCCTTTTCAATATGTGTCCCTTTCATGCCACCTCTCCCGTTAGTGATTACTTACATTAAATTACATTCTAGTATCAAAATAGCTCTACTCAAGTAAATTGAGTAACAAAGAAGAAGAAATGCGATATAAAGCAAGTTATGCTGACATATCGAAGTAGTAAGTACTTCACCAACACGCGAGAAATATTGCGATCCTTTAGCAGCAAGTAAAAGTTTTCCGGTAAGGTATTGATTGATTGACCACAACTTGGCTTTATAACTGATTAATTGATGTAGTAACTTCGACGTGAGGGTTCGTTTGGAATAGTAATGTAAGCAAAGTTTACTAATATCGTTCGTATTATGATGCAGACAAATGTCCGCTGTCGGGAAAACCTGCAAGGGAACAAATAAATACATAAGTGACGCCCCTGCGTGTAATGTTTATGACACAATCTTTTTTGCTGACTGTACTTGGATTATCATTCAAACTACATATCGGTACCAAGTTTAAAGTCGACACCATAAACCGTTGAAGAGTTCTCTCCTGCGGAGACGATCCTGACCAAACCACAAGAATTTGACTAACAGATAATCCGTAAGTAGTCGTAAGTCGTAATTCGTTTGCAAAAGAAACTATGACGTTACAAATTAAATGAAAGCCTAAGCACTAATGGAAGAATCATTCGCAACATTAGAATAAAGAGCATTATTGATTTTTCCAGATAATTAAATGACACCATTGAAAAATCCATGTACTAGTACATAATAACAACTTAATAGTTTTAAAACTAATCTAATCTACTAAATCACTAAGCATTTTTAGATAACTAACTTTTTACCGCCAATTTTGTGTTTTTTTGTGAATTTATCCAGCCGCCCATTATACATAAAGCATGTTTTGGTAGATCGTCTATCTCAAAACATTCCTTAACTCTTCTATTTTACTAACATGGCTAAGCAATGACTTCCAAAATGGCTCAGTATATTTACTATGCAGATGCAGTTCCCCGACTTTCAGTACATCAACTCGTGACGTCTGACCACGGCCGCTAAAGCCCGAAGACTATATGGTTACTGCGTCTATTTCCGACGCCGGTCCTAACTAATGCCGCTGTCTGAAGACATTATAGGACCCAACCTCCAATATAGTCGAAACGGGTATATAACTAGTCAAAATAGTAAATGAAATATCTTTAAATCAATCTGAAATACATTGATACAACAGGAAACGCTCGTTCTGCACACAATCTAGAAATTTTCAACAATTTGTATTATCAAACCTATGGTATGTACCTATGCCATTAAATAATTACGCAGCAAAATAAATATATAGTCAGCAGAGAATAAATATCTATAAGGAGTTTATCTGAGAGGTATGCATTAATTTACAAATATTTTTGGGCCATAATTGTTAACCAACAAGCCGGTTTGTCTAAAAAATTGTACTTTGTATACTTCTGTTAAAAACAATTAGAATACTCTCTAATAATCTAACAATAATCGTCTCTTAACCCGGCGTGTATCATTGACGCATATCTAGGATAGTTTTTTTATATATAGTACACAAATAGTATATAATACTCACTCATTTAAAAAACACTTAGTCACCTTCTACTGCCAACAACTTAGGCCGGTAGTATATCTCTAAATTAATTTAGGTAAAGGTAGAGTCGCATCAAGGCGCAAAATGCCATAATTGGATATTTAAAAAATTTTAAATAAAAAATAAAACTGCCTTCAAAAAACACTCAAAAAAACTTTGAAATAAAAATTGAACCGACCACAATAAGCATGAAAATATTTTTCTACTAATCTGTTTGAAGTCGGTGCCTCAGCTCGAGCTAGAAGGAGTGAACCTAGTAATTTAACTTACCTACATAGTAGGTAATATCTATAGGGCTTCTACCACTACTGCTGGCTCGTGCTGAGGCACCGACTTCAAACAGATTAGTAGAAAAATATTTTCATGCTTATTGTGGTCGGTTCAATTTTTATTTCTAAGTTTCTAGTGGGTGTTTTTTGTAGGCGGTTTTATTTGTATTTCATTTTATTTTTATTTTTTGCTTTTTAGTTGTTTCTAATGGCCTGGACTGGCACCCTTTACTGACTGTACTTTTTGCCTCTGGTTACCAAAGTACTCATCAAGACGAATCAAACGAGACCAAACTTGATGGGGTTATGTCGTTTTACTACGGAGTTCTTATGGTCACCATCCAACTTCATTGTCAGACCCTGGTTACCATCTAGGATCAAAGTACTCGTTGAGACGAGTCAAACGAGTCCATATTCGATGGGGTAGTGCCGCTACATTATGGAGTACCTTTGGCCACCTTCCAGCTCCATCATCAGACCCTGTTTATCATCTGAAATCAAAGTACTCGTCAAGACGAATCAAACGAGCCCAAACTCGACGAGGTTGTGTCGTTTTATTACAGAGTTTCTATGGCCACCTTCCAACTCCATCATCATATCAGCTCCATGTCACAATAATATTGCATTGTCACCTGATTTACACATGCTTGTAAAATTTCAACTCAATCAGAAACCGGGAAGTGAGTCAAATTCAACTTGCAAGATTTGACCCGTTGAGGAGTTCCGTTGGCCATCTGCGGTCTTCTTCATCAGATCCAGCTTATCAAATGACACTTTCTGAATGCAAATGCTCGATTTGTCACCGAAAATACTAAAATCGCTTTACATTTCCCTTGAACTTTTGAAAAGTTCCTTCAATTCCTCATGGATCCCATCATCAGAACTGGATTCTGGTAACAACGGGACCAACCTTGAAGCATATGCTTTCAAACAACGAAAGAATTTTACAAATTGGTTCACAAATGACGGAGTTCTGAGGTGACACACATAAAAAAAAAAGAACATACAACCGAATTGAGAACCTCCTCTTTTTTTGAAGTCGGTTAAAAATACTAAACTGGAAGTTTCCATTCATATAAGATATTAAGATAATAAGATTATAAGATATTATTATAATCAAAGTTATAGTGAATGGACAACAACGACAATTATATATATCGTTAATATATCGTTTTTAGGGTTCCGTAGTCAACTAGGAACCTTTATAGTTTCGCCATGTCTATCTGTCTGTCTGTCTGTCTGTCTGTCTGTCCGTCCGCGGCTAAGCTCAGAGACTGTTGGTACTAGAAAACTGTAATTTGGCATGAATATATATATCAGTCACGCCGATAAAGTGGTTAAATAAAAAAACTAATAAATTTTTTTAGGGTACCTCCCATAGACGTAAAGTTGGGGTGATTTTTTTTCTCGGCTAACCCTATAGTGTGGGGTATCATTGGATAGGTATTTGAAAATAAATAGGAGTTTGCTAAAATCATTTTTTGATAAAGTGAATATTTTCGGAGATATTCACTCTGAAAGTTCAAAATAATGTATCAACCCCTCTAACTTTTGAACTACAAATCTAAAAAATATGAAAAAAATCATGTAAGTTAAACTTAATAAAAACTTTCTAGGAAAATTATTTTCAACTTCATCAGTTGAGCAGTTTTAAGTTTTTGTACAAAAATATTTCTAAACTAAGATTGTAATTTAACCGCCGCTGCAAGATTTTTTTTTAAATAGGTACCTATAAGATCACGCGAACAGTAACTACTTTCAAATAAAAAAAAATGAAATCGGTTCATATAATAAAGAATCACATCTGAAAAACCATCAACATACACTTCGTTTAATTTCAGGTTTGAATCATCGGTCAAATTGTAACACACGTTTCTCAGTATTTCGAACACAAGTGGACTAAAAATACCTACAAGTACATTTATTTATTAGCGGTATTTATTATGTTTTCATTATAGAAGTAAACACAAAATTAATTAGTTTTGTTGTTTCATTTAAAAACGTGTGCAAATTTTACCGTTGAGTTTCAAATGTTAAAATAAATGGAGTATAGTTCTAGTAGACTGCAGTGAGATTAGTTACCCGATTCGCCTATAGATGGCGCTATACCGCTGACGTTGAAATTCGCGGTGAGAGTTGGGACCAAAACAACCACATTAATAAAGTATGCTAAGATTTTTCGTACCTGCTACGGAACCCTATCTTGGGCGTGTCCGACACGCTTTTGGCCGGTTTTTTTTATTAAGTATTGATTTTATCTGAATACACCCACTCAAACAAACATAGTACTAATCTTCCTTAAAAAGACCATAAAACGAGCCGTTTCACCCGAGACGTTCGAGGATAAAATGCGTTTAATGCTCAAGTTATACATTCTGCTTTTCATTTCAATTACAACATTAAACAACAACATTGGAAATAAAATTTACAAGCTCTTATTTTTCATGCATTACAATTTCTATAATAATGTACTATATTTGCATAGTTTTATTAATTTCGTGTTATAAAAAACCAGTTATATAAAAAAACAAACAAGAAACTTACATTTGTACTGTTTTGCGTCTGTTTGCGCCTTGGTTTTAGACTGTAATGTAGGTAGATAAGAACTATGCAGGTGGCGGGTAGATTTAAGTCCTTCAGTTTGCAATATACGTCAGATCGGTAAACGGGTGTTTTATTGTGCTCCTGAAGTATTGAGTTCCCTGAAACCTTTCCTGAACATTACATAGACGAAGATTTTACTTTATGTACTAGAGCATAAAAAGCCATTTTATATAGCATTCCCTCGACATAAAGAACAATTTTACGAGCATGAGAAATGAGAAATAATTTTCTACATACCTAAGAATAACACAAACTCTTGAAACAAAACCAATTTTCTTGGATCCAATCAAAAACATCGAATCGAAACGAAACTAAGCTTTGACTTATCAAACTTGCAAAGACCCTTAGAGCTTATTTATTTATGTTCTTTATGACGTATTTTTGAAATTCAATATTTAATTCTGAAGCATGAAGCAAATACAAAACTTCAGTTCTATGCACTTTGGTATCCAGTTAAAACATTCACCTGAGGATAAAAATTGAGGGAGACATCTCCATTTCATTGTTCAATCACCTTTGCCTTCAATTTACACGTTCTCCGTAAGCAAAGACCTAACTCAAATTTCCCAGTCGATAAAAAAGAAAACTTGGTGTACCAAACAGGTAGATATAAAGCTGTGAGCTCCACAGTCACCTCTCTACCTCTAAGTGTATTCTAAAGTGGAATTGTATCCCCGAAGTTGCGAGGTGTAATTTGAAGTTCTTTCGTCGAGCAACGTAGATACCAGCGTAATTGCGTTTAAATGTGAAACTTTTGCAACTATGAAAATTGTTGCCAGAATTGAGTTTAACTCTCATCGCCTACTTAAAGCTCCGGGTGTCGACTAACTCTCTATTAAATTTATGGCCATGGAATTGGAAAGCGGATCGCTCTAATGGACAGTGACCAAAATAATCAGTTTTCGGAAAGTTTTAGCCAAACCTTAATAGACACATGTTGTGTCCACATATGCTACGAGTATAATAATAATAATTTTACTATCGATTGGTGCGGACAGACTGGATAATGATGGACGGTCGCTACTTGTAGCATTGGAGCGGCGAGCACCACACACTGTGTGCCTTGATTTGTTTATTTTTTACTTACTAACCTAAGACACTTGAAGTAACAAACTCGAAATAATAAAATCTAAGTCAAAAGTTTATTTTGCCAATAAGCTGAAGAGCAATGTTCCATGTACGAAAGGACCACCATTGCAAGCAGAACACACCGTGAAAAAACTTGGCTGAACAAAGTTTTAGCGTTTATAATACTTAGTTGAAAGAAGTATCCCTGTCATAATTATGTTACATCACGTCAGCTTAATAAATATTTACTTACTATTAATATTTTCTTAACAAGATTTTTTAATATTGAACTACCAAAAATTGTTACCTTTATGGGATTTGATTACAAGGAATTACAAAGCTTAATTGAATCTAATTCATGACCCCTGCTCTGTGGATTTGCTTTTTATTGATTCTCAAGGTTATTTTTTGGGCAGATAGCAGATGATTTGAATTGTATATTTAATTTACTTAAGATTTTAGTATTGACCCTTATAAAGCAGGCTACCAAGCTGCACAATTTCCAATGCAAAGCAAAAATCAGCTCTCCAAATAGTTACTTAGCAACTCGGCTAGTTTTAAGGACTAAAAGCCCAAAGTCTAAGGAGACCAGCATTCGACTTTTATCGTGTGACTATAATCACACGAACAAAACCTTAAAGAGGGATAAAAATTGCACCGGCATTATGATCCAGTTCAGGTAGGTCAAAGAAAAATACCATAAAACTCTTCGTGCCATTTCCTACGAAAGGCTGGCTGGCGTATGCATTTAAATAGACTCCGTTATTTTTTTCTCCAACATTTTCTGTTTTATTTTCATCATATCCCGTTTTACGGCTCGCATTCCGAGAAAGGATGATGATAACTTGGTGGCTCATCGATTGCTCTTCTTATGATCATAGTCTATTTCAATGACAACAATGAAGTACTGACCCAGTTAAGAAAACAGGATATATATACAAGCGGAGTTACAGTCGTTCTCAGTACAGGCAGTAGGCAGCAGTACAGGCCTCAGAATGAGAGGGCTTGGGCCGTAGTTCCCACGCAGGCCCAGTGCGGATTGGGAACTTCACACACACACACACCATGGAATTTCTTCTCAGGTGTATGCAGGTTGTGTATATTTTGTTACTAGCTTTTGCTCGCAACTCTGTCTGCGTGGAATAAGTAATTTGGGCAGCTTATTTTTTTTAATCCAATTTGCTTTTTCATCAATTATGGCTCTCCTTAGTTCCTCAATATAAAAAAAATACCCGCAACCCCCCGCACCCTCCAACCCGCACCCGCACCCCCACACCCCCCCGCACCGCCCAAACTCCACTCCCCCGCACCCCTCGCATGCCCCTCTACACAGCACCCCCCGCACACCCGCGTTCGTTCCAAGTCAAGCGTGCCTATAGAAGTTAAACGCTCATGAAATTGAGTCGTTTTTTGCATAAAATATTTATCTCAATACAAGTTGTAAACAAGTGATGTTGGCATCTTCCTGAATACAGCTGCAAATGACACGTTAACCGTGTTTGTTTGGAAATTTTCTTCAGGACTGGGTATCTATGTAGATCCTACGACAAAATCAATTAAATTTTCATCCCCCCCTTTGAAGCCCCTGCACCCCCTCCCCAGCACACCCCTTACCCCCCCCCCCCCTCCACCCCCCGGTGTTTTTGTCAAATAACTTGAAAACGGTGCATCCTACGGCAAAATCAATGAAATTTTCATCCCCCTCTGAAGCCCCTCACCCCCCCCGCACCTCCCCTCACCCCCCAACCCCCCCCCGCACCCCCCCGCACCCCAGCACCATGTACGTACCCCCCCATGTACATACATGTACTTACATGTATCGTTACATTGCGTCATCCTTTTTCGTGTATGCAGCCGGCGTTCGTCGATTTATTAGACGTTGTCAGGTCAAAAACCCCCGATTTTGAAACATTCTTCCGCTCCAGTCCGCTCCTATTGGTGTTAGCGTGATGATATATAGCCTATAGCCTTCCTCAATAAATGGGCTATATAACACTGAAAGAATTTTTCAAATCGGAGCAGTAGTTCCAGAGATTAACGCCTATAGAAGTTTTACTTCAAAAACCCCCGATTTTGAAACATTAATCCGCTCCGCTCCGCTCCTATTGGTGTTAGCGTGATGATATATAGCCTTATAGCCTTCCTCAATAAAATGGGCTATCTAACACTGAAAGAATTTTTCAAATCGTAGCAGAAGTTCCTGAGATTAGCGCGTTCAAACAAACAAACAAACAAACTCTTCAGCTTTATAATATTAGTATAGATGGCAGGGTCAGGTGTATGTTTTCCTTAGCTCATGATAAATTTCAAATGTAATTTCTCACATAAATTCCGAAATACTCCGAGGTGCGAGCCGGGATTTGAACCCACGACTCTCTGCTTGAGAGGCCATATTAGGTCAAACCCCTAGGACACTACGGCTTCCGAAAATATCTACTAAATACTAAGTGACATGGATTTTTCCTTATATTTTACAGAACTGGTATAACTTGACATCTCGCCCGGTAGCAGGTTATCGTTTGAGTTTTGGCACACCCTGTACACAGACAGTTAAATATGTAAATACTTTACAAAAATAATACGGAGAAAATGAAAAGGAACAGGACGAGTTACAGAAGAGCGCCTCAATACGACACGTGGTCGTATACAGACAGATGCATTTGCTCGAGTTATTTTCTGCCTCTGTGAACTTTGTCGGATTAGACAACATGGAGTGGCTCTACAGGAGCTATACAATATATCTATAACAGACGTCGACAACAAAGTATTTTTCGCCTCAACGCTCCCAAGACTATAGGACACTCATCCGTCCGGATCTCCTCGAATTCACCTCCGGTTTTAGACACATTAAATATGTGATGGTTATTTACATGCAAACGAGCGATACTTACTTACATCGGAAGTGGTAACACAGCAACATTAAATTTTAATTTAATCTTTTAGATTATAAGAAGGGTTGTGGAAGACTTTTTCCTAGAGAAAGGACATCAATGAAGACGCATCAACCCAACTATAACAATACAGAACAACGCTACTTTATCTGCATTTAATTTGTTTAACGTTATCTCTCTATCTTGTAAAATACCATTCATAACTAAAAAGTAACATTCAGGAATATCAAAAAATAACTTGAAGTATTATTTCCAAAAGGCTTTTTATTTTAATGGTGGCGCGTCCTATTCGTAATTCGAAGTACAATTACTTTAAAACATAGCAATCTGTAAATATTTAAATACATCCCAAAAATTGATAAATAAGTTGTTGACAAATTTTATAATATCGCTCATGTAGACACTGACACAATTGCAAATTATTAAATTGTCATTTCAAAACTAAACTTTATGTAATAAGAAAAAAAGTTTAGTTTTGTAATGGCAATAATTTGTAATTGTGTCAAGTGTTCTTCTACATGAGCGATATACTTTAGCCTAAGATTAGAACAAACAGGTCATTCCCTGAGGAAATTATTACGCTGCTTAAAAATTTACAAAATACTAAAGACGAACGATATTAATTACTTATTAAACTTTAGAACAAACGATTGTCTGGGTCACAATCATCATTAAATTATTGTGCACGAGTGGTCAAAGCGTGATTGAGTGTTTCGTTTCGAGTCCAGTCTGCTTGGAGGCTTACAAACTACTTCTAGAATACACAGAAATGAGAAATCCTATTCTAAGTAGGTACTAAGTAGTAATATTATAAATGAGATGTGAAGATTTTTGGATGTTTGTTATTCATTCACACAAAAACGACACATTGGATTTAGGTGAAACTTAGCGTACAGATATACAAAGATTTGGATTGAGACATAAGAAACTTTACATCTCAGTAATGCGGTCTCGTGAAAGGTATATCGGGCGTAGGCGAAACCGCGAGTTAAAGCCAATGATGGATAAAACATCAATCTAAATACTAAATAAATAAGTGCAATCTTCTAATATATAAAAATCTCGTGTCACGGTGTTTGTTATCGAACTCCTCCGAAACGGCTTGACCGATTTTTATGAAACTTTTCACTGTTTTCGGTAGGTCTGGGAATAGGTCGTAGGCCATTTTTTACACCCCTAGGTGTTACCCCTAGGTGTGGCAAAACAAAGTTTGCAGAGCCAGCTAGTATAACTATAAATCAAAATTTTAAAACCCTCAACGCAATTAGGCAACGCAATTAGGCAAAGCAAAAACGTGTGTATGAAAATAAAGTAAATGCCCATTATGAGTCTAAGATCCCTTCCGCAGCAACCAAAAGACAACTAGAGATATATTAGCGGCACATACAGGTGTGATACAGACAAGAGCTAATCAGAATGAAACCTGCTAACTACACCAACTAAAGAATCACGCAACTCATCTTTTATCTCGTCTTTATAATTTTCGTTCCGGCATAGAAAACATATCCATAAAATAAAGACTGACTGTACACTTATGTAGACAGGAACAACTAGTTTTTCTGTTGACATAAATCCTGTCCCTTTGGGAATAGGAAACGATGCGGAAGCGCTTCGCAGAAGGCTCTCATGGGCGGTGTAATTTATAACCTATCCACAACACCCGTACCGTCACCCATTACAACTGCCTACACACAAACTAGGAATGCATCCGTCCTTTATCATCATCGCTAGTTAAAATGGGACAGAGATACCAAACCATGATTAAAGTACGACAGTGAATTGAAGGGGTGACTTGTTTGTAAGGGAATATGATCCTGATCGGGTTCATACACAAACTAAATAGGCAGGTTAAATAGCTTTGAATACTTTAAAAGAGTCATGTGTGTCCCGTTGAGGTTATTTTGGAGAGGGCTTTAACTTACTCTGTAGTAAGGGAAGAGGCAACTTAGGTAATGGGAAGGAGATTTTGTCGTGATGCCTTTTGACTCAGCAACTTTGTTGTCAATAGAATAGAGTGAGTAGGCAAGTACCTAGATTTTTTTAATAAAGTCTACAATATGAATTTTGGTGTATGTTTTTAACAATGTCCTTTTAAAAACACTAAATAATGGATCTTACACACTAATTATTAAACACAAGTTTACTTAACTTAACTACGTTTTTCTTAAAGTGGTCAATCACTGGTGCAGGGACAATAACTGGGTAGTTCACCCTACACTATTGGTTAATCATAACAAGATGATTTAACCGCTTAAAAGAAAAACAAGAAGGTTATCAATTCGGTTGTATTCTCTTTTTATTTTCAGAACTCCATCATTCACGACTCCAAAAAAAAACCACGAAAAAAAATATTTACCGATATGTTTGAAATCGGAACCTAAGCACAAGGCAACAGGGGTGGACCTAATAATCTTCTTTCTGATTTCTATCACTTGTCCACTCTATAGCTCGTGCTGAGGCACCGACTTCAAACAGATGAGTGAAAAGTTATTTTCGTGTTTTTTTTTGGCTTAATTTTAATTTTATATATTTTAATTTTATTTAAGTATCTTATATCCTTAGTTTACTACTTACTCAAATTAAATTATGATGAAGTGCAATGGCTGCCAGAGTTTACCTGCCTGCCGATAGTTACGTGTAAGTTTAGAGTGCAAACTTAACTTCCTTTAACGTCGCGTGGTCTACCATATGATACATTGCTTCTAACTTATTGATAATAAATAAATAGCGTTCAATACTTGTGCATCCAAGAAAGTTTAAAGCTATGCTTCAATAAAATGTTATAATTAAGTTTTCGGATGCTGTCGGCTTTAAGCCAAATCAGTCTTAGATATAATCAAAGCCAGCAAATAAACTTTTCCCCTCGCCCAAGTCACCGGGCAAGCGACAAACCCTTGGGACGATACATCTTACATTTTTCGCGATAAGTAGCCTTAGCTTTGTACAATACTGATTTATAGGGGCCTTAAAATATATGTTACAGCAGATAAAAAACATCAGAGGTCGTAATATGTACTCGTGACAAGCGATTGTGAAATTGTTTTATGATGCATGAAGCTAATAAATTTATCTGCTATTTTTGTTTAGGTTCTTCAGTACATTAAAATTTACATTTTATGAATTTTTGGGTAAAATGAAACACTTAAAATAAAACGATCTCAGACCGAAATTTTATAACATTCTAACTGCTTTCACAGCAGCTAAATGAAGTATTAAGCGCAGTATTTTCGAAACGTATAGCTTTAATGGAGTAAACGTGTGCCTATGCCGAAGACAAATGAAGTCGTACTGGTAAATAAATTAAGCAAATAGCTCAGTGTACAAGTTTACATGGAGATATATTTATGGTTTTGTGAGAGTAACACGTTATTACTTCCTCTCACACTAGCAAGTCATTTAATCACTGTAACTGCGGCTAATGTGCCACATTATTTCGGACGAAGAAAGCCGGCAAAATATGGTCCGGACGTGTTGTTATCTTTATCCTTTTTATTAAATATTAGATGGACATACTTCAGTGTTCTGACAAGAGATTTAATAGGTAACTATGTTCCGGAGAGCTTTGTGTGTCACAGGATACGAAATAAACGCGATTGTTATTGTCCTTGAACGTTTGCCTCAAGTTTCCATTTGTTGTTTAAATACACTAATGTAACTCGCAAGGTCCTACGCAGGGTTTTTGACTTAGCTAAAACGATAGTTTTAAAAGCAGCGAGCAGGAGCTTAGCACTAATGAAATCTAAATTATAGAAGTACTTGAAAACGCTTTTTGCATTTCGTGCAACTGTATTTGTGGTGAATATTCAAGTAGTTTGACCGCTCGGATTTATCATTGGTAATGTTTGTAGTTGTCATAAAAAGTTGACACTTAGTATCATCTATTTTAAAAATATTTTCTGATACGGTCGGTAATGACGAAAAAAACGCCGTAACGACGCTGAATATTTACCCTTAAATATTTTTATTCAAGTACATTCAAAAAGGTGATAATATAGCTAACGGTATGAAGCCAATCTGCTAGCTGACTGAAACAGAGTATGATTAGTTTGTCAGAAGGCATCCATCATTGTTGATTATGGATGTGATGGTGATTTGACACCCAGCGCATATTGCACCTGAATTAATACGAAACAACAGCGGTACACGAAACAATTCCATCTCCTGGATTGCTTGATTACCTACTAAAATTTCGAATAGGCACAATGACAAGAAATTGCGAAGTTTTTAGGGGGAGGGTGTGAGGGGGTGATAAGTCATTTTGGGCAAGCTAATAGATGAATTATCCCCATAGGAGCAGGTTTGTGTTCAACAGCATATAGGGAAAAACAAGAGTTTATTCTGTATACAAGATGTCTTGGAATTATTCCAGAATCTTTCAGTAGGTCGTTGAGTTAGTTAGACTAAACTCCCTTGTAAATATTTAGGTATCAGGATCTTTTGATTTTAGGTTGAAAAAGACTCCGTACATTGACTGATGTTCAAAACGTACAGTTGAGGTAAAAAAAGGTTCGTCACCTTAAAGTTGACATTTGGTTGCACTAAATGCAAATGTTAGTCCTGTCAACATTTTATTTAAAACGAAACAATATGGTATTGACGTTTCCCATTTTTCAAAAGGCACCTACTGATAGTCTATGACTTGATAAAGGAATCAATTTAATAACTGACGAAAGTTTTCGTACCCCAAGTTAGTTATGAAGTATCTTTTTGTATTTTATTTTTTCAACCTCATTTTTTATTACTTTTACGGTCATCCCGTGAAACCATATATTTCATACTAAATACAAACTGAAATATTGATGCACAGAAAAAAACCCCAGAAAAAAGACCAATGCTGGGAATCGAACCCAGGTCCTCAGCATTCCGTGCCGTGTGCCATACCCCTACACCACCATTGGTCTAGAGATTAGACACGAATCTTTTCTACACATCGTGCATTTCAGTCTGTTATATAATCACCTTATGCAGTGATAAAGCATCATGCTTTATGCAGCATTCATGTTTTATGTACAATAAAGAGTTTTACATACCTACATACACACACACATACATACATAAAGCGCGCATCTGCATAAGGTGATTATATAACAGACTGAAATGTACGATGTGTAGAAAAGATTCGTGTCTAATCTCTAGACCAATGGTGGTGTAGGGGTATGGCACACAGCACGAAATGCTGAGGACCTGGGTTCGATTCCCAGGATTGGTCTTTTTTCTGGGGTTTTTTTCTGTGCATCTATATTTCAGTTTGTATTTAGTATGAAATTTTCATACCCTAACTGTACTGCGTCAAAGGCGTAACTAAATTTTGAATTAAAAATTCCGATGGAGCTTTAAGTGGATGTACTAACGCAACCAGGGATCAATTGCATAACAAAGTACAACTTATATTACAAGCGGAACTCCCTTTCTAGTTAATATCGCTGAAGCGAGAGTTCCGCTTGTAATATTAGTTGTACTTTGTTATGCAATTGGGCCCAGCTGTTGAAATATTCTGGAATGCTCGTAATTTGGAGACATCATGTGTAATATTTTTCAAGACATTCTTTTTAGCTGGAAAAATATTTAGAACATTGTATTTGTATTATTTTAAACGAGCCCAAACTCGACGGGGTTGTATCGTTTTATTGTGTAGTGCCTTTGTTGACCATCTTGCAGCTCCATCATCAGATCCTGCTTACCATCTGGGATCAAAGTACTCGTCAAGACGAATCAAACAAGCCCAAACTCGACGGGGTTGTGTCGTTTTATTACAGAGTTCCTATGGCCACCATCCAGCTCCATCATCAGATCAACTCCATGTTACAATAATATTGCATTGTCATCCAATTTACACAAGCGTGCAAAATTTCAACTCAGAAACCGGGAAGTGGATCAAATTCAACTTGCAAGATTTGACCCGTTGAGGAGTTCCGTTGGCCATCTGTGATCTTCTTCATCAGATGCAGTTTACCAAATTACATTTTCTGAATGAAAATGCTTGACTTGATGCTAAAAATGCTAAAATCGTCATAGGTGTGCCTATAAAATTTGAGGGTTTCCGTCGATTTCCCCAAGATTCCATCATCAGATCTTGACTTGGTACCATGGAACCACCTCGGAAGTATACTCTTTCAAACAAAAAAGAATTTTAGAAATCGGCCCACAATTGGCGGAGATATCGATGAACATACATAGAAAAAAAAATACAAACAGTCGAACATAGAACCTCCTCCTTTTTTGAAGTCGGTTAAAAACAATTATTACTTTAAGATATATGCCTTACATACAATGTTTCTGAATAATCAACGATATTCCGTTAAATGTTATTGATATCAATATTATGACTTTTTAAAGTTATGATCAATAGGATTAGTGATTATTGCAGTTAGAACTATTAAGCGATATGCTTTAAAAAATTATGACCATCGATATTTATGAGCAAGAATATTATGGATATCAATTTCTGACTTTCAAAATTCGGATAAAAACGATTATAGGAGAAAAGGGGACCCCCGTTTCAACCGCCTCATTTAGAGCTGGTCTCATTTTTTTAAGAAATGGCTGAAGATTCTGATACAGTTTCCAGTTATATGGTAGACGTACAGAACTTCTAATAATACATACATATAACTGAAAGCCTCATCATAATTTACAGCCAATTTAAAAAATATGTAACCTATATTCATCGAATCGAATTCTTAAAAAATTGGCTGTCAATTTTGTGCGGTTGAAACGTTCGAATAAACGCCCATTTAACCATTACAAAAGTTAAGCTACTGCTATTACTCGTCGCATGCATCTCACTAGGCAATGACCACACTGCTGTTAGAACAACTGTGTATCCGCCAAGCCGATCTATTCGCTCGCACATTAATTACGTCCCACTGCTCTGTCTCGTGAAATATGAACCTGCAGCGATATCATACCAGCATTGCACTGCCGCCGTTGAATAATTTATGACCACACGAACAGAAAACGCCTATGCCATCGCCATCGAACGGTTTTAGATTACCTATGGCCTGCACTTCAATTATAGGGCAAACATTGGCTAGTAAGTTTGCGGACACGCTTGTTAATCTGGACTATTTGATACCTACGTTACATATTGGCCGGAAAATATGTAGGTATGTTTCAACTGAAATTAAAATCAAAGAGTTTCTTAAATGTTACATAAAACTGGCCCGTGATTGACCCCTATCGCACCTGATGGGAAGTGCATATTATGATGTCAAAGGTGTATGTCACCGGTTCAGGAACTGCCTAAAAACCCTAGGTTGCATGTACTTGGAAATACAGTCGATATGGGAGCGAATTCCATCCTTAGCCTTTTTTTTAAATTTTATTTGATGTAATTTAATTTCATTTACGTAATCTGATTTAATTTGATTTGTCTTAACGAATTTGCATGATTTTAAATTGAAAGTTTATGAATCACGTAACACCTTTATACCTATAGGTATGTTTTACAAATAAATAAATGATTGATTGATTAGCAGTTCGTATAGCCTCAGCTGTTAAACCACTTTAAATCACGAAAATTTTAATTATTATTAAAATCTTGGACACATGTAATTTCACTGATTTTTAACTACCAATTGGACAGTAAGAAGATTCTAAAGTCCTTGAAGCTAGTTGTATCACTTTTTGCCGTAGCCTACGGTTTTATCATTCCTTTATGATCCCAACCACCCTGTTAACATTTAATAATACCATAACTTGTAGAAATTAATTAGCAAAAAATAGTTTAACAAACTGTTGGTAAACAGTTTCTGCTAACTTGGATAAATATCTAAGCAAAAACTGCATCAGTCTTATAATATTATACTTAATCTAGCAGTTAGTGAAGTAACAGCGTAAGATTTAATCTTTTCGAATAATGGCTTCCATTCAAGTTCGTATTCATTGGTCCTATTTCGTGATTGTAATTTGCAACCGAGTTAAGCTCATTCATTGGACGAAATAGCAGCGCGTTTGCAATCTCAATTAAATAACGCAAATTTGCAGGCTCGCCACTGATTGAAACGTTACGGTTACGTCAGTCAATTTGCTCAAACTCGTTCACAGTTAATCATAAGTATTTTTTCAAACACTGTTATTTATTTATTGTTTGCAAATCATTATCATCTTCATCATAATCTACAAACAATAAATTAATACCAATGTTTGAAAGAAAAAAAAATGGTTATGATTAACTTACTTATTATGATTAATATGTAGGTACTTATAATTGAAACGCAACGGTTATGGCCTAATTTGCTCAAACGCATTCAATTAATAACAACTATTTTCTTTTCAAACACTAGTACTAGGGGCGTTCAATAAAAAGTGAGAATGAGTATGTTATAAACAACTTTTACTAAATGTCATTTTATTTTTCGACATAGTCACCTTTTAGCATAATACACTTACCCCCTGTTTCACCATCCATTGATCAAATTTATTTGATGGATAAATGTGATGTTGTCTCTGTTTGTTTTGTTTGAATAGACGGAGATGACTTCACATTTATCTGACAGTTAAAATTAATCAATGGGTGGTGAAACAGCCCCTTAGTATATCTTTTTTCTAAACTTAAAATTCCATTTTTAAAAGAGGTCTCATCTTGAGTACTTAAAAAATCTTGTACTGCAGCGACTACCGCGTCGTCGTCTTCAAATTTCTGGCCTCTCAGGTATTGTTTCAATCTCGGAAATAGGTAGAAATCACTGGGAGCGAGATCTGGTGAATACGGAGGATGCTTAAGGATATCGAACCCAGCATCACGAATTGCAGCCATTGCAACGGCGGACTTGTGTGCCGGGGAATTGTCCTGGTGGAACAGCACAACTTTCGAGAGTTTACCTCGCCGTTTTTCGCGGATCTCATTGCGCAATGTTGCTATTTGTTTGGCGTATAAAGTGCCCGTAATAGTGGCTCCATGCTCGAGATACTCAATCATTAATACCCCTTTACCATCCCAAAAAACAGAGCCCATGACCTTACCGGCAGATGGGCTCACCTTGAATTTCTTCGGAGTTGGAGATGATGGTCTTTTCCATGTCATAGACTGCAGTTTCGTTTCAGGGTCGTAATGATGGAGCCATGTTTAGTCCATTGTTATAAATCGCGCCAAAAAAAGTTCCCGGTCTTGCTGCATCAGGTTCAAAGCTTCTTGACAAATCTCTAGTCTAGTTTGTTTTTGCGTGTCAGTAAGCATTCTTGGTACCCAACGCGCAGATACCTTTTTCATACCCAAGCGTTCATGTAAAATATTATGCACGCTCCCCGTTGAAATCTTTACATTTTCAGCAATAAAACGAACTGTGACACGACGATCCGCCAAAACTGAGTTTTCGACTTTTTTCACAATTTCTTCAGTTACTGCTGTAGTAGGGCGTCCGGAGCGGGGGTCGTCCATTGTCGATGTTCTTCCACGTCTAAATTCGGCGCACCAACGTGCGACTGTCGAATACGGAGGAGCATTAGACCCTAAAGTGTCCCGCAAATCCAAATTGACTTGGTCCGTAGAAAATTTTTTCAAATACAAGTATTTGATAACGGCGCGCAGTTCAATTTTCTCCATTTTCGCTAACGTACTCAATAGCATTGCAAAGAAATTACCGTATATTTTTTTAAACAAAAGACAGTTAGTTTTTTTTTCATAGCAATCAGCTAGATAGATTAGCTTTACCGGCCAGTATTTAATTTCGTAATATTAAAAGAGTTTGCATCTCATTCTCACTTTATATTGAACGCCCCTCGTAAGTACTATAAATTTATTGTTTGTAGATATCTAGAAATAAATCGTTTGAAAACTATTGTCTATGTTTTTAAAATATAAACATTTGAATAGACTTTTTATAACTTAGTAATTCAAAGTTGCCAGGTACTTATAACATTTGATTATGTCGTAAGTATTATCACAATTTATACACATCCACCCTTTTGCCACAAGAGCCTGCAAAGCACTTGCTTCCTTTTTGTTCCTGTCCAGTATCACCGTTACAAATTGTAATAAAACAAAACCCAAAGAGCAACCCTCACAACTCAGCAGCAATTAAATTAGGCCCATAATCAGACTCGAATAACTACTCCAAGCCTAACTTCTTTGTCAGTAAAGTCAGTTGTTATGTTTTAGTTTAACATTATTACAGTAAGGTTATTTCCAATTTGGCACTCGGGACGTCTCAGTTTTAACCGTAAAGGTTCGTGTTTTCTCATAGGGTAGTTATACAAAATTCTAGAATTTAATCGCATAAAATATCCAAACCTGTTTAATGTAATTAATAACAAAACCTCAGCCTAAGTAGTGCACTTCCGATCTCTCTTGATGTATGTCGAGAATTGCCAAGTGCCAAAATTGAAATAATCTTACTGTAAAACTACGTTGTACAAGTTAGCATTATATTATCTGTGGTTTTACGTTTAGAAGGGGCTCCACTTTTATACGCCAAGTATGAAACACCAAAGCAGGTTTAGTGCAGTAGTAGGACCAGCAGATATCTAAACTCCATTTCAGTAGAATCTGACAATCTCGTAGACACTACTGGGCAACTGGCAATAACGGATTATTGATATGATTAAAATCTTTTTTGTATCGTATTTCGATTATAATCATACCTTTAGGAACCTAGATAATCAAGTGTCCATGTCAGTTGGCTGTTAGTATCTGAGAGAAGGTCAGATTCTATTGAAATTAAATTTATAGATAAAACGAGATATTTTTCATTAGACAAGGAGCAACGAGTTTTGATACATTGTTTTCATAAATTAAAATTCAGGATGTACTGCAATTTACTTTATAATCAACGCTTTCGAAGGAGAAAATCTTATAAGGATTTACGTTCCCGCGGCGTCTTAGATATCGGGAACAAGTAACAAGTCTCAAGTAAGTTGCGTTGCCAAGAGCAGAGATTACCGGAATAGAGTTGGGAAGGATTAGCTGGGAGTCTACTTGCCTAATACTCTTTGACGCCAGTTCACGCTGCAACACTGTTGCCCGCAAATTAAGAGGTGTTGTGTTTGTTACAACAGCCGTTACACTACGAAATTCGATTTTCCGTTCCGTTTGCGCTAATAGTATTAAATAGAATAGTGACAAGGACGACACGATACGAACTTCGAAGTCGAATTTCGAAATGTGCCCCCAGGAAACAAATAATATAGGAAATAATAGTAGACACTAAAGAAATAACAAAATAATAGTTGCTTTTCCTCCACGATTTATCTGTCAATCATCATATCAGCCCACGTCCACCGACTGGTAAGGGTTTATTTTTTTTTTCACGCTTATCCATCCATCCATCCATCCATCTATGTCTGTCAAATGTCATTCAACTAGTAGACTGTTTGTCCATACTTGTGACCTTTGATTCAATCTAGATCGCCACCAGCGGTTACTTTTGACAATATTCCGCCAATTGTTACTGTGAAGTATTGAGTACATACGTAGTATATGTATCATCATCTCAGCCTATATTATGTCCTACTGCAGGGCACAGGCCTCCTCTTACAATAATAGGGTTAGGGCAGTGGTTTCATTGAATTTATTCTCAGGATACAGGTTTGTCCTTACGTTGTTTTCCTTAACCAAAGCCATGGTGGACTAGTGGTTTGACCAATGGTCACTCAAACAGAGGGTCGGGCGTTCAATCCCGGGCTCGCACGTCTGAGTTTTTTGGAATTCATGTGCAAAATTACATTTGAAAATTACCATTAGCTTTACTTACTACGGCGAATGTGTATAGATACCTATACATACACATGTATCTATGCATAATTCTTTTAATATTCGTTGCGTTCAAAATTGTATATTTTACGCTGTAAGATAGATTTAGTCGTGTAATTTTATATTCATTGCTCGTTTTATACACCGTCAGCCTACGACCCGAGCAATGATCGTTGATAGCAAACGTAAAACGGAAAAATGTTTTTGACACATTCGTTTTAGCGCCTTCACAAAAAGTTTTTGCATTTTCATTAGATGAAGTTGAGATTTCTAACGATTTGGGGAAGTTCGAAGTGTAATGAGCCTTCAGTCTCCTTCCCCTAGAGCCTCGTGAATGATGTGAAAACTCGAGTTGAAAGTTTGTGCTAGCCCAAGATTCTTACACCACTCATAAATATTGATTGCGCAATTTTGTTGAAGGTTATCTTAATGAAGATTTATTTTTGAAACATGTGATGGCTTGAACATAATTTATTTAAATAAGAGCAGTATCATACTGCTTCAGTTAGCGTAATTAGTGAATGTTAATTTCTTTCACCGACATAGCTCGAAGAATCGCCAGACTCAAGTGGCAGTGGGCAGGGCACATCGCTCATAGAACATCAGTTTGGCCGATGGGGCAAAAAGGTTCGGGAGTGGCGTCCATGGATCGGAATACACAGTGTAGGTAGGCCTCCAACAAGATGGAGCGACGATCTGGTTAATGCTGTGGGATCGCGTTGGATGCAGATAGCACGGGACCGATCTGTTTGGCGAGCCTAAGTTCAGCAGTAGACGTCTTTCTTCTGAAATGATGATGATGATGATGAAATTTTTTCTTTAAGTGACCGACTTTCTACGTGCGCGGCTTACCGCAACGTGCATTTGGGGTGTTACGCGTCTAGTAGAACGACGCGTTCTTGATGTTGTTCGGACTCCGGTGACACTGCAGCGCTTTGGCAATGATTGCCGAAGCGCAAACAGATTGTTTTTTCACAATTATACGGAAAAAAACTACATTATTACATAATCGACCAGCTTCTACTGGCGCAGCCTAAGTCCACGCCCTGACGGTTCTAGTTTTATCATATTTTGTGTTGTAATCTTATTTTTAATTTTGCTTTTTTATTATAGTCCAATCCTGAGAAGAACAAGGGTCACCGACATAGCCAAATGGCAATAGTCAGGCCATATACCACGCAGAGCAGATGGCCGTTGGGGCCGAAAAGTTCTCGAATTGAGATCACGGACTGGCAAGCACAGCGTGAGACGTCTACCGACGAGATGGACGGTCGATTTGGTAAAGGCCGCAGGTTTAAGGTGGATGCAAACCGCTTCCAACCGTAGGTAATGATTGGGTACCAATGAGGGAGGCTTATGTCCAGCATTGACCATCTTTAATCTTCACCAAGATCTTTTTGTTAATATCAAACAAAAGCGAGCCGTAGAATTGCCCTCGTTCTAAAGTGCTGCTGAAGTGATTCATTAGTCGGCATTTGTTTACACCATTCTATAGTCTATATGCCCTTGGTAATAGCAGTGTATATACTTACTACATGGCTAATATACCTATACCTAATAATAATACTAGGCTTGAGTCGTAATCTAACACTATGGATTTTTATGTTCAAAAAAAAAAATTTAAATTTAAATTAAATATTTCCTGTAGTGAATTAGTTACATATATAATTTTGGTAATTTTGATAAGTGATCCCTGTATTTTGTTAATTTTTAATTAAGAATAGATTCAGCATTAAAACAAAAATAAAAAAACCAACAACGTGACTAAAAATGCGTAGGTAATTGAAGGCTGGAATACTTTTCTAGAGAACTTCGTCATTGAAATATCAGTACAAAGAGACTTCAACTTTAACGCCACATTATGCGTGCTTGTAACATCCATTTAGACGTTACGTGACGTGGCTTAATCTCAAGACAAGGTAATATAGCGCAACTTATATGATAAATGTTAAACTTACGTAATATAAACTATCCTTCAAGTTAAAAGCTGTTAAGATGCCCGTGGCGCAAAAAATAAATCTCGACGCTCGTGCAACGCTCCTCCTAGCAAAGCTATATAACATTTCATTAGCGGTCAGCCGAGACGTTCCGGTTACACAAACAATAAATTTTCATTTTTGCGGAAGGACTAGTGAAAAGAAAAGATAAATAGGGAAGGAGATTTGCCTTACGAACGCATAAACTATTCGACGGCCGCGCCGCGGTGACTACGCTCAAGCACAAGCTTTTGTGAGGGGAATATTTGTCTAACGAATAGGGAAAGCGTGCATGGTTTGTTTTTTTACAATTATGTGCATCGAAAGGTTGTATATATTACATGCTTTACATGCTGATATCCGTGACAAAGTTCATTATTATATTTATCTTTGTGAATTTATCAAAATACAACCAAAATTTTGTCGTGAAAATATTGGTTAATGCACAGATCATTTTATATTAATTACCTGATTATTAAATTTTTAATTGTAGGTGCATTAGTCGTTTACAAAAATTATTTATTTTATTAGCAGTACGGCTGCTCACCGAATCTAAGATTATTTAAAAGCTCGCTTAGCTTTTTCGCTTTTAAATAATGTATAGATATTTTTGACGTCTTGATAACAACGTACGTTGTTATCAAGACGTACAGTCAAAGAAACTAAATCACGTATCAGCGTGAACCCTTTTCATTGCAAATGTCATGTTGACATTCCATACATCTGCCAAAGAAATCATCGTGATATTGGTTTGAAAAGGTTCCACTCTGGTACGCGATTAAGTTTCATTGACTGTACATTATTATTTATGACTTGACTACAATACTCATAGTATCAACGATTTGTTTTTTATTAATAGCACAAGCAACGAAATAAAAATGTTCATAACGCTAAAATTTTATCCTTTGATAGAAAAGTTAGCGGAGATAAAGTTTTATGACATTAACCGCGCACGGCTGCGGCTAGATGAAGGATTACAACAAGAAGTTACCGCCGGTGGCGTGATTATACCATCTAATTTGCACTGCGCATTATCCAGTTCTTTGAAGAGAGCACGGCGGACTTTTCTTTCTTGCCGTGGTTATTATTGTTTATTGCATTACACTTCTGCTGGCTCCGTATTTTTATTCTGATAAGAAAACTAATATGTATACCAAAATACACTCTACATAGTACGTGTTGTACTGTTCCTAATTAAGCCCTCATCTGCCATTCCTACTCATAAACCTCACTTAAATAACTCTCAATGTATTTTAGGGATAAGACCGCCTATTGTCCGTCTGAATTTTTATTTTTTTATGTTGCTGCTCTGTTTTTGGTGTTCAAGTAATAATTTGTATTGTATTGTGATTTTTCTTACAAAATCTCGTACACAAAATCATAAATATGTTATGACTGTACATTTCTGCCTAATGTAACTAAGGACCCCAAACAATACGTTCTTACCTTCTCAGATATTTAAATGCAGATAAAAGCCAAAGCGTGCCTAGTTGAAGACCGCAAATAAACATCAGCTATGTTTTACATAGGAAACCTTTTCTCGTCTCGGGAATCCTATTTTAGTTTTTCCGTTCATTCGAACATCTGTCACGTCCAAGGAAGCTTGAAACAAATTACCATCATGTCTGGCTGTCTGCTTGAGAGTTAATACCTGACTATTTTTCCTCTTACTTGATTTATTTATTAAAAGATATGTTGAAAATAAATAATACTTACGTCGCGACAACTTACTTGATTCTATGACTTTGTACGTGTTAGAGCATTTTGAATAACTAAATGAGATTAGGTACAGTAGGTATTTACCTATTTAGTTTTTAAGGAAGTCCATTACTAGAAGTAGTAGTAGCCGTTTAAGTTTATTTTTGAATGTCATAGTGTCGAACTAATACAGCTAATGGGTGAGATATCTTAACATGCATAGAAAGATAAAAACGTTTCCTACGATAGTTAATCATGCTTAACGAAAGGGGAGTTGTTAGGCCTAACCTTTACACATGTATCGTTAAACACAACAACCAGTATACTACACACAGCAACGTGAAAGGTATGGCCCATACTATGCTGATACTAGTATTTTATTCAATTTACTTCGCCCACATGACCGCTATTCCCGGCATTTCACAATATTGCACAGTTCACCACCCTGTTTGTACTATTGCCAGCCAATTACAAAAGTTGCTAGCTGTTTTATTTCCATTCCTTCTTTGCTTTACAGTTCTAGCTAGGTTTTAATCAACTTTTAATGTACAAAGACACTTTTCAGAGCTCGAGTGGTCAACTGGGCCTTTTCGCGCGACCGCTTAATGGTCAGTGCTGACATTTCAGAAAAGGGTCACTAATTTATCTCAACAGAGTTCCGTGGGCAGCTTCGCCTTAATTATAGTTTAACTTTATTCCCGTCACAGCTGGCCTTTGTAACCAACGGACAGCTTGCCAAACAATATTGCTTACGAACTCGGGCTAATATGGCTCTTTAGGCTTCTGCATAAGGCACACGTGCGTTTACTGTGTAGGTTGACTATACATTACCTACCAACTCATCCACGTCGTAATTAGTGATGTTTACTAAATCAACAGTGCGTGGATGCTATAAATGAGTTTAGTTTGTAGTCCGAATTTATAATTTGATTACATATTTCCACCCAATTAATGTTTTACGTGTATCAAACTTGGTAGCTCAATTATTATTATCTCGATGCTTTTAAATTTCCACCATTATCCTGATGAGGTGTCATTGATCATTCTTGACCGCAACACACAACAATGCGGTTAGTTAATATCGCCTATCATGGCCAGCACAACTAGCCGTAACTCACGGCACTAATTGGTACTTGGGCTGTGGATAAGCTACTGGAATCCTCGTCAAAATGAAAAGGTAGCTTAAATAAACAACCTTTTTCTCGCAAATTACATTTCAATTGATAAAAAAAGAACTTAGCGGGTCTTCAATGTAACATAGACAATCAATACGACTAAGAATTAGGCCATTAACCCAATTTGAATTCACACCTCCATTTAGACATTTTACGTCGATTCGCAAGAAACCCTCCCCCATTATGAAAGGTTTCGCGAGTGCTCGGCGAGACCCTCGGGGGCAATCAGCCTGAAGGACAACCCACCTGAGTACCCGTGGTAATCACAAAAATGTGTTAAGAATTTGAGAATCCGATAATCCTGTCTTTGTGGAGATATTGATAGATTCTAACGAGAATTTCACAGAAATTAATTCTGCTTAAATATCTCATTTATTTTAAATCTGAATTGAATTTTGTCGTCAATAGCGCTGGCATTTTGTTTCACCACAATTCTACCTTTACGAGCAACGGTCTTATCTAGAGACATGATTGTTATTACGACTGTTGCGACCTTAATAACTCTTTAAATTTGAATATCCCTCAACCCTCAATGTTGGGCGGTCAGAATTTTCTAGTTAAATGAACAAAACAAAATTACACTCACTAACATTAGGGCAAATAATTACAACTGCTTTTGTATTGTTAGACAAGGAATTGAGGGTAGATAATAATATGGCCAAGTTCATGCTGAAAGGGTTTAATGCAGCAAAACCGCAGACAATCGTCCTCTGGGGGCCTCCGTCTGATTTGCAGAATCAAATCGCACAACCCAGCTCCGCTATCTCTTTTAAACGTTCTGCACAGAGTAGGATAGGTAAAGGTAATATAGCTCTCGGTTTTCTCGCCTTGCGCTAAATTGGTGGGTCGGCCACGAGCTAAACCTTCAACACAATCAGATATTTTGCACTTTGAACTTATCCTCTAAGCACTCTTGGGAGACCATACCGTCTTATTTCAAACACTTTACGCCAAAAATTTTTACCTACCCGCCAAAAATATATTCTGCTGAACGAACTAGCACTTCAAGTAACAATGTCATTATCATTACCTTTTCGTCTTATTCTCCTTATTGAACAGGAGAGTGTACAGATATTGTTTCATTTTATATGTCACCATAAAGATTTGATTTCCTGATTTTACATTAGTAACATTTACTTCAACCTAAGTACTAATTAGCTAGTCAATTTGTTTTAACATTCGAGCATCAAAAAATAATAGACTAAACACCACTAAATAACGTTGTAAAATCAATCACCGCAATCAATCTTGTACTGACAAAACTTTTCTCCAATAATAACGTGCTCGTCGACTTCTCCGCTTAACACTAAGAAACTTCGTCCCGATTGGAAATTTGCTAATTTCGGTACTAAATCACGAACGAACTCATTATCGGTCGCTTTATACAGAGTATAAGTATTTTCTACAAATATATTAAAGGTGTGTCAATTAAAAGTTTTAACAAGATTCTTTGATTATTAAAGTTTGATATGTCGAAAAAAGGTTCGGGAAATTGATTTGAATTGTTGTTGTTTTGAAGGAGTTAACACCCAGTTATTAAATTGATTTTATGGAGCTTAACCAGCATTAGCACCTAGCTACTAAATGTATTTTGTAGAATCTAAAATAAGTTCTCCTATTAGAAGATAAAATGTGGTTAAATTGAATTGAACTCTAAGCTAGCAACTTATACTAATCCGGAGCAAAGTTCGTAGGGATTAAACGGTTTTGATTCAAATATCTGCTATATAATAGCAACGAGAGTGTTTACTTGATTAACAAGATTACCGTCACACTTAAATAACATTATTGTATAATTTTTTTATTATAAAACGTAGGTACATGGCGGTGTAAGTGAAGGTACCTACTTAATGAGTTACTATCTGGCACATATAATAGGATATGTGACAATCCTAGTAGATGTAATAAAATTGTTAAGGCTTTTAGGTTGTAAAGCTTTATAACAAAAACTTCAAGTGGTTTTTATTATGTAAGGTGGACTGATAAATTTTGTTGAGTTTCCGCCCGCTGTTTTGATTATTTACTGTGAAAAATATTTGTTTATGAATTCCGTTCCGATCCGTTGAGCATACATACAATGTCTGTGCAGGTTGGATAAATTCGAGTAAGAAGACCTAATTAAGCCACTAACCTACTTACCTAAGTGTTACACAGTACCTACCTCACTTAAGGCAATGTTGTCACGGGATTATTATATTGCCATAGTCCTCCCGCTGGACGGATAGGATAAGTAAATTGTGTGATGACGTGTAAGGGAAGATGAAAAGACGATATAGTAAGTGGCCCTTTGAACGTGGACCCTGCCCGTTGAAGCAAACCCATCTCAAAGGCGCGTTCTGCCTAATGGCTTGTTCTGACGCCTGTCGTGACATACACTTATATGAAACCACTTTCAAACACTGTAATCTATATATATATATAAAAATGAATCCCTATTTCCCTTGGTCACGGCATCACGCGTGAACGGCTGGACCGATTTCGTTAATTCTTTTTTTGTTGCGTTTGTTATTGTCAGGTGAAGGTTCTTATGAAATTTCTTTTAGGAAAAGACAACGGGGGCGAAGCCGCGGGCAACAGCTAGTACCGAATATTTAAAAGTAATGCTGCGCAAAAAAATGTTGGCTTTCGAGTATTTTCTGAAACTGTGGTCCTATCGCTTTACAATTTAATAATAATAACAATAATTGACAATAATAATAATTGTTGTCATCCCCATTGCTGAATAGAGGCTTCCTTTAAAAAAAATGAGAAGCTTTGGACTATAATTCCCTAGCGGACCCAGTGCAGTTGTGACACGCTTCATGTCACATCATTCAATGCTTCAAAATGTATATATGACGAATATCGTCACCGTCAATCGAAAAATAAAATGTCGAATATAGTAGTTTACTCATCAACAGGAGTAAAGCACAGATTATTAATCTTCTTCTTCTTCTTCTTCCTTAATGGCGGCCACTAGGCTTGTGCCAATGTCAGTTAATTACTCTGAGAGCGACTCACGTTGTACGGTAATTGTAGTTTTTGCAACTTGATAGTAAAATTCCAGAAACCACGTGGAGACAACTTGCGCATTAAAAAATGTCAGACACGAGAGCAATATAAAATTTTGAGATCACTGTAACAGTTAAGGTTAATCGCCGCATAAAACACTATCAAAATTATACTCAATTAGCCAAAGAAACAAAAATACCAAAATTAGATACTATCGACTATATATAACGACCGCTTTAGCCTAGTTGGTAGTGACCCTGCCTACGAAGCAAGAGGTCCTGGGTTCGAATCCCGGTAAGGGCATTTATTTGTGTGATGAGCACGAATATTTGTTCCTGAGTTATGGATGTTTTCTATGTATTTAAGTATTTATTTATCTATATAAGTATGTTTATCGTCGTCTAGTACCCATAGTACAAGCTTTGCTTAGTTTGGGACTAAGTCGATATGTGTAAGATTGTCCCCTAATATTTATTATTATTTATTATCTACATCCGTCATGTTCGAATGCCACAAATCGAATCAGATTATTAATCGACTGTGCATTTAAGACCCAACGTTAACCACACCTTGTTGGAGGCCTACCTACACTGCGTCTTCCGGTCCGCGGACGCCACTCGAGAACCTTTCGGCCCCATCGGCCGTCAGTTCTACGGGTGATGTGCCCTGCCCACTGCCACTTAAGTCTAGCGATTCTTCGAGCTATGTCCGTGACTTTAGTTCTTGCGCGGATTTCATCATTTCTAATGCGATCCCGCAGAGAAACTCCAAGCATAGCCGTCTCCATCGCCCTCTGAGTGACTTTGAGCTTCCTTATAAGACCCATCGTTAGCGGCCACGTCTCAGTGCCATAAGTCATCACTGGCAATACACACTGGTTGGCTGGACTTTTGACTTGAGACACTGCGGTATATCGGATGACAAGATATTGCGGAGCTTCCCGAACACTGCCCAGCCGAGTCTAATTCGTCGATTGACCTCTTTCTCGAAGTTGAACCTACCCAATTGGATTGTATGTCCCAGATAGATATAGTCGTCAACAACTTCGAGCAAAGTATCTCCGATTACGACGGAGATGGGTGGATGGAGCGACGACCTGGTGAAGGTAGCGGGAACGCATTGGATGCGGATGACGCAGGGCCGATCTGTTGGCGAGCCTTGGGGGAGGCCTATGTTCAGCAGTGGACGTCTTTCGGCTGAAATGATGATGATGATGATGTTAACCACACGAGTTTTCTAATTTAGTTTACCCTCGAGTGATATAATATCTCCCAAAACTCAACAATAACCTGATATCGTGCGAAAGGCCAAGTTCTGGAAAAAATAAGAAAAATAATCCATGTCACTTAGTTAAGAGATATTAGATTTTTTTCGGAAATATCTAGGACTAAAAGTGATAATACTAGGGGCGTTCAATAAAAAGTGAGAATGAGTGTGTTATAAACAACTTTTACTAAATGTCATTTTATTTTTCGACATAGTCACCTTTTAGCATAATACACTTAGTATATCTTTTTTCTAAACTTAAAATTTCATTTTTAAAAAAGGTCTCATCTTGAGTACTTAAAAAATCTTGTACTGCAGCGACTACCGCGTCGTCGTCTTCAAATTTCTGGCCTCTCAGGTATTGTTTCAATCTCGGAAATAGGTAGAAATCACTGGGAGCGAGATCTGGTGAATACGGAGGATGCTTAAGGATATCGAACCCAGCATCACGAATTGCAGCCATTGCAACGGCGGACTTGTGTGCCGGGGCATTGTCCTGGTGGAACAGCACAACTTTCGCGAGTTTACCTCGCCGTTTTTCGCGGATCTCATTGCGCAATGTTGCTATTTGTTTGGCGTATAATGTGCCCGTAATAGTGGCTCCATGCTCGAGATACTCAATCATTAATACCCCTTTACCATCCCAAAAAACAGAGCCCATGACCTTACCGGCAGATGGGCTCACCTTGAATTTCTTCGGAGTTGGAGATGATGGCCTTTTCCATGTCATAGACTGCAGTTTAGTTCCTGGGTCGTAATGATGGAGCCATGTTTCGTCCATTGTTATAAATCGCGCCAAAAAAAGTTCCCGGTCTTGCTGCATCAGGTTCAAAGCTTCTTGACAAATCTCTAGTCTAGTTTGTTTTTGCGTGTCAGTAAGCATTCTTGGTACCCAACGCGCAGATACCTTTTTCATACCCAAGCGTTCATGTAAAATATTATGCACGCTCCCCGTTGAAATCTTTACATTTTCAGCAATAAAACGAACCGTGACACGACGATCCGCCAAAACTGAGTTTTCGACTTTTTTCACAATTTCTTCAGTTACTGCTGTAGTAGGGCGTCCGGAGCGGGGGTCGTCCATTGTCGATGTTCTTCCACGGCTAAATTCGGCGCACCAACGTGCGACTGTCGAATACGGAGGAGCATTAGACCCTAAAGTGTCCCGCAAATCCAAATTGACTTGGTCCGTAGAAAAATTTTTCAAACACAAGTATTTGATGACGGCGCGCAGTTCAATTTTCTCCATTTTCGCTAACGTACTCAATAGCATTGCAAAGAAATTACCGTATTTTTTTTTAAACAAAAGACAGTTAGTTTTTTTTTCATAGCAATCAGCTAGATAGTATAGCTTTACCGGCCAGTATTTAATTTCCTAATATTGAAAGAGTTTGCATCTCATTCTCACTTTATATTGAACGCCCCTCGTATTATGTGACTCTAATATTACTAACAAGGAAAGGTACCCAACTGTCCGGCTCCAATTTGATTTATTTTGATATATGTTAGAGAGCAGTCTAAAATAACAGACCCATATTTTTTTTTAGCTGCCCAAACTCTACCTATTTGGAGAAATTTGTCCTCCAAAGTGACTAAACCTTCTAACTTCCATACATTTTTTTTTAAACAATTTGCAAATTATTACTACTTTGATTATTTGTTTGAGAACATGAAAAAATAATGAGCACATGTTTTGTTATATCGGCTCAAACTGATATTTTCATAAAAAACCGGTTGTCTGTAAAGTCGGTTTAAACGGAAGATAGTTTAACGTGACAACGTCATAATAAAACATTGATGAAATGATTGCATACTTTTATGAACAAAATTGAATCATTTTTATTGAATTATCACTATTTTGTATGGATACGTGGAAGCGAACGCGGGGGAAGGGGTATCGGGAGGGGGGTGTGGGGCAAGAGAGAGCAGTGAACGCCAGGATGTACAAGAGAGCAGCGAACGCCAGGATGTACGCCTAACGGGACAATACGTTATATACGTTACACTGAGTCATCCTTTTTCGTGCGTGCAGCCGGCGTTCATCGATTTAGTAGACATTGTCACATCAAAAAAGAATCCTTCAAGCTTTAGACGACCAGATGGCCTAGTAGGTAGAGAACCTGACTACGAAGCTTGAGGTCCCGGGTTCGATTCTCGCGTCGGGGCGGATATTTGTATGAATAATACGAATATTTGTTCTCGGGTCTTGGGTGTTTAATATGTATTTATGTATGTATCTATCTATATAAGAATGTTAATCCGTTGCCTAGTACCCATAACACAAGCTTTACTTAGCTTACTTTGGGACTAGGTCAATTGGTGTGAATTGTCCCGTGATATTTGTTTTATTTTATTTTTTATTTATTTATTTATATTTTTCATAGGTGCTTATTTTTAAGACTCTAATCTTATTCTTTCTAGAACTGGTGTAACTTGACCTGTCGCCCGGTACCAGGTTATTTTTTAATTTAGGGACAGTCTTTACCAATTTTCCTTATCTTGTAATTTGATGACGATCACGTTGAAGTTCCAGTTACATGGAACCATTTTTTTCTGTAATGTGCAATCAACCAATTTAATTCTTGGACCACTTCTTTATCGAATGAAATATATGTCATATCATAATAACAAGGTTCAACTGCGGCGTAGGAATGGAGTTAGTTGACTATACCTTGTGGTTATTGGTTTTAACAGCATAATTTTAGTAACCAACTGTTAACACAAAATAAACATTTATTTTCAGGTAATATAATAAAATTAAGTTAATTGTTATCTATTAAACAGATAATTGTGTGAGACGTCATTTATTGAATTTATTACGGCAGGATTTAATATTTTTCAACTCGCGATCACGGATTAAAAATCTTGAAAAGCGCTTAGAGGTTTTTGTCAATCGTTCAACACGCGTTTAACACTTTTCAGATCATATAACACTGCCATTGGCATGTCTATGACATGTTTACGTTTTTTGTACTCAGACCCAATCCAATGAGCCCAGATCCAATGAGAATAAACAAACCTCAACATAATTTTGAGTTCACGATGAAAAACGTAACGTCTAAAGCAAAAAGTGGGTCTTATTTTTTAATTATTATATAATCGCGAAATGGAATTAATATCCAATTTGTTTTACAAATGAATCGCTTTACAATTAACAATTCAATTATTGGACATTTCTACTGAAAGTTAAGTTCAAAGGAAAACGGCTCTAGGGAAAATGTTGGCCAAGGTAAGTGAAAAATATTTTGCCTAACTAAGCGGTTTTGGGGATTAGTGTGGTTACCCTTTTCATTGGAAATGTCATGTTGGCATTCCATACATCTGCCAAAGAAATCATCGTAAAATTGGTTGTGAAAAAGTTCCAGCCTGGTACATGATTCCATTTCCTTGACTGTACGTTGACTAGGAGCTTGGAATTTTGCACAAAGCTTCTTTTTATAATTTAGGCGAGTATTTAACTAATAACTGATATTGCAAGATTTCCTCGGGTTCTAGAGATTTTTGTAACAACAACAAAACCTCGGATATAAATAAGCCAATAATCCATGTATAAAAACCTTATCCTTTGACATAATGGTAAAAATGACTAATCCCATTTTTACGCCACTGAATGACAGACACTATCAGTAGGCACGTCAGTCTTATCATTTTGCCATACACGTACCGTACCAAATACATTTCCTTCTCATTGATCACACCCTCTCGCATCCAATTCAGTGTACAAATAACGCTCGTACGCAGCACGGATTCTAAATCGTAATTCTCGCAAGATACCAACATTACAAACAATGAGGCGATGGGACATAATCGTCTACGCTTTACGTAGTAGCAACGTTAATTGATAAGACCGGGGTCACAGTGACAAGCTCATAACTCACGAGAGCGCTCATATTTCACTGCTCGGGAACTTTCATTAAGCACTCATTAAAACGGTGTACAGGTGAATTCACTCATTTGAGCCCGCCGTCGCCTGGCTGGTTACAATCACATACATATAGAATCATGCTGTGTCATTAGAGGGATGAGGGATATCTTTAGATACTAACTTACATTTAGTAGAATACACTTAAATATACTTAAAAAGTCATGGTGGCGTGGTGGCTTGACCTATGGCCTCTCGAAGGTCGTGAGTTCGAGCCCGGGCTAGCACCTCCGAGTGTTTAGAATTAATGTGCGAAATTACATTCGCAATTTAATAAGTGCGCTATTTGCTTGCGTTTTAAAAAACCAAGCAACCATATCACAGGTGCTGCTGGTTGTCACGAAGGCAACTAATAGTCACAATTTATATCTACGGGTATATCGTTTTTCACGAGTGTAATGTAGTAGTAATTTTAACTTCATTTTGTTTTTTTGTTAATTTACAAGTATATAAAATAGACTTTGACCACATAGCTGACCTAATAACATGAATTGTATTGTAATTAACTACTTAAGTTAAGAACCGTGAGTTTTCTTAGTCAGCAACCTTCGCATCTGCTTTGACCCGGTTAAATATTGCACTGACAGTGATTTAAGTATTTGACTTTAATTTACATGTATGATGATAATTTATTTGTTTATATGTACCCTTTTAGACTATTAATTTTAATTGATTTATCTGTAATTACTAGAATAATTGGTTACTTTTTATTGTTTTCGATTTCACGTTATCTTTTACCTATTTGCACTGTTTAAGCTTAGCTAATTATTTTAATTTTAATTTATGATAGCTCGTTTTAGACACGTGTTACATAGACTTTTTGTAAAATATTGTATCTTTTGTTACTTTGTACTGCAAATTATGAAATAAAAATTATCTTATCTTATCTTATCTTATCTTAATTTACTATGAAGTTTACGGTGAAGGAAAGCAACAGGAGGAAACCTGCACATACCTACGATGTAATTTAATGGCGTGTGTGATGTTCCCAATCCGAAGTAGGTCCGCGTGGGATCTGCGGCCAAAGCCCTCTCATTCTGATAAAAGGTCTGTGCCCTGCATTAAGACGTATATAGGCCGAGATTATAGTATTATTTGTACCTCCATGTCCTGGTCATAGTCCAGCTAAACTTACTGAACGACAAGAAAAAGAGGAATTTAAACACTTTTACACTCATTGATAACAACATGATTAATATTTACTACTGTTTATCATCTATTACTTACCGATTATTGTTATGCAAAATGACGAAATATTTCATACCATAAATGTGTACAAAAATTTACAATAAACAAAAAAATGTAAGAATCCGATTAATAGAGTACCTAAGACATATTCATGCATAACTATCAAGTCGATCAAGATACTCAAGTATGTACCCAGTAAGATTTTATTCTCAGAAACTCAAACCTATTAGGTAATGCTTAGAAAGTAAGTAAACAAAATGAACAAAACTTGTAAATGATCGTTATCATTAGAAATTATTTTGTTTGCTTGTTCACGAAGAGAGCAGCAACCAAGTTTGCACGAGGGAGATTGGGCGCGAAAGATCAACACCTAGCTCCTAAATGTCTCGGTTCTTGTCACAAGTTTCTGAAGTTGCTCCGGGAATGTATGTGCCCGAATATTAAACCCAAATCTCGACACCCGCCTCGGCCGGGCTAAAACGGTATTTAATTAATTGCCATGATGAGCGTACGTAATACGCACATGCCTTAAGCCGTGAATTAGGAAATGATTCCGATAAGGAATACGTGTTGAATTAATTTGAGCTAACGATCTTCAAGTAAATAATACCTACTTAGCTACACCTAATACAAAATCATTTGTTGGAGTTGTTCGCAACGTGTGCCTGTGGTTAGTACCTAGTTTGATTTGAATGATTAGATGAAATAAAAACCGGGCAAGAGCGTGTCGGACACGCCCAAGATAGGGTTCCGTAGCAGGTACGAAAAAAATCTTTGCATACTTTATTAATGTGGTTGTTTTGGTCCCAACGTCGGCGGTACTTGCATACTTTAATGTGGTTGTTTTGGTACCAACGTCGGCGGTACAGCGCCATCTATCAGCGAATTGGGTAACTAATCTAATCTACAGTCTACTAGAACTAGTATGTAGGTATGCTGATTGTTTTTCAGATGTAATATATTTATTTTATTTGACAGAAGACTGTTAGCGTGATTTTATAGGTACTTAAAGAAAAAAATGCTTGCAATGGCGGTTAAATTACAATCTTAGATTAAAAATATTTTTTTACAAAAACTTAAAAACTGCTCAATTGATTAAGTTGAAAATAATTTTCCTAGAAAGTTTTTATTAAGTTTAACTTGGGTGTGTAATGATAGATATAACAACATTTGATATAACTGTAACATTTGGTATAATGCTACATTTGACATAATTCGATTTACTCGAGAAGTAAACATTCTACGATTCTTTTATAAAATAAACTAATCTAACCTAACCTAATGCATATCAAATAGAATTAATATCAATCCTCCGAAGTTTACTTTTTGAGTAAATCGCATTATATCAAATGTGCTACCAAATGTTACAGTTATATCAAATGTTGTTATATCTATCGAGGCGCACCCGTTTAGCTTAGGTACGTGATTTTTTTTTCATATTTTTTAGACGTGCGGTTCAAAAGTTAGAGGGGGGACACATTATTTTGAAATTTCGGCGTGAATATCTCCGAAAATATTCACTTTATCAAAAAATGGTTGTAAAAAACCCCTATTTATTTTCAAATACCTATCCAATGATACCCCACACAATAGGGTAAGTCGAGAAAAAAAAATCACCCTCACTTTACGTCTATGGGAGGTACCCTAAAAAAAATTTATTTAGTTTTTTTTATATAATCACTTTGTCGGCGTGACTGATATATATATTCATGCCAAATTACAGCTTTCTAGTACTAACAGTCTCTGAGCTTAGCCGCGGACGGACAGACAGACAAACGGACAGACATGGCGAAACTATAAGGGTTCCTAGTTGACTACGAAACCCTAAAAACCAGCCAAGTGTATGTCAGGCCACGCACAGTATAAGGTTTCGTACTTAGACACATCAAAAAATTATTGAGATACTCATTATCTCTAGACAAGTTTGATGTTTTGACACAGTAGGAATATGCCTGGACAAATATTGTCTCTCCTGTGGACATAAAATAAGCGACTCCGAGTCAGCAAACTTAAGATTTATTTAAATGAGCCGATAGTTGGTCAGGCGTGACTAAAAAAATATTTTACCCTTTTTATTTTTATTTTCTAAATAAAAATTTTACCCTTATCTTTTGTCATGTCCACGGGAGAGACGTGAACCAAAAAATGTGTATGACCCGCCTATATTGAAAAATGTTCAAAACTATCTAGGGATAAAAAATATCTCTAGGCACTTTTGATTAGTGTAGGTACATAATACCAGCTGTCAAAACCCAGTTTGCATATCGATTCTCAGTCTTTTTGCACCCCCTAATCTACAACAGACTTATAAGACTATATAATTTTAAAGAATACTCAGTCTTCGAAGCAAAAAAGCTTTTAATAATTAACATGATGAACTTATCCTATTTAGACACGGAAAACATCATTAAGATAACATATTAAAAACACACACACCACACACATACACACACACACACACACGCACGCGCACACACACACACACACACACACACACACACACACACACACACACACACACACACACACACACACACACACACACACACACAATATTCGCCCTCACATAGACAACTTGTTGACTCACAATTAAGAATATAATTATAATTTTGTTTTTTTATTTCTTTATGTTTTTCGCCTTAATAGGCTTTAAGAATTTATTTCAGTTATGTTGGTTTATGTCCGTTTTGTTTTATTTTATTATTTTATTCTTTCTGTTCCTTATTACAAATAGCCGCTAATGTAATCTATTATTTTGTAAACCGTAACATTTACCCCACGGGACAGGCCATGCCTAGTGTGGGGTTCAGTAAAAATGTAACTGTGTTTTATTGTTATTTTTTGGAAATAAATTATTTGTATTTGTAAATTTGTATTTGTATTTGTAATTATATGTGGCAATATATTCTATATTAATTTTTGATAGACTATTACTCGCTTGACTTGTAAATGGAACTAAGCCCTGATACTTTTCCTTTTAAATTCGTTACAATATATGTATATACTACCATAATGGCTTTGTTTTTAATTTTCAAGACAATTTTTTTCTGGTAGAGAAGAGGGTGACACTACACTCATACTCTAACAAAATTAGCATCTTAAAGCCCAATATTTCAGAAATGGATCGTTAAATCAAAAAATGGTCCAGAAACCCTGCAATTTTATGGAAAGATCTATCCAAAAATAACTACCCTGCAATACGGGATAGGCGAGAAAAAAACATCCCCACTATGTCCTAAAAAAATATTTTCGTCAACGTATTTTTTTTAACACTCTTTTCACGTCATGATATGATAACTATAAATAAGCTACAGTTTTATAGCACTAACAATCTCCAAGTTAAGACACTCTGACGGACGGACAGATAGCCACTAGCCAGACAGACAGACTGACATGGTGAAACTAAAGAGTTCCTTGTACACAGTACCCCAAAAGTGAGGTTTGACGGTAGACCAAGTTTTAATTAACAAGAAAATATCTGACCTTGTCGTTGATAGAGGGTTTTTAGGTAAATCAAATTGATGTTTTGAAGTTCCATCTGGGTCAAGGATCTGCGTAATTAAATGACGATCGCGGGTGCGAACGCAAAGTTAAATAATATTATCGAATAACGGTTATATTGTTTGATCTCACATTTAGTTCTGTAACAGTCAACGGCCGCTAAAAAGTACCTATCTAAATCCGGACGCATTAACAAAGAGAACCAAAGAAAAAAAATGCTGTACTTACTATACTGTCTGTCACACATAATAAGACTAATAAGTAAGTAGCAATATAGCATTTTTTCCTATGTTTCACATTGTCAATGTTCAGAAACACTTCACAGTTATGCAATAATTATGTCAGGATTTAGGTACTCCTCGATAGCCGTGAATTGATTAATTTGAGATAAATGACGATTGTTAAGAATGATGTTAATAATTTTTTTTCTTTCAAACTATATATAATAAGTTTAAATGAGACCGAAGAAGTAACTCACTAGTTCAGTAATAGATTATTTACCCTGACCTATAATATTCGTAGCCCTAAATAACATTTACCTATCCAAAAATGTTTGTAAATCAACATATTCTCTCTCAGATAGGAGTTATGATGTTTTTACCCGTCATTTACACAAAATAAAGACAAACACAGATCCCTTGAAGGAACGGCCTTTTGAGTATTTCTTCCTTTCATCATTTTGGCCAGCGTCAGATTTGATGTCAACCCTTGTCATGAAGACAGACTTCAATTAATTTTATATTAATGTTGACAATTTAACGAAAAAGAAGATATTAACGTCTCCTGACATCCGCGTGTTTTTATTTTGTAGATATGTCGGTTTACCGCTTAAACAACGTGATATTTTCTGCTGCAGTATCGTTCCAGTAGCCAGACCTCACTCGGAATTTAAGTCTTCTGTTTCATATAGCTAAGGAAATTATTTAAAAGCAATTGCTATATCTTTTTTCGTATTCACATTACATCTTCGTATTCCTTAAAAAATCTAACACTATTCAGAACTTCTTGAAATTAAAATGATATTCCGCATATTTTTTTTTAACAATTTCAGTTTAAACTTATCGCAGTTAGGTAAGGTAAACGTACCAATGCTTGACACCTCAACGCCCAGTAGATGACACCCATCTGTCACCTCTCTTACTATGACATAAGATTGAAGGTGCCATGTATTGGGTCAGTGTCGAGCATAGGGACGTTTACCTTAAATTGGACAAAAATAATGTATCGAAGCTACATAGTCAACAAACATATTTTAAAATTCTTCCTAGGTATTAGTTAAGTATTTGTTACGTCTTGAAAGAAGATTTTTTTCGAACATTACTGAATGCAATATTCTGTTCGGTAACTTTTGGTGGCTAGTCTAAACCAGTATGAACCGTACGATTTATACAAAACTGGCCAAGTGAGGGTTGGTCTCGCGCACGAAGGGTTCCGTACTATTATCTATAAAAATGGCAAAAAAAATCACGTTTTTTGTATGGGAGCCCCCTTAAATATTTATTTTATTCTGGTTTTTATTATTTATTGTTATAGCGGCAAACGAAATACATCATCTGTGAAAATTTCAACAGTCTAGCTATCACGGTTCATGAGATACAGCTTAGTGACAGACGGACGGGCGGACGGACGGACGGACGGACGGACAGACAGACGGACGGGCAGCGGAGCCTCAGTAACAGGGTCCCGTTTTTACCCTTTGGGCACGGAACCCTAAAAAAAGCATTGTTATATGTTAAAATATGAACGACAATCAGCACAGTCCTCTTGCGGAGCAACATGGGTTTTGTAACAATACGGAAGCAGGGCCATTAATTTACAATAACAAGCATCCTCTTTTCATTAAATTATGAGACAGCTTTTCCGTAATATAAATCACTTTTTTCCCGGAAACTGAAAAACACGTATAGAAGACATGGAATGAGTTGTATGAATAATATCTATAATACTTATCTGCATTATTTTCATATGTTGCAACATTTTATCGGAAAAATTTGATGGCAAAATATTTATTTGTGCACTTATCATATACGTTGGAAGCTTTAAAATTCTAAATGTTGCCATAATTTTACGCGGTTTCAAATAATAAACGTTCTTATTTCTCAAAGAATTTAAAGTAAAAAAGTATTAAGTAATTTAACCAATATAGGTAGAGAAATTTTAAAGAAATAAAAACATTCTTGTTGAAAAAAAGTGGCAAGTCTTTTTTCAGTGGCTGGGAGTTAACTAGTAGTTATCTACCGGCAAAGGGGAGGAAGCCTTTGCCACCGCGCCGCGGCCGGCGGTGTGAAAAGCTATCACAAAAATAATCTGATTACTACACGGGGTGACCTTGTTTTCATCAATCCCCTCGTGGCATGGCAAGTTTTACAGCAGTTGATTTTCTAAATTTTTGAAGCTCCATTGACATTCCTCAAAGTAAATGAAAATGTTAGTGGTGAGTAAAAAGAAAACAAAGTTATTTTAAACAAAATATTACTAACTATTTCTTTCATACAATAGAAAGAAAACGACGATCTGATAAAGATCGCAGGTACCATCGGCCAAAAATATGGTCTTCCACCCTACGTTTCAAGTTCATTTGCACGTCATAATACAACAAGGTCGATTTTCCCTTGCAATAATATGATGACAGTGACTAAAGACTTCACTCAGTTTGAAAAGTCAACCTTAACGATATTTAGATCTCACAGAAACTTTTGTCAAAACTGATAGACCACTATCTTGGCCGACCGTACCAGTGACATGCAGGCAGCGCAGAACCGTACGTTATGGACCTCTTTGGGTAGGGCGTTGTCTAACAGTAGATATCTTTTGGCTGATAATGATGGAGTACGAGCAGGCGGCTCATCTGATGGAAAATAATCAACACCGTGCATGGACAATCATATAATGTAAGTATGTAGAAATACGAGTGCGTTGTTACCAAAATTGGAAAGAATTATCTATATGCAATAAAATTATGACCAATCTAATCTATCTATTACATAATAGTTATGTCCCAGACAATTACAACCAAATGCCGTACTTTACCAATACGAAGCGAAATTATATAGAAACGGAAGCCTACATTTTCCCAGAGGGAGCATTTATTCCGAAGTAACGGCCGTCTCTCCCATAATGTGGTTAGTTATACGGCGCTGAATTTTATTAATATAAATAAACAAACCCCTCACAGAATACAGTCCGATAGAAAAAATAAAGTCGCACAATCAAGAGTAACCTTTTACTTAGCAAAGGCCTTTTAGATAAAATTCCTCACCTATAATGAAGGCGAGCGCTGGCGGGCACGCTCAAAGTAAATTGAATCGACGTGCCAATAGTCGGAAGTCCCTCATTTCCTTGCATTTGTTGTCACCCCCACCGTAGGCATTAAATTTTCTTCTATGTCCCATCGCACGCCCGTTTCCGGGTATGATGTCCGGCCCTTCGCTTCTCTATTTGGGACAAAAGTAAATTAAGATTGTCCTCCAGTTTTATTCCATTGACCCTTTGTATTGACTATTCCTCGTACCTAACACTGAAATTGTAGATAATAGTAACTACAAGTTATCTGTCTCTGGCACTAACGAAGAGTAAATAGTTATTGCTCGGAGAATAATAATACAGATCTTGGGGAAATCTATCAAACGAACATTGTTGTAGAAATCAGGTATACTAGGGAAAACCAAATTACAAATGTACAATTTCACTTAGGTACGATCTTCAACACCCGACGACCGTTAATTCAGATCCGGCTCGTAGGACCACTCAATTACAGCAAACGCTACAGTTCCAAAGGATTTACAGGAAGTCAAGCGTGGCGTGACCTAAAAATGACACTTGTGGAACTTTACCATCGTCCAAAAACTCTCTATTAAAGTTGCATAGAAATACCCGTGTCAAATTTCATATCTTTAAACTTAGCTGATGACATTTCGGGATTTTATCGAGATCCCGTGAGAATATCGGGATAAAAGTAACCTAAGTGGTATGTCCGTCTTCCAACTACTTACATATTCTTCATACCAAAGGTCTCGCTGTCGAATTACAGTTCCCAGATCACCCAAAAAATTCTTGTGGGAATCACCAAAAATTAAATCGTGTTCTTCATTAACGTTTCATAGAAAACACCCGTGCCAAATCTCCCGTTCCCGTAGGAATATCGGTATAAAAATTAGCCTGTGTTATTCCAGACGTACAGGTACCAAAACAGTAAAACAGGTACGTACAAAATTTCATCCAAATCTGTCCAGCTATTTTAGCGTGAAGGAGTAACAAAGCACACGCTCGCACGCACATGGTTACAACTTTCTAGGAATAGATCTTTTGAGCTTTTACACCAAGTCAAAACAATAAACATAATAAATGCGAAAGGAGCCGAACGCAAAACCTCTTACGCAATACAAACATTTTATGTAAAATAGGCATAGTTGTTAGGTGTGTGGCGTCCCGCGGTGTCAATAATCTAGAGGAATCTCGAACTAGGCTCGCGGGATTGTGATAACGTTGAAAACGGTTTATAACACTCTTAAATAAAGTTAATAGCTCCCCGGAAGTTTTTCGTTGTACCCCCTTGGGCCATTACGCAGCGTTACGATACGATTTATTCCGCGTTTATAGACTTAGGCCGGGTCCAGGATTTCGCCTTATAATGTATTTAGACGCCAACTAGACTTGTACGAGGTGGATTTACTGATGCGATAGAATCTTTCCTCTCACAAGGAAATGTGATTTCCGCAGAATAAAGTGCTACTTAGAAAACTGACCTGACAAAACACATTCCCTTTTGAAAAGGGAAAAGGTAGTTTGATTATTTTTCAGTTCAAATATTTGAAAATGTGTTTGTTTGTTTAGCTAAGTGCGGAACACACATGAAGTTTGGTTTTGTCCATTCTATCGTTCGCATCAATCCGCTTGTCCTCAATCTTCCGGCCGATAACCGGGGCCCACCGTAATCCATTGAAAGTACCTAATTAATTGTACAACATTTGTTTCCTGGATCACGTAGATTCTCCAGGTGACATCATGATAAATAAACGATCGTATATAAAAGGGAATTCGTGCAGGCGATGCCCCAACGTTGAGTTTTTATAGCCGGGCCCTATTAATTACCGTATGAGGGCTCTGCCGACGACAAATAAAGAGTGAATAGCTTTTCCCGACACACAAAGGTATTTCAGTAACAAATACGCTGAAATTGTAACGCTGTCCCTCTCATCTGCATTGAAGAGAAAATGGGATAGCGCAATCAAAACATCCAGATTCGTTTGAAATGTCAAGTTTTTGTGAAATACCGATTACAAATGTCACTCATTTCAAATGCGTCATTTCTTCATGATATTCTTCAGTGTAAAATTATTGTGTGGGAGTGGCTGAAATGTTTTATACGGAAAGTTGTTAATTTCAACATGTTTATTTTCCTGGTACACTGAAAGCGTAACATTAATCCATGTCAAAGTACATGAGTCAAGCTGTCAAAACTTTTAAGTTTTATGCAGCATCGTATAATATAATCGTGAGGAAATTCGACTTCAACGATTTTTCCGAAAGTTGGAGTCGACACTCGCATTCATAACGAGCCTTTGTCAGCTCATTTCTCACATTCTGATTGAGACGGACTGTCATGCATAAATCTAATGCTTTTAGGTACTCACATTTGAAATTAAAATCGGGATAAGTAGGTAGGTAACAAATACGCTTTGAAGATTTATGTATTCTTACTAAAAATAATTCATCAATCGTTTCCACGTTTCAAATTTTTGTTCATTCAATTCGGGCGGGCTCCTTCACATAATTCAAAAATCCATGTCTACATATTTTCGGGGACTAGAGAGTCTATGAAATAGGTACTTTTTTTTAAAGAAAAAATCTCAAAGGAATTCGATTTTTGGTATCAGTATTTTTTTCTCATTTTTGTTGGTAACGTTATCGAATAACATAAAGTGCTGTTTATTCGTTTACTTATTCTAAAGTCATGTTGATTTTTCATTTCGTAAGTAATGCGCACATTTTTATTTCTTGTTTCTATTTCCATCAGGTTGTCCTTGTTTACTTTTATTTGTAATTCACTGACATCCTCTTAACCCTGAATTCCTATCACTCAAACAAATGTTTTTTGTTTTACTACTTTTTAAAATGAATCACTTTCTTCCCATACAAATACACAGAGTATCGTAAAAATAAGAGGTAATCTCAAATTTTCAAAACGTTATTACACCAAAAATATTAAGTTATGGCAAAAGCCGTAAAACAAAAAAACATTTGTTTAAGTGATAGGAGTTTAGGGTTAAAAGGATGCTAGTGAATTACAAATAATCCTGTATAGGCCAGAACAAGCAATCAATACACCGAATTTAACAAAACAAAACCAAAAGTTCATTGGTTGTAAACATGCTGTTCTGCGTGCATGAAATTTTTTTTGGGTTATGGAAAGTTATGTTATTTATGGAGTTGCAGTGATATTAAGAGTGCTACTTTCAAGATTACGCGTTAACTTTGACTGCAATCAATAGATGGCGTTGCCTGAGCGAACGTTAGTCGTTCAAAAATGTTAGCGTAACTTTATTTCAAGCCAAACTCTAATAGTAGATTGTTCAACAAGGGACTAAAACAAGCCATAATGACACAAGATATTTAGCCACCCGAGCAGGGCGAGGGTGGCTATAATTCGCGTGTCATTATGGTAGTTTAGTCTCGCGTTAAACACTCTATTTTTCACTTTGAATGCGAGGAAAAAAACGATGTTTTATACAAATCTACAATATTACTTTTATACAACGTTCGCTCAATACGAGCAATGGACGTCTGTTCAGAATTCAAATAGCAATTTAAATTTGTTCCGCGGTTTTTTTTTTGTTGAGTGACGCTTTAAATGTTTGCATATTTAGCCAACAGATTCAAACTTGAAATTTTTTTCATAGCTAATTGGACTAAGTATGCATAATAAAATGAATTCATCATTAATATAATTAAATAGATTAATATTCGTAATTATTCATCGTGTTTCGCGAAATTATTATTTTTTTAATTATTTTTTATACAGTTGTCATTTTGAGGTTATTTCCACGCCCTAAAAGGCTTCCACAGACCGAAGCGCGGGGCACTACGGAGCGCTACACAGAGCGCTACGGAGCGCGCTGCGGTCTGTGGAAATTTTTAAAATTGTCTATGCCCAGTCACTGAAAATGACAATAATCCTCCATTCACAAACACCGTGATTGGCAGTTTAGGGGTTTCCAAAGTAAATTAAAAAAATAGTAGATTGTTCAACAAGGGACTAAAACAAGCCATAATGACACGAGATATTTAGCCACCCGAGCGATAGCGAGGGAGGCTATAATTCGAGTTGTCATTATGGTAGTTTAGTCTCGCGTTAAACACTCTACTTTTCACTTTGAATGCGAGGAAAAAAACGACGTAGTTACAAAATTACTTTTTTACAACGTATGCTCAATACGAGCAATGGACATCTGTTCAAAATTCAAATAGCAAAAAAAAAATACGCTGTCTTTTCTTTTCTTTTATATTTTTTTGTAAAGTGACGCTTTAATTGCTTGCATAATTAGCCAACAGATTCTAACTTAAAGATTATGTTAAAACTAATTGGACTATAATATGCATGTAAGAATGATATTATTGTTCATTCATTAGAATCGGCAAATAAATTAACCTAATTGATCCAACTAAGTTCACACACAAAATATATTGTTAACTGAAACACTTACCCGTGAATAAAGAAACGACATTTTAAGTTTATTTTCTATATGCCAATTCTTTGTTAAATTATATCTAATTATACTTTCTATTAAATTAAATGCAACTGAAATCGCATTATTTTGAAGTCACGCCATATTAACTTTCAAACGTAACTGCTCTATCTACCGTACACTCTATCCAGCACTGCTTTGCCGACAGTGCGGATTGCTATTTTATCGACAGAGCAGGGAACTGCTTTGCCGACAGCGCTTTTAAAAAAAAACAAATTAAAAAACACCTAAGCTAAAAGAAATCTTTCTTTACATGCAGAATAAAATGAATTCATCTTTATATTTTATAATTAAATAGATGCATATTCGTAATTATTCATCGTGTTTCACGAAATTATTATTTTTTAAATATTTTTTATACAGTTGTCATTTTGAGGTTATTTCCACGCCCTAAAGGCTTCCACAGACCGAAGCGCAGGGCGCTACAGAGCATCCGCAGCGCGCTTCGGTCTGTGGAAAGCTTTAAAATTGTCTATACCCAGTCACTGAAATTGGCGATAATCCTTCATTCACAAACACCGTGATTGGCAGTTTAGGGGTTTCCATAGTCAATTAAAAAAATTTACTTTAATTCCTAGAGATCAAAAAAGAGCTTTAGTCCCGATATGCAGAGACTAAAGTAATATTTTAAGAGCATGAGAAGTGAAAAATTACTTTAATCCCTAGAGATCAAAAAAGATCTTTAGTCCCGATATACAGAGACTAAAGTAACATTTTAAGAGCATGAGAAGTGAAAAATCGTAAACGTTTCTTATGAATGTACTTCGAACGCGAGTGAAGCCGCGGGTTAAAGCTGGTCTTTCATATGTGTTGTTGTTTAAGAAGACTTTATAGCCGGAATATTTTTTTTTCAGCTCAAAAATATACGTCGATCAGTATCTACTCAGTAGTAGTACTTTCTTTTCATTGTCACTTCCGCTCGACGTTGTAAGAAACATTTTCCTCGCTAGAGTGAGTCCTCTAAAGACGTCCAAATACTTCCTAAGCCTTGTAAGTCCAGTCCGGTAAGCTTACTAGTTCACTCGCTCGTCTTGCAACGATCGACGAAGCTATCACACCTGTAAGAAGGCTATTTTCGAACATAAGCCTCAGAACTAGATTGTATGAAACTAAGCAGGTTTTATATTTTAAATATAGCCTTATACTTTACAGTGCAAACTTTAGCATGCAATTTGCTACTCTCATGAGGGTACGAGCGAAATACTGTAAGTAATTAAACGGATACGTATCAAAATATATAAAGTTTAAAATTAATAATGGACGAAATACATAGTGGTTATTTGATATAATGCAATTTTCTTGGAAATTCTCAACTTTACAGGATTTTCATAAAATAAACCTAACCTAACCTAAACCAATCTGTAGATTACACGTTTAAAAAAGTTCGTTTAATGAATAGTTTCATAGAAAATTTTAGTATATATTATGACCATTATGTATTTCGTCCATTATTAATTTTAAACTTTATATATTTTGATACGTTCCCAATTAAACAAGTATCGAAGAATGAAAACAACGTCAGACCTATGTAGCGAATAACTCATGTGCTATAAAGTAATGCTAGTATGTTGAGCTTGCGTGATGTTATTATAATATCTTACAATGCACTGGTCGTCGTGGTAGCCCAATGGTTTGACCTCTCAAGGTCGTGGGTTCGAGTCCGGGTTCGCACCGCTAAATTTTTCGGACTTTACGTGCGAAGAAGCTGCTGCTGTGAAGAAGAAGGAAATCATCGTGAGAAAACCAGTACACACACCTGTGAAGAAATTCAATGATGTGTGTGAAATGCCCAGTCCGCACTGGGTCCTTGTGGAAACTACGGTCTACGCTCTTTCATTCTGAGAGGACGCCTGGCCTGGGCCTTGCAGTGGGACGTATATACGCTGGGGTGATGAAGATGATAAATTTTGTGGTAAATTGGTGTGTACTGGAAAATAACGATGAATAACGTATAAATGAAGACAGAATTTTGCGAACAAATACTTAAGCCCGATAAAAGTAAGCATTGTCTCGGGCATAGTGCATAACTCAGTTTGCTTGGCAATGTTTGGTTGCACTTGTGGGCGTGGAACTTAATCTTTCCAAGTGTTAAAGTCTTATTGTCTCAGTCGCCCGGCTAAGAGGATACCTTGACCTTAGTGCCATGCCAGAAAATAAAGTCCTTTCTTTGGAATGTCACGTGTCTCGACACTGAATAAGCAGTACTTAAGAAGCACCAGTGGCGAAGGGTACTAACAACCCGTTTCCCCCGGGTTAACTAAGCGATAAATATTATATGTAGGTACTATGTAGTCCAGTCAAAATGAAATAATCAAACAATGAAATAATCAAACAATTCATATAAAAATGTCATAAAAAAAACCACTAAAAATAAAATGAAATTAAAATTTGTAAAAATAAATAATAATTAAGTAATTCAAAAAAACAATAAAACATTAATAATTATAAATTGTTATCACTTAAAAAATCATTGATTGTATAATAACATTTTTCTATAAGTAACAATGACAGTCTCTTTTTAAATTGCGCCAATGTCATTTCTTTAAAAGAATCTGGAATTTTATTAAATATTTATATACTCCGGCTTTACTTGCAAAAATGTTCACGCCCCGCCACTGAGAAGCACGAACAGTGCGCGGCTTTTCTAACTACTTACCTATTTATTCTCCTTGCGGTGGAAATGACTGGCGGTTGACGCTCTGAGGCAAGGTTTTTTTAAAGAGCTGGAGCGACATAGCCGTTCAACGTAGCAACGCGGTTAGTGTGATAGGTCCCTTTGCGCTGCGAATGATGATGATTATTATCATTAGTTAAGTTAACATTTTTAGTTAGCATTCTTATTTATGTATATACTATAGTTCGCTGACTTATATTATTTCAAGTTAAGTATTATTCTCAAAGCAAATTAAAAATGGCACAAAGAATTGCAACCGAAATGTCCTAGATAAAACACCTCTAGTCTTAACTTTTTTTTCTATTTTGAGAGCGTTAAAAATATTTAAAATACATTATTAAACATATTAGGTGAGCAAAGTCGCGGCTCAATGTCAGAACATTGAATTAATATTTCGATCGACACTTTGACTTCATTGCAACCGCTGTTACGGTTTAATCTTCTTTGTTAAAATTGCCGTTTCAATAGCTTCCTCAGCGAAATATATTCTTTTGTCGTGAATCAACAGAATTTCAATTTTCAACATTGACTCAGCTGAGCTCGTGATAAATTTGTGTAAAACAGAATTCGCTGACTGCGACGCAAACACCAATAAATTATAGCTGCAGCGCAGTTTGCAGCATGCACTAATTATTATTTCATTAAATTACTCGTATCACAGACCCAGGATTGCGGTAGCGCGCATCTTTTCTAAATTACATAAAGCCTTTTGCCGGGAAATTATATTACGGTAGGTGCTAGCTTTTGGCTGCCAAAATGTGCAGATATGTGAACACACGACGCACACAAAATGTCTTCCACGACAATACAAAATGTTATTCAAATTTTATTATTCCGATTGTTTGAAAACTGGTATTGATAGCGGGCTTAGTTTTAAAAAACTGTGCATTAAAAATAAACTACCTAGAACGTTCTTGTAACTATCGATTATTTGTCAAAAACAGTAGTCACATTTATTATTATTATGTATGTATGTATGTATGTATGTATGTAAAACTCTTTATTGGACGTAAAACATGAAAATTAACTATTTTGATTACTGAAACAAAAGAAACAGTTTCAAACCAAATTAAACTTCTAGAATCTTAATAAACATGAATGAATTTTAAAGTAAACTTAATTAAGAATCCTATTAAGCTTTATTTACTGCGAGCCAGTTAATTCCTTCCAATATTGACTTATGGAATGTCTTATACCTATAAAATTTTCTATTGCATTTCTCGAAAGCTTTTATTAGCTAGGTGATAACATTATAAGGTATTAGTCGCGGATAGCGAGCAGTTGGACATTTATATCAGGAGCCCGGAGTTTCTTGGCCTACACATTAATTTCCTTAATGCTCAGTCCATCTCTACTCTATCTACTGATTACACATTAACCCAGGCGAACCCCTCCAATCACAAAGATTAATAATCATCCCAGCTGAGCAGTTGAATTGGTGAAGGTTAAAAACTATAAAGTGATTAAGGACGGTCACAGTTATTTAATTATTTATTATGGTTCTCAAATAGGTAAAATACTATAAAACTTGCACTGCAAACATATTTATAAAATGGACAAATATTCACCCAATCACAGGCAAAAAACGGCATGCATTAAACATAAATCGTTACCTATATCAGCTGCTTCGATTTCTTAAGTCTTAAGCAATTTAATTACAATAACAACTTCCGGTTCTCGATCCATTGCTATACAGAAGCGTCTTGTTTTTGTTAATTTTATTTATTCATCATTTTAGCAGAAAGATGTTCACTGCAGAACATATGCCTCCCCCAAGCAGGCCGCTCTTTTCCACTAGCCACTATGGGCACGTGCCCAGGCTATAAAAAATAACAATTACATAGTCCTTTGGTCCCCGGGGTCCCTTGTCCTGAAGTACCCAGGGGCCCAGGGGCCATAGGGTAAAGACTGCTGTGCCCCCAAAGTTCGCCAAACAGACCGGTCCTGCGCTCTCCACATACAAAGCGTTCCTGCAACCATAACCAAGTCATCGCTACTTCTTGTAGGAGGCCTACCTACACTCCCGGTCCGTAGACATCATTAGAGAACCTTTTGGCCCCATCGGCTCAGTCATTTTTACGAGCTAGGTCGGCGACATTAGTTCTTGCGTGGATTTCATTATTTCTAATGTGATCCCGCATAGAAACTCCGAGCATAGCTCTCTACATCGCCCTCTTAGTGACCTTGAGCTTGGTAAGTAAGTATTCAAAAGCATCCAACGTCTAAATCGTGATAAAGAGCGCGAAACCGTAATAATACTCACAAAGAATTGACAGATAGATACAGCCAACATAAAACACCGATTATACCCAGTGTTGCCAAGATACATTTTCAAGCCACTCTAGTTACCAAAAATCTCGTCTACACGTTTTATGGGCCCATAAATTTGAGAATATCGTAAGCGCATAGAAAAACATTACTCCGTAAAGCAAATGGTGTGCATGAAAGGAAAGATATGTATTTCTGATTGGAGGAGCATTATCCGGCTAAAAGCGCTGAAAAGGCAGCCAGGCAGAATACAATTTTTACACAAAATCTTTAGTATAAGTACTTATTCCTTTGAAAATAATAAGGTTTTAAATTTAAATAATGCGAGGCCTGTTGTAGAAAGGTATACACAGTGTGCTTAATAATAACTTCAAATTTTAGCCTACGGAAAAGTTTGTTTTTAAGGATAAGTTTTCGTGCAAAATCTTGTAAGGACCTTTGTTCATGATTAAACAATGAGATACGAAGAAGTAGCCAGTTAATTATGATTATGATAATATGCTGCGGAACAGAATTCCTATACAGTCTTTTTCCTTTTACTTTGATATTATTATACCACTTGGTACGAGTTTGCTCAAAAAAAGTACCTGGTAAATCGTTTTTTGCTCTAACCGAATTTTTGCCTTTTCCATACATAATAATAAAATAGGTCAACTGATGGTCAATTTATAAAAGGCACTATATAGTTAGCAAATGTTAATTTCAAGTATTAAGACTCTGACGTAGAGCATTAATTAAAAGGAAGGAGCCACGTGCACTAATTTCTAAGCAACAAAAAACTGTCACTTTCCAGCAGGTTTAATGCCCAAAGATAAGTGACATGACATTATGATTATGTAAGTCCAACAAAACTTATATGTGAGAACAAAACATTAGCACAGTCAACTTGAATAGAACCCGCATCTTACGCTATCACGCGCACTTTGAAAGTTATGAACCTAATCAACGTTAAGTGCCATACATATTATGTACGTACGAATAAGTTGCTTATTTGTGGCTCGGCGAGCTTTTCGGCCATGAGTTGTTCGGTCAAGTTCGCGAATTTAGGTGACACACGAGCGTAAAGCTCACCGAGCCACTAATACGCACACTTGCTCGTACTATCAAAGGCGATTTTAAAGTTATGAACATGATTAAAGTTAAGTGCCACATAGACGTACGAGTAAGTTTGCGTATTTATAGCTCAGCGAGCTTTTTGCTTCTCTGTTCTTCGGTTAGGATCGTGAATGTAGGCGACACGCGAGTGGAAAATCACTCCGAGCCCCAAGTACGGCAACTGGTTTGTAGGTTTAACTGGCCCTTCACGCTAATTACGCGCAATTTGAAAAGAATGATGAATGATGAATTATGAACCAGAACAACGTTAAGAGCCAGATGTAGATGCACAAATAAGTTCGCGTATTTACGGCACGGGAAGCTTTTTTTTTTGGTTCCATCAAATTTGCGAACTTATGTAACTTTGTGTGTAACATACAAGCAAAAAAACTAAAGTAAACCCCTAATACGCAAACCTGCTCGATTGCCCGTCTGCCCCTTAACGCTATCAGAGCACTTAAAAAAATGATGAACCTAATTAACGTTATGTGCGATAGACATACAAATAAGTTCGTATATACATACTTCTGGTTTGGCAAGTTTTTTCCTTGTACGCGAACTTATGTAGGTAACACACGAGCGCAAAAGCTCGCCGAGCAACAAATACGCAAGAGTGTTTGTAACTCTATCTGGCACTTTAGAGTTTCAAGAGCTGCCTTCATGCGGAAAGTTTTTCAAACCAAGTAATTAAGTGAGAAACCTTATAAATATTTTCCATGGACTGTAATGGAAATTAGTTAAAGAAACCGAACAAGAAGCCGGGTTCATTGCGGAGAGGCTTGTTTACACGGTTAACTGCGGCACCGATTTTTATGTATAAACCTACATCCATACTGTGCGTTCCCAACTCCATCTTATCACAGTAGCAACTTATCCGCTTTGAACCAGGTTTATTTGGCCTGGTAAGACTCACTAGTACAAATGATTGCACAAAATCATCGATGTCCGTAGAAAATAAAATTCGTTTTTTATACTGATATTTATAATTGGGTCCACTATACCTGACTTACCCTGAAGATGAGATGGAAATTAAATTTTAATGTTCATTTTGAGAAAAAAAAACTAAAATCTTGTTAAAATACCATGTTTTTAATGCACAATTGAATATCTGCTGCATATTAGTATGAAACCCGACATGCAGTTAATTGTTTTTTTTTTCGGAGCTCTCAGTAAAGGTTTTAATCACAGACGGCCTGGCTTTAGGTACGCTACAAAATTTGAACTTCGTGTCGTTCCGTTCCGTTCAAGCTACGAGTGAGTGAGAGTGAGTGTTTCTGTTTAGAAACAGAAGAGTGAAAGGGACGGCGTGATACGAACTTCGAATTTCGTAGTAGCCCTCCTGTTTCCAACGGCAGAGGCAACTGCAACCGTTGGTACCTAGTTGCCCTAACCGTCGACGCATTGGTGACAGCCGTCAAATAGTTTATATGCGGTACCCATCGTTGTCATTCTTTGTAGGAGTCAGTTCTAAAATGGATTTAGAAGAAGAAACATTATGCGTTACATATTTCATCATCATCTCCATCCCAGCCTAATATACGTCCCACTGCTGGGCATAGGCCTCCTTTCAGAATGAGAGGGGTTGGGCCGTACTTCATACGCAGACCCGGTGCGGATTGGGAACTTCACACACACCATTGAAGTGTTTCGCAGGTGTATTCAGGTTTCCTCATGATGTTTTCCTTCACCGTAAAGCTCATGGTAAATTTCCAATGTAATTTCTTACTTGAATTCCGAAAAACTCAGAGGGGCGAGCCGGCATTTGAACCCACGACCCTCTGCTTGAGAGGCCATAGGTCAAACCACTAGGCCACCACGGCCGCGCACGGTTGGCACGTTTGTTACTTACGGCATTACAGTTAGGACTATTTGCAGTCCAATATAAAGATGGTGCACACACATCACGGCTGTTACGGCGACAGCTGCAATATAGTTGTCATCATTGGCACTTGTGTATGAAGCCTTACTTTTTTTTTTATGGTATAGGGGGCAAACGAGCAGACGGATCGCCTGATGGTAAACGATTACCGTCGCCCATGGACACCTGCGACACTAGAAGAGTCACAAGTGCGTTGCCGGCCTTTTAGGTAGGAGTACGCTCTTTTTTTGAAAGCTTGAAGGTCATATCGGTCCGGGAATACCGCAGCAGGAACCTCATTCCAGAGCTTTGCTGTGCGAGGCAGGAAATTTCTGGCAAAACGCACAGTAGAAGACAACCAACCATCCAGATGGTGAGGATGGAAGTGTTGTCGCGTAGGGCGGTGGCGGAAGGATGCGGCAGGGATCAACCCGAATAACTCCTCGGAGCACTCTCCGTTGTACATGTGATAGAAGATGCACAGTGAAGCTACATCTCTACGCAGCGCCAAGGAATCAAGCCCGTCAGAAGTTCGTTGGCAGCCGACTATTCGAGTCGCCCTCCGTTGTATGCGATCCAGAGGGAGAAGCTGGTACCGGGGAGCCCCCGCCCACAGATGAGAGCAGTATTCCATATGTGGGCGAACCTGCGCCTTATAAAGCTGAAGGCGGTGGGCTGGAGTGAAATACCGTCTCGATCTGTTGAGCACGCCGAGCTTCTTCGAGGCTAATTTAGCCTTACTCTCCAAGTGGTCGCGGAACTGGAACTGGAACTGGCGGTCAATACTAAGGATTCCGATACTGGCTGTGGTAGCAAGGGGAGTGCCTTCGAAAAGAGGTGACGCGAAAAACGCAGACTTTTTTGCGGTAAACGCGCAAACCTGTGTCTTAGTGGGGTTAAAACGGACTAAATTAAGTCGACCCCATTCTGAAACTTCTTTTAGGGAAGTCTCAATTTCAGACACAAGTTTGTTTCGGCACTCTATAACGTTTTCCCGAGAAATACCGGCGCGGCCGTTGTAAGAGGCATCAACCGTACTATCATCCGCATAACAGTGAATGCCGCCGGATGGCAGCATATCATTGACATGCAGAAGGAAGAGCGTAGCTGCCGATCTATCCTCATAATTTCTCAGGAAGCCCAAAGGAGGGAAGTTTTGAGAGGAGCGCTTTGTGCCAAACCCGATCGAAGGCCTTCGCCACATCTAAACTAACAGCCAATGCTTCACCCTTTGCCTCAATCGCCTGTGCCCAACGATGTGTCAGGTAAACCAGTAGATCGCCGGCCGAGCGGCCGCTACGGAAACCATATTGACGGTCACTGAGCAATTGTCGATCCTCAAGGTATCGAAGGAGCTGGCGGTTGATAACGGACTCCATTATCTTAGAGAACAGGGGAGTTATGGCTATTGGCCTATAGGTAGATGGATGAGAGCGGTCACCTTTTTTAGGGATCGGGTGGACCAGAGCAGACTTCCATGAGAACGGGACTACGCCAGAAGAGTAGGAGAGCCGAAAAAGACGCGTTAAAACCGGAGCCAACTCAGGAGCGCACATCTCCAACGCTACCGGAGGGATTCCATCAGGCCCATTGGACTTATGGATGTCGAGGGAGAGAAGTGCTTTACGCACTGAGCTTTGGTGGAACCGGATATCCGGCATACAGCTCTCACAACGCGGTATGGTCGGTGGCATGCGTCCCCCGTCATCCAAAGTCTAGTTGGACGCAAAGAATTTACCTAGAAGATCGGCTTTTTCCTTTGCGTCGTGGGCCAAAGAATCGTTACCCGCGTGTAGAGGCGGAAAAAAAGGCGTGCAGAAATTCCCCTGGATAGCTTTGGCAAGAGACCAGAACGCACGAGTTCCCGAAGGGAGGCGCTCTAGTCTCTCGCCAATTCTACCAATGTGCAACGATTTAGCTCTGGCAATGTCTCTTTTAAGGGACCTGGAGGCAAAGTTAAACTCCTTTTTTAAAACACTGGTCTTTACATCCCGTACCTTCGCTGCATTTACCCAGGCTTGGTAACACTCCTGCTTTCGGCGAGAAGCCATTTTACAAGATCGACCAAACCAAGGTTGGGATCTGCCACCAACGGGGACCGCTGAGGAAGGAACAAAGAGTTCCATTCCTTGCAGCACCACGTCAGTAACAGAGTCAGCAGCGACATTGGGATCATCCAGCTTGAAGCAAACCTGCCTCCAAGGGTAGGACGCAAAGAAGGACCGCATCCCATCCCAATCTGCTGACTTGTAATGCCACACACGACGGCTACAAGCAACTCGCCGACGCAGCGGGCACGTGAGTGGCACCTTACTCCGGATCAGGCAATGATCCGAGGAGCCGAGAGGGGCCTCAACAGAGATTTGGTAGCCTGCCGGATGAGAAGTCAGCAAAAGGTCAAGCAGAAAAGGCTCCTGGTTCGGCACATCTGGTATTCGCGTAGGCGCAGTAACCAGTTGCGTCAGGCCATATGCCAGAGCAAAGTCGCGAACAGATCTCCCTGCATGATTGGTCCTGCCAGAGCCAAGCCATTCGACGTGATGGGCGTTGAAATCGCCGAGTATCACAATCTCTGCAGAAGGGACCTGCTGTTGCACGGAGTCCACAGCCATTTGGAACTGCTCCATGAGTCGGTCAATTTCGCTGTCACCGCTGTGGGACCTATACAGGCACGCATAGACACGTAGATGGTCGTCGCTGTCCACACGTAACCATAAAGTGGAGTTACTTTCCAGATTCATCGTTATTAACAATGATTTTAAGATATCTAGCTTATTATTACTTACGATAATGTTTTCTTAGAGCACGAGTTTTCATTTATAACGCCTTTTCAGCCTTAAATTTTCATTTAGTGCTCCCTAGTATCCCATTACCGTCATCCCGCCTGCCCCTAATTTGCGGTAAGCTAAAGAATCAAGATGACAACTTTCGTAAAACCGCCCTGTAAACGACTACTAAAACTTAGTCTGCAAAATAAGGAAGGCTCCGGTATCCGGGTCGAGTCGAACTGTGTTAGCCACAGCGCGATAAAGAAGGCAATTTCCTAAATAGGGCTTGTGAGGATTTCCCTAATGTCGGCCGAAAAATGGATGGGTTATTTGCGATTGCCACTCGCAATAGAAACCTATTCCCTAAGAACGCCGTGAAGTCGCCATGGGGGCTTATTGATGGCTGTCATAAGTGGCGAGCGAGGTTATAAATGTATGTAAATATACGCGTATGATATACATATACGATTTTATTAAGGTCGCTTGAAAGAGAATGTTAAATTTCCCCAAAAACTCCGCTCAAAAAGAGGCTTATAAACCGTTGATGGAAAAATATAAGCTCATTTAGTTTTTATTATACTTGCGCCTCGTCCTCGAGATCAGTGTAGATAGTATTAGGTATAACACATGTAGTAACACATAAGTGACACCACTCTTACCACTCTAGTTGAGAAATCTTTTTTTTTTTTTTTTTACGGGTACTTTCAGCCAGTATCACTTTATAATCTAGTAACGATCCGCGCTCGCGTCATTCACATTTTAGTGCTCAACCACTCAATACCCGTTATTAACTAAAGTAACAGAAGTGTTCAGACGCTAAAATAATGTCGAAACGCAAGCAAGAATATAACTATAAACATCTTTTAAATAAAATTAAAAGGTTAGAAAAACAAGTGATTCGTAAAGGTACCATATTTTCATCATCAGATGAAGATGAAGATGATTTAACGTGTCCATCACGTTTGTGCTCATTGGGTAATGGATCCGAAAATTCAGGTATGTAACAGAAATAATAAAAGTTATTGATAGCAGTATTATAAACAAAAAACCGATACTTGCAATCCGTATGCATGCACCTACCCACATTCGTTAATAATACGAATTTCTTTCTATGCGCAAGTGTGTATAAAAAGAATTAAGTCGTGTAATCTGAGCTAACATTGGGGCTGACCCGCCGCACGCTCTCTTATGTAGGTACATATTTAACATAATAATTAATGTCTTGTATATAATTATTTTTTGAATGTGCAAAAACGTACTCACGTTTGAATTAAGTCGTGCAATCGCAGGCTTTTGTATGCACATTGACAACATGCTGTGTGTGTTGTACATATTCAATTATTTTCGATTGTGCAAGAACGTATTCACGTTCTGATTTAAATCGTGCTACATGGGCTGACCTCGGGGCTGACCCACCGCACGCATTTATATGCACGTTAACAACATTTGGTGTTGTACACATTCGATTATTTTCGAATATGCAAGAACGTATTCACGTTCTGAATTTAAATCGTGTAATATGGGCTGACCTTGGGGCTGACCCACCGCACGCATTTATAGTTGTACATATAACGTATTCACGTTTTGAATTGTCATGCAATCTGGGCTGACATTGGGGCTGACCCGCCGCACGAAGTTTTTTCTATACACCTTTAAAACATTATGGCCTTGTAAATAATTAATTATATTATGTACATAAACGTATTTACGTTTGGAAGTGTATACGTATGTGTGAACTGTCACTGACACCGATACGATACACACTTTTTATCCACCATAAAGGTTTTGAATCTTACATTTACATATTAATCAAATATGTATGTAAATTATACTGATTGCAGTACGAAAAACTTTTATAAGTAGGTACTTTTGGAATACAGTGTTTATTATTATGTTTCACTTTTACTTTTCCAGTAATGGCCGCTCTCGGCCCACAAGACTGGTTACAGCAGGACTCACAAAACTTTGAAGAGTCCTTGCTGGTTGACACGGAAGTTATAGAAGGCGATAATAATCACGAGATGCTCCAGAACGAGTCCAGCATTGCGGCTAACGTTTCTGAACAAAACAACCTGCAGCAAAACGAGGCGGGCACGTCTTCAGCTGCAGTTGAGGAACAAGATTCAGAGATCCAGTTGGAAAATGAGGTACTAGAAATACTAGGTGACGATCCCTCAAAAGAGATAAAATTCGCCCCTAACGTGCACATTGAAATTGCAAGGCGCTTTGAGCACATAGCTACAGAAGGCCTCACCAAAGAAAAGCGTAAGGAACTAACAGCCAAATATCTGACGCCAGAAAATTGTCCTTATATTTGTGCCCCGGGATTAAATCCTGAAATAAAAGCCGCGATGCTAGAAGCGAGTGTCAGTCGAGATAACGGCATCAAATCAAGACAGACTCAAATGGCAAGCGCTATTTCTTGTTTAGCTGAGGTGCTAACGTATCATTTAAATTGCAAGGTAAATAATAATGACATGTTATCCAAACTAATGGATTTGGGACGTCTGCTTTGTGATGCTCAGCATTGCGATTCTGTAGTTCGTCGTAATCTCATCACACGTGATTTGAAAAAGGAAATGAGAGAACATTTATCGAATACAAAAATTGATAAATTACTTTTTAGTGAGAATTTATCTGCGACCTTAACGTCAGCAAAGGCGGTATCGAAGTCTGGGTTGGAATTGCAACCCAATCCGAAGAGAGGTCCCAAGAAGTCATCACTGAAGCCTTTAAACCAGCGGGCTCCCGCCCCCGCGCGCAGGGGTCCGGGGCCGCCGCGCAGCCGCGCGCCCGCAGCGCCGCGTGCGCAGCCGCCGCGGACGCCGCGCGCCCCGCCTCCCCCGCCGCCGCGGACCCTGCGCCCCCCGCCACCCCCGCCGCCGCCACAGAACTACTCGAACGCGTCGTCGCACTATCAGCCGCCAGCGACGCGCTCCTGGCGCCGTTAGATACAGTTAAGTACGCAGGCAGATTGGCTCATTTTTACGATCAATGGTCTCTCATTACGAATGATCGCACGATCCTTTCTTGGATAAGAGGCCATAAGATCCTCTTTTCGCAAACGGTTAATCAAGTTTCAGTGCCGACACCGCCTATTCTTACCGAGTCAGAAAAATCACAATTTTACGAAGCGATCGATAGTTTAGTTCGAATAGGGGCAGTTTCACAATGTGAACCTTGTACAAATCAATTCATCTCAAACATATTTCTTGTACCTAAGCCAAACGGCAAGATGCGTTTTATATTAAATTTAAAAAATCTAAACAACTTCATTCAGACAGAACATTTTAAATTAGAGGATTTGAGAACTGCTACCAAACTTATAACCCACGAATGCTTTATGGCCACCTTAGATCTTAAAGACGCTTATTTTCTATTAAAGATTCACGAAGATTCGAGAAAATATCTCAGATTTTTGTTTGATGGAGTGTTATATGAATTTAACGTCTTGCCTTTTGGCTTATGCACTGCCCCGTTTACGTTCACGAAACTAATGAAACCTATTATTAGGATACTGCGAGCTGCTGGTTTCATCTCTACTCTATATTTAGACGATTGGTGCCTCATAGGTCCCACTTACGAGCAATGCTTAATTAACGTTGAAATGACTAAAAAATTTTTGATCGCGTTAGGCTTTATCATAAATGAAGAAAAAAGTGAGTTGAAACCATCCACAACCTGTAAATTCCTAGGTTTAATATTAGACTCTAAGCGTTTTCATGTGAGCCTGCCCTTAGAGAAAAGATTAAGAATTAAATGCCTAGTCAGTAAATTCATGACAATGCAACGCTGTAAAATAAGAGCATTTGCACAGTTAGTTGGATTGCTAGTGTCCGCGTGCCCTGCGATAGAATATGGCTGGCTCTATACTAAGGAACTAGAACGCTGCAAATTTTTGAACCTTAACGGAACTAACGACTATGACAAGTTCATGTCTTTGCCAGATTCTCTACTTCCTGATTTGCAATGGTGGTTAAACAATATCGAAAGCTCAGTTCACCCTATTAGAAGTGATGATTTTTGTAGGGAAATATTTACTGACGCTTCAACTACTGGCTGGGGCGCGGCCTGTAAAAACGAGACCGCGAGCGGCCAGTGGTCACAGAGTGAAATAGCGAAACATATCAACTATCTTGAACTATTAGCTGCCTTTATAGCACTAAAAATCTTCGCTAATGATCTTTATAACTGCCAGGTCATACTAAGAGTCGATAACTCAACGGCAATTTCTTACATAAATCGCATGGGGGGCATACAATACCCCCACCTAACACAAGTCGCAAGAGAGATCTGGCAATGGTGTGAGAATCGCCGTATTTTTGTATTTGCTTCATATATCAAATCAAGTGAAAACGTGATAGCAGATGCAGAATCACGTCGTCTTCACCCTGACATAGAATTCGAATTAAAAAACTGGGCATTCCAATCTCTAATAAATCAATTTGGTAGACCACAAATAGACCTATTTGCCAGCAGGATAAATAAAAAATGCACAAAATATATATCCTGGCACAGGGACCCAGACGCATTTGCCATAAATTCGTTTACTGTAAGATGGTCTAATTATTTCTTCTACGCTTTCCCGCCTTTTTCGATAATTCTGAAAACCTTAAGAAAAATTATTGCAGAGAAAGCAAGGGGAATCATGATTGTACCCTTGTGGCCTACACAGGCTTGGTTCCCCGTATTCAATTCAATTCTCGTGTCAAACACAATTACATTCAGACCAGAAGAAGATGTACTTATTTCTCATTGCAGCACCAGGAGAATCCGGTCGACACTTACCCTGGTGGCCGGAGTATTATCTGGGAGTCGTTTGTGCGAAGAGGAATACCGGTAACCGCGTTAGATATCACCGGCGCCTCACTATCTGAGAATTCATTTAAACAGTACGATTGTGCTATTAAAAAATGGTGGGTGTTTTGTAAGACAAATTCTATTGATACATTTGAAGCGCCAGTTCCAAATATTATAAGTTTTTTCACTCAGCTTTTCCAAGACGGCGCGCAATACGGAACACTGAATTCATACAGATCCGCTCTATCCCTGATTATGGGAAGTGGTGTAACAAAAGATGATAGAATAACTAGATTTTTTAAAGGAGTTTTTCGCTTACGACCACCTTTACCAAAGTATGATTGTACCTGGAACCCAAATTGTGTATTAAACTATTTAAGTACCCTGTATCCAAATGATAATCTTTCTCTAGAGAATCTGGCAAAGAAGTGTATTACACTATTGGCCCTCACTACAGCACACAGGGTTCAAACATTTTCAAAAATCAATGTTAAAAATGTAGAGATTTTGACAGAAAAAATTCTAATTAAAATTCCTGAATTATTAAAAACATCACGTGTTGGTTCAGTCCAACCTATACTTTCAGTACCGTTTTTTGAAGATAAACCTAAAATTTGTCCCGCGAAAACTTTAGTGGCGTACATAAACGTAACGAAAAACCTTCGTAAATCTGATATCCTATTTATTGGTTCAAAGAAACCACATAATGTTGTATCCACGCAGACACTCAGTCGCTGGATCAAGTGTGCGCTAAGAGCGAGCGGCGTGGACGTGTCGGTGTTCACTGCGCACAGCACGCGGCACGCGAGCACTTCGCGCGCGCGCTGTGCGGGAGTGAACATCGACCGCATTAGGAAGACCGCTGGCTGGAGCGGAGGCTCCAACACATTTGCCAGGTTCTACAACAGAGTTATTGTCGAAAATGATGATTGTTCATTAGCTAGGGCTATTATTAATTAGCACCCAAGAATAATAGAGCCGATTAATAGGCAGATGAGATGACTGATATAGTTATTGGTATTATACTCGTATAAGTTAAATAATTATATTCAGTTATTTTTAAGAAAATGTAATTTTATGTTGGATTCTGATTAAAAGTATTTAGATACAGAATTCTTGCAGATTGGTTTATTGATATTCCCGAAAAACAGCTCTCAAAGTCTACATGTGTTATACCTAATACTATCTACACTGATCTCGAGGACGAGGCGCAAGTATAATTGATGATTAAACGAACTTACCTTAAGTGAAGTTCTATCATAATTATACGAAGCGCCTCGTCCGAAGAGATCAGTGTCCCGCCCGCCCAGTTCCCTCTTTAAGAATTTCGGTAATATCAACCACAGTTTGAAATTTGAACTCTAAACTAAATGACGCGAGCGCAGATCGTTACTAGATTATAAAGTGATACTGGCTGAAAGTACCCGTAAAAAAAAAAAAAAAAAAGATTTCTCAACTAGAGTGGTAAGAGTGGTGTCACTTATGTGTTACTACATGTGTTATACCTAATACTATCTACACTGATCTCTTCGGACGAGGCGCTTCGTATAATTATGATAGAACTTCACTTAAGGTAAGTTCGTTTAATCATCAAGAATTCTCTATAACATGGACTGTAGTTTAATCATCGGCATTTATCATTATCTATCACATGCGCTTTAATGCGATACCTCACACGTGACAAAAGTGCTAAAAATAAAAACATGAAAGGCGATATCCATAAAATAATTCAAATTTTTAATCATTTGGTAACATTATGGGCTGTTAGTTTTCCATTGCTGGACGCACGCCATCATTTAAATCATACTGCGTGCTTAACACAACCATTCAACAAAAAGTTTGTTATAAAATTTAGGTAGGTATGTAGGTATTTGAACTACTCGAACGAACAGAAAATATTTATATTTAATTAAAAAGAAATACTTACATAGTTTTAAATTATTATTTTTCTGATTTGCAATCTCATAAAACCTCACGATGCAAAGGAAACTAATCTAAGCTGGACAAACTTCGTTTGCCGCATTTCCTATAGGCTACGAACAAACTGTAACCCTCAAATAACTATATTATGCGTTTCTTCAGAGAATGATAAAATTTGGCTTTCAGAAAATGGAAGACAAAATCTCATCATTGCTTTTACTTTATTCTTGCTCTCTGTCGTTGTCTATCGTATCAACGTGTTATTCAGAAGATTCAATGTGAAAAAGCAAATTATTATTTTGGAATAATTATTTATGATGAATTTAAATCCGCTAGATTAAAGCGTGGTATTTTGACATTTTGTTATCATCGTTACGTTAAGGCAACGTTAAGGTCTCGCTTAATGAATTTCACGTGTAAATTGACGTTAACGGATTGAAGCGGGCGCTGTAAATTGAAAAGTTATCAAGTGAAACATCGGTGTGGGCACCGGTCACCGGGGCGTCCGACGGGGGTTAATCGCAGCTTAACATAGACAGCTCGCTGCATTGCGAACAGCAGATTCGGAAAATCGTGGGCAATTACACTTTTACTGAGGCAGAGTAATAATATTGCAAGCACGTTTCCTTAAAAGTTTTACTCGCGATAGAGTAAAAACTTCAATGTTTGTAGCTGGGAATCGATACTGGAATCACAATACTTTTTAATGGCCGGCGCCCACTGACGGCATGGCACGGCGTGGCATTTTATTACTATCAAGTTATTTTGAATCTTATTTCAATGAGTTTAGAATTCATGTTACTTTATTTCGATACCACGATGCCGCAACGTCCTGAGGGCCGATGCCACGCATAACCAATAAAGTAACATGAATTCTAAACTCATTGAAATAAGATTCAAAATAACTTGATAGTAATAAAATGCCACGCCGTGCCATGCCGTCAGTGGGCGCCGGCCCTAAGAGTCGGTGTAGTCCTAGAAAGAACCCTTATAGTTTCGTTATATTGTGTATAGGGTCCGTTCGTCGGTCTGTCTATCTGTCCGTTCGTCCGTCCGTCCACGACTTAGATGAAAGTCTGTTAGTGCTAGAAAACTTTAATTTTACGTGGAAACAAACATAAACCACTCGGCCAAAGTAGTTAATTTTGTTATGAGCATTTGATGATTTTTTGATGATGATTTTCTTTCTCGTCTAAAGTGCGTGTTATCCTTGGACAGAGATCTTTTAGAAGCATTAGGAGGTTTGCTAAGATCATTTTGTCGATTTAAAATATTAAGCTACAATGTGCAAATTTTTTAACAGTCAAGTAACCCTCTTTCGACAGTCGGATGAAAATTTGGCTTTATTTTTTTTTCAAAATTTAGAGTTAAAATTTAAATGGAAAATTTTCACAGCTTTGTAAGCTTTTTACAAGTTAACGGGTAATAATAGTTCAAATTTAATATTGAATATTTACCTGACAATAGTATGGAATGTGGAACTGCGCGTAATTCGACACGCGCTTGGCCGGTTTTTATATTACGTATTATATTACGTAGTATATTATAGTAGTATATTACGTACAGTACAGTAGACGAATGTAGAAGGGCTGAAACTGTACCAAGCGTTTTCCCAGAGATAAGACCAAGCTAGATCAATTTTTCATCCCCGAAAACCCCCACATACCAAATTTCATCGAAATCGTTGGAGCGCCGTTTCTGAGATTCTGATTATAAATATATATATGTACTTACCTTGACGTTTTGACCACATTGCAAAATATCCCTACGGGTCGAAGTGTATCCGGAAGGACCCCTAATAAAAAGATTAGATAACTGGTTGTGGTCACAAGTACACTCGTCTTGTTTCTGTTTCTAATTTTGCAGTAACGCGAAAGTTTAAAATAGTATATTTACCCTATTTTAATTTAACCAGACCACTAGAAAGAGTCCTAAAGTCAAGGACATAGCTTAAAGAATCGCCAGACTCAAGTGGCAGGGGGCAGGGCACATCGCTCGTGGAATTGACTGCCGATGGGGCCGAAAGGTTTACGAGTCACCTCCACGGACTGGAAGACGCAGTGTAGGTAGGCGTCCAACAAGACGGAGCGACGACCTGGTTAAGGTTGCAGGATAAGGATGCAGATGGCGCAGGACCGATCTGGTTGGCGAGCCTTGGAGGAGGCTTATGTTCAGCAGTGGACGTCTTTCGGCTGAAATGATGATGATGATCTCTTTTCGAAGCATTTCCTTAAAGTAAACCTAGACCTTTAAAAGACCTTTTAAAGTACCTTATGACAACTTACTATTATCAAATTTATACAATGAAATGTAGAGTGATCAGTTAAATATTTCTGAATTAAATAATTGCTACAAACGCACACGTCTTTGAGAGATAAAAATCGAGTTGCAACATTTGTTTACATTCTTTGTAAGCTAATTACAAAGTGGAACTAATAGGAGGTATTAAGTATATCAAATACACCTTTCGTAAACGATAAGTACTCCTATCTAAACTAAATTATTTACGCCCAAAAGTCATACGAGTTACCCGAGTCTGGTTTGATCGCACACAAGTTGCGGCCGATGGGTCGGAAACTAGCACCGGTTTATTTATTTCAAGTGTTGATGGAACTCTTTTTGATAGGCGTCTCGAAGATAACACAGAAAAGGGAATGTTTCTTTTGCGAGACTCTCGACTCAAAGCCGCTGTAGGTATATCGCCCGAGCACGTTCAATAGGATTGAAACGTCGGCTACGAGCGCCGTTGAGCAAGGGGCCTGTAATAGTAGTATTTGTACTGAAGGGTGCCCTACACAAAAATTGTTTTGCTCCGAACCAATGTTTCATTGCTATTATATTGATTGAATTGCGATATCTTATGACCAGCTTCGCTATTAAGGTTCCTTTTTCAGAATTGTTACCGAAGCGTTTTCTTATATTTGATGATACTTAAATTGTAGCAGCGTCATTTTTTCATGTGGTTATTTATATTTTTATCGATATTGAGTAGACTAAGCTATAAAAAATATTTTTCGTCGGGTAATTTTTTGCCACTAAGATTATAGGTATGTACCTACCTACCAGGAAAAAATGTGATCATTTAATAACAAGTAGGGATGTGGTTATTTTATGGTCACGTTTTACGAGGCATGGCTTCCAAACAAGAATCTCGCGCAAAACCTCCAAAAGTTACATCCAATCTGCTAGGAAAATCCAAAGTTACGGCGTTCTTAGGCGACGTGTCGGCAACACCTACTTGAGCCAGGCTATAGATACTCGACTCTAAAGAAAATTTAAAGTCTTTGCAGTGCCAAGGAGTTGAGTTAAATGGGCTCTAACCCGAAAAAACACTTAAAAAATATTTTACAACTAGCTTTTTTTTAGCGGGATAACATGATGACTTAAGTACCTACCTCGAAATTTGCTTAGTGTGTTACTTTAAAAAACCTAATCAATTAATGGAAATTGATTGAGCAAATACGTCTATCTATGACTATTGTAGTTTCTCACCGTTGTTAATGCTTCGGCTGCTCGTTCATACGTACGTAGGATATTACCTTTATGTATAAATAGTTTTTTTTCTACCTAACAAATTTCATGCTACTTTTCAACAAAATTAACTAGATTTTCAAAGAAATCATAATACCTCAAAAGCGTCCACGGATGAAACCCAGAATTAAGATTTAACGTAACCAAAAAGTTCTTGAATACACAATTACAGAAGTTTTATCTCGGAGCTGTAAGCGTAGTAATCACATTTGTCGGAGAAGTTGCACGGAGAAAATTGTCTCTGGTGGTGTAACGAGGTCGGGAGTTCGGCCCTTACCACCGGCTTGTACAGCTACTGTCGGCCGCTACTTGCGCGACAAACTCATAACTGGCAAGCCATAGTGTCGGCACGCCTCGAGCCGGGCACTTCAATGCAAAAGTTTCATTCTTACAACCAATATACGAAATACTTTGCAACCAAGTTGCTTTGACTATTCTTATACTTAATTCTTTGCTATCAGAGTTCCACCTTTTGTTTTCAATTGGCAATATAAGTACTCATCAAGAATATATTTTACCTGCGTTAATGTAGGTAATCCAAAAGAAACAGTGTATACGAAAAACTTAAGTTTATAAGTAAATTAGCGAGAAAAATTATTTGACAATGGTAAGGCCTTTGGCGTGGAGAGAGGCAGTCACCTGCAATTCTGGATAACCGTTTCGAATTAATTCAGCTTTGTGCTCTTTTTAATGCCAATTAGGTAGGCCTTTTTATTGATTTAATTTGCATTACATATAAAGGACACAAAGCAGTCGTTAGGATGTACCTACTTAATGTTTTTACGAGTAAAGAACGAGGGTGATATTAATCTGTTTTATATCAAATATTATTCGAGTGCCTATAGGTACGGTCAAGTGCAAAAATAAGTATCGATTTAATCCTCCCATCGTTACATACCTATACCTTAATTCGACGACATAAGAGCTATGGGACATATTTATGAGCAAGTTGTGTGCCCACTTGACTATACTTTACTATACTTGTAAAGCCAAATTTCACTCAGTCTTTGAAGCTGAATCCTCGAAACTTGGCGGGCAAGTCATGTTATTCGTAAGGAAGCTTAAGTGCTAGTAGTCAAGCTATTCAAGCACCATCTGACCAATACTTAGAATCTGACAATCTCATAGGCACTTCTAGCCAACTGAAACGGACACCGTACTTAAAGGTCCCAAGTGATATGATTAAAGTCTATTTAGGGTTCCGTACCTCAAGGAAAAAACGGAACCCTTATAGGTTCACTTTGTTATCCGTCCGTCCGTCCGTCTGTCAAGACCCTTTTTCTCAGGAACGCGTGGAGGTATCAAGCTCAAATTTTTAATCAAATACTCAGGTCTACTGTCCCTTGGAGCTGTGAAAAAAACAAACTTCTAAGCTAACGCAATCAAAAGATATAGCCGTTTATGACGCAAATTTCCGCATATTTTCGAAACTCGCAAGGGAATCAAAACCTACAGGATATTTCCCGTGAACTCAGAATCTAGAAATTTGGTACGAAGCAAGGTCTTATATCACAGATAAAGGAAAAATTGCGAAAAGCATAAATTTTTTTGTCCGTCTGTCTATATCAGTAACCAATCTATTTGTGCCGCAAATTTTCGACACTCGCAAGGGAATCAAAACCTACAGGGTACGAGTACTTCCCGCGAACTCAGAATCTTGAAATTTGGTACGAAGCAAGGTCTTCTAGTACAGATTAAGGAAAAATTGCGAAAAGCATAAATTTTTTTGTCTGTCTGTCTATATCAGTAACCAATCTATTTATGCCGCTAATTTTCGACACTCGCAAGGGAATCAAATCCTACAGGCTACTTCCCGTGAACTCAGAATCTTGAAATTTGGTACGAAGCAAGGTCTTATAGCACAGATAAAGGAAAAATTGCGAAAAGCATAAATTTTTATATCTGTCTGTCTATATCACTATATCAGTAGCCAGTCTATTTATGCCGCAAATTTTCGACACTCGCAAGGAAATCAAAACCTATAGGGTACTTCCCGTAAACTCAGAATCTTGAAATTTGGTACGAAGCAAGGTCTTATAGAACAGATAAAGGAAAAATTGCGAAAAGCATAAATTTTTTTGTCTGTCTGTCTACAGGGTTATTTGTAATTCACTAGCATCCTTTTAACCCTAAACTCCTACCACTTAAACAAAATGTTTTTTGTTTTACGGCTTTTGTCATAACTTAATATTTTTGTTGTAGTAACGTTTTGAAAATTTGAGATTTCCTCTTATTTTTACGATACTCTGTGTATTTGTATGGGAAAAAAGTGCTTCATTTTAAAAAGTCGTAAAACAAAAAACATTTGTTTGAGTGATAGGAATTCAGGGTTAAGAGGATGCCAGTGAATTAAAAATAACCCTGTATATCAGTAACCAATCTATTTATGCCGCAAATTTTCGAAACTCGCAAGGGAATCAAAACCTACAGGGTACTTCCCGTGAACTCAGAATCTTGAAATTTGGTACGAAGCAAGGTCTTATAGCACAGATAAAGGAAAAATTGCAAAAAGCATAATTTTTTATATCTGTCTGTCTATATCACTATATCAGTAACCAGTCTATTTATGCCGCAAATTTTCGACACTCGCAAGGGAATCAAAACCTACAGGGTACTTCCCGTAAACTCAGAATCTTGAAATTTGGTACGAGGCAAGGTCTTATAGCACAGATAAAGGAAAAATTGCGAAAAGCATTTTTTTTTTGTGTTTCTGCCTATATAGGTAACCAATCTACAATGATCCCTCACTGCGCACATTTTGCTCACGAGCAGGGGTCTGCTAAGACTGGATGTTCATAGATACATATAAATTTGTACGGAACCCTCGGTGCGCGAGTCCGACTCGCACTTGGCCGGTTTTTACTAGTTTTCAAATTATAATCGCAATTTTAGGAACCTGAACAATCAGGTGTCCATATCATTTGGCTTTAGGTTTACCTATCTAAGTGACTGTCACAATTATTGAAATAAACTTTAGCAAGATTCACTCAATCATCAATTTGAAAAGCCACCTGGAAATGTACCTAGGTACTACTTTCTCGGTTACAAGGAATTTATTTTCATTGACAAGTTAAAAATAAGTATGTACATATAAGATACATGGTTATACTTCAAAAGAATAATCCTAGCGAACCACTTGTCCTGATACATGTTTCGTTTGAATTGAAAAGACACAAACTTCATATTCTTATAATGAACTTCATATTCAGATTTGTTTATGATAAAATCTAGAATAACCGGAAAATGTTCTACATTAATATAAGTACACTTTATACACACAATTCCTTGCTAAACAGACAAAATTCAATGTTTTACGAAATGGTGTGAAACAGTCGATTCACGTTTACGTTAAGTGGGTCTCTCATTTAGTTGACATAATTGTTCGACGAGCTACTCAGCCAATGCAGTAGCAATCACTTATTCATGCATGCATAGAGTCACGGCTTAGTGGTGATATCTCATGTTTGGCATCAACTACGAAGACAATATTGTTCTGCCTGTCTACGATAGAATTGGCTATCAGAAAAGAGATACGTCTGTTGAATGGCTTTATAAAACTACAACGGAATATCAAAAATTGAGTTATGATCAATGTTCATCTGCTTAAAAATTAACGTTGACTTGTTTGCTACAAAACACCGCTCAAATTAAAATTTTAACGAGTTGTGTAATTTAATTAGGTCATCAGTTTTGTCCTATTACACTCGCATAGTTAATTCGACTCTGTTTTTCCACGATTTTAGATTATATTTTACATTATGTCATTTCAACACACTTGGTCTCTCGCAACACTTAATTAAAGCCCGTCGATGCCACAGCAGATTTCTCGTGAGGTCGAAAAGTAGCATATAATTGGCCTTCAGCTAAAGTTACTTAGGTAAACGTCCCTGTGCTCGACACTGACCTACCCAAGTAGCACAGTAAGCAATATAACTACTCACTCGTGGTCTCATATAAAGTTGTAAGCTGAAATAAACTCCTACAACGGTTCATCCGTGAACTTAATAGCTGAATAATAAATAAAAGCATTTAGTATCAATGAAACAGCTCAGGCTGAATAAGAGCTTAATAACAGTATAGAAAGGGTACACATTTTCGTCCTTATTCAGCTTTAAGCATTTTTAAACACTTTTAGCTGTTTAAGGGCAACTTAGTAGGGAACAATATGCTAAATGCTGTGTAAGATAACACATGTCAACATTAATTACATTGCCTATTTATTACCATAAAAACCCCACCTGTGAACTATTATAAGGTCAATAGAGGTATAGTGAACCACATGTGGACATTAACCTGCTGTAGACTGAATAACGGGACTCAAGTGAACCATTACGCAGCTTATAGCTAAAATATAGAGTTAAAGTGGTTCACATCGATCCAAAAAATTTAGCCAGCATTTTTTTGGATAGCCTTTAAATTATCTTACTTTATCTATACTTTTGAGGATATTTGAACCATAAAGTACTATTAAATCTCAAATATTTACTCTTTTTAGACCACTAACAACAGTTTTCTGGTCTATTCTTGATGTAAAAAAAAATACATCAAGAATAGACCAGATATATTTACTATTTATTTTGTAAATTAACTCATTATTCTTGAAGCGCGTGAAAGGCACGTTAAAATTTTCTTATATAATATTATTATAAAAGAAAATTTTAACGTGAAAAAATGACGTGAATAACGTGAAATCGAAATCATTTTTCACTGATCTGAAGTCGATTCAAGTATTCCGCGATTCCACACTTGAATCAGTTTGTCAATTCGTTACTTTCATAGATGAAAAATTCTACCAGGCATAAACATTTTTGTAACGAGGTTACATTTAGCGTACGTTCTTGCTTATTCAGCTAAAGGTGAATTTGTGGAGGTTTAAGATAGTAATAAGGGTTCACATGTAAACTTTAGTCTGAATAAACAGTCCCTTGTTCTTTTAAACAGCCGTTATTGAGCTCTTATAACTCTTTGACCCTCAATACAGCCATTATCCAGCCACTGTTAAGCTAACATTCAGCCATGTGAACTTAAGGCTGAATAATTTTCGGCCAAATCAGATGTATTAACGGCTGAAACAGCGCTTTTTCAGCCTTTATTCAACGTATATATACTCTACTAAATAGCTCTAATACAGCTTTTTGTGCTACTTGGGTAATACATGGCACCTTCAACCTTATGTCATAGTAAAAGAGGAGACAGATGGGTGACATCTACTGGACGTTGAGGTGACGAGGATTAGTACATTTACTTTACGTGGAAGGAGTGCAACAAACCTTTATATTCATCCGGAATCGCTTGGTTGTCAAATAAGTAAGTCATGGACTGGTAAAATTGACAGTGATTGGACGGTCGCTTTTCGATTTTACAAATTCTAGTCATTCAAACTGCTGGAAAGGCTTTATTTACGTGAAAATTACAGAATTTACATTTAAGTATAGAGTTTCGAAGAAAAAGGGCAGGGCCATATTAACAAATATGCTATCAATCTGTATGTCTAACTATATAAACTTAAAAGGGCTCAATCTTTTTATGCATAATTACTAGACCCATGATTTTCCGAAATATGTGTTTTTATCGAATAAAAAATATAGTCGATAAATATGAATGATCTTCGTACAAGAATCGCGTTAGGTACTTATTGGATGCTCTTATTTTCGTTTTTTTTTATGTAGAGTAGTTAAGTAACTGAACAGTATATCCATGAATATTCTAATGTAAATTATAAAGCCTTATCCAGTGTTTATAATAATTGTATCTGTGGCGTTTGGACTTTTACGGACGTAGGGTATCGTTAGGGTATCGTAGTCCTTCGTGCAAAAGGATGGAACGTCGTGCACTAAGGTCATATTAGTTAAGTTCCAATACAACCTTTCTTTAACACACAAACTGTATCATTCAATTAGATTAGTTATAAAAATAACAGCAAAGCAAATACTTAATTTTGAACACTTCAAATCAACTCATATTTTTTTTAATAGGTTGGTAAGAAATATTAAATAAAATATTTTTACTAAAAATATCTTGTCATAGAATCAATTCGCGCATTTTTCACAGCAAAGTAACAACCTCATACATCTTGCAACATGAAAATCAAATGTCAACATACTTTAAGCAGCTGCAGCTAGCAATCTACTTGCAGACGTCAGCGCCATATCAATACCGTGGAGTTTATTGAAAATTCAAGTCTGAGCTCAATATTCATCTCCTTACACAAACAGCTCTAGTGTAATAGGTGCAGCGTAGAAGTAACTTTGAAGCGGGGTTCATTCAGATGCAGGCGGTGCGCGGCGCAGTAACGTAATATGCAGCGTCGCCTTGCCACTGTTTTACCACCGCGACAACGTGAGCTCGATACTGATCCTGTATTCCAGTGTTCGCTAATGTCAGCTCCCCATTGCCTACCAAAGGCCTTGCAATTGAAGCTTTGTAGCCGTCTTATGTATGGTATAAGCACCTAAAAAAATCATTTATTGCCATCACATACTTAATTGGGTAGGACCATCAAAACAACACACGTATAAAGCGATTTTTAGTGATCATCCAAATTTTCATATGTGATTTGGTATCGATCAAAGAACAAGTTTAAGTATTTTTCATTGAATTTCTGAGTTTTTGATTGCTTGTATCATAAACATCGGAGCAGTCAAGGTGCTTGAAAATATCTGATCATGTACGTCTGCTATTGACAATACGGTCTAGTTCAGATATTTTTAACCATCTTGAATGCTCCAATAATTTATAATGGCGACTGTACGAATTAGACTAGATGATTTTAAGAATTCTGTAGTACAACATAACAGAAAACGTAAAAATTAAAATTAAATATATTTTGTAGTATTCTAACGAAAAAGATGAGCGCACTCAGCCACATGGTGGGATTGGTGGGTATCGCTCGACGGGCATCGACGGCACTTCAAGGCAGGTCGAGGCGGAGGTGGACCTGAGGGAATGGCCAAATAAAGCTCTGGATTGGGGGATGTGGATGTCAAAAGGAGAGGCATTTGCTCAGCAATCGGAGACAAATATAGGCTAAGTAAGTAATTTGATACAAATTTATTGTAACCATACCTACGCTTGATTAAATAATCATGGATGTCAATTTAGAAGTAAGTGTGATCTTTTTCCGAAACAATTCGGAGCTCAATCTGTCAACATTGGAAGAACGTAGGAAACGAGGAGATCTCATTGAGACATACAAAATTCTGCACGGGCATTACAATGTCCATAACATCAAGGATATATTTAAGATGAGTGGGAACACACGTTTGAGAGGGCATTCTATGAAACTGACCAAGCAACTAACTGTAAGCAACCCTAGAAAACACTTCTTACCCAACCGTGTTGTGTGCTTGTGGAATGAACTACCCGAACATGTGATAAGTGCGCCTACAGTAAACTGTTTTAAAAATAGACTGGACATTTATATAAAGAGATTTAAAACACAAGTGTAGTGATATGCACGCATCAGCTTTTTGAGCTGCTAGTGTATTATTTTAAATAATAATAATAATAATTTATAGATACTCCTTATAGATAGCTGAAACTTTAACGTGGGCGTGAAACTTCGGTACTGAACACACACTACACACACACACACACACACATACACACACACACACACACACACACACACACACACACACACACACACACACACACACACACACACACACACACACACACACGTGCGCTTATTAATTCTGCATGTTACTAATAATTTATTATCACTATCTTTTTTATTTTTTATCGATGTAAATCAAATCTACTTATCCTTTTAACTACACGACATACGTAAATCGCACTCGCGGACTTCCAAGATACAGGCTCAGCCTGGTTTGGAGTCTGATAGAATAATTCAATGTATGTAAAAAACTGTTTATGTGAAATAAACATTTATTATTATTATTATTAGTTAAATATTAAGTAATTACTCAAAGTAAACCTAGACATAACTTCTTACAATGTTTTACCTGACAACTTACGTATCAAATTTATACAATGAAATGTAGAGTGACCTTGGAAGTTTACTTACATATTTTTCTGTGCTTTTTGGTATCAGTTAAATCATTCTGAATTAAATAATTGCTACAACGCACACACACACACTTCTTTGAGTTTTCTCTTATCTGGGAAGTAAATATAGTACATTGTGCATCAAGGGCAGTAAGTAGGGGATTACTATCGAGAGTCTATTAGAATTGTAATCCCCTTACTGCATGAAATGTATATCGTGACAGTATGCAATAGACACTACATATTTAGTTTTTAATACTACAGACTTGAAACCTCCTTAGTCTGAAATGACGTACACCTACTGACTTGTTTGTAAATTTTAAAACTAAAGTTAGAACTCCCTTGGGAGGAAAAACTGTACGTAAATCCATAACAATTTAGGTCATTGTCATTTAGTACACAGGCACGGATTTAACACCATTGACGAGAAAGTGTGATGAATAAATGTTTCTGTATACAAATACAAATTCTCCTTGTATAATACATGATATTTTGGATGTAATGTGATATTGTCTAGCAGCATGTTTTAATTAAACTTATAAAACTTTTCCTGGTCACAACATGGTATATAACAATGTTAAATTTCTGAGTAATAAAAGTTCAATCCACAACAACTGGACTTGACACTTTGCTATGACAACTTTAACTTAAGTAACTAAAAGTATATGTGCCGTAAACTAGCTCTAGTTTGTATAGATTGCCTGCTTTTGTATTTCTAGAAGCCCAATGGACACACGGTAGGCCACAATGTCGTCCTCTCATCAGTTTTCTGTAATGCAGGAAGACACACATCCCAGGGGCTAAATTCAGGAACGGCCCAACACGGTTTGCGAGTGGTAATTCAATCGTTTGCAAGAGGATAGGGATGAACTGCTATTCAGGAACGCCACAAATCACTGGTTTGCGAGAGGTTTGGGCTGAGATTGGGAAGAGCCTTATTTATTTATTTATTTAATTATTTATTTATTTACAAAGCGAATTAGCAGGAAAATAAAGCTCATCCCAAGGTCAGCCCATTCCTATCCTCTCCCAAACGATTGAATTACCGCTCGCAAACCGTTTTGGACCGTTCCTGAATTTAGCCCCGATTCTACGTATAGATTACAATCTCTATGAATGGAATGTGTTCAATTTTGCCGTCATCGCTTGAATTGAAGTAAAATAGTTAGTAATTGTATGTTAGTAATTAAGTCTAGAATTTTATTTGAAATTCTATCCAAATATCTCGTGTAATAATCTAAAAATCTCGTGTCACGGTGTTAGTTATCGAACTCCTCCGAGACGGCTTGACCGATTTTTATGAAACTTTTTTCTATATACCTATTTAGTAGGTCTGATAATAGGTCGTAGGGTATTTTATATACCCCTGTTCTTCGCGGTCGGAGTCGCAGGTAACAGCTAGATTAAAATTTTCCCACTCATAATTTCAATTTACATCTCAACAGACGTTTCTATCCAAATTCTAGAGAAGTCTTCAACAATGCAAAAACAAGAGCGCAGAACAAACGCCACCGGCTAAATAATTAGTCGCTTCCAAAGACAACAGAACCGGAAATTGGACTCGCGCGTCTATCTGTCTGTCTATCTGCCAAGTGCATCACTACATGTAACGTAAACTCTACGGAATGGGGCCGACATTGGCTGCACGCATTTAAGCTTGCCTCCCATACCCATTATCTGACAGTTACGAAATTTTTCTCAAACGGAAGAATGTCGTCGGCTTTCGGCTTTGGTTTAGAACTCACTTTCCCCGAAGTGTAACTTTCTATGAACGTGCACTTCCTTAGAAGAATCATTTTCACGGAAAGTGCACTATCTCAAAATGTGCACTTCCCAATGGACCGTACACTATCCCAAAATGTGCAAAATGTGTGTGGAACAGTTTTCCAAAAAAAAAACACTTTTTCCAAAGAGTCGTACTTGTATAGGCACACTAGCTATTGCCCGCGACTCCGCCTGCGAGGAAAAGGGGTATAAAAAATAGCCTACGACCTATTCTCAGACTTACCAAGTATAGAAAAAAAAGTTTCATAAAAATCGGTCAAGCCGTTTCGGAGGAGTTCGATAACAAACATCGTGACACGAGGTTTTTATATATTAGAGAAGAGATGACTAGCTGTTGCCCGCGACTCCGTCTGCGAAGAATAGGGGTATAAAAAACAGCGTACGACCTATTCTCAGCCTACCAAAAAATACGGAGAAAAAGTTTCATAAATATCGGCCAAGCCGTTTCGGAGGAGTTCTATACCAAACACCGTGATTTTTTTTCTGAGGTCTGAGAATAGTTTGTACGCTATTTTTTATACCCCTATTCTTCGCAGACAGAGAGTCGCGGGCAACAGCTAGTCTAATCTAATATATAAAAATCTCGTGTTACGGTGTTTGTTATCGAACTCCTCCGAAACGGCTTGACCGATTTTTTTATGAAACTTTTTGGTCCATATTCGGTATGCCTGAGAATAAGTCGTAGGCTATTTTCACCCGACTGTCGAAGGAGGGTTATGTTTTTCGAGAGTATGTATTTATGTAAGTATGTATCATTCTTTGGCATGCCCTGCAGCCTAAACGGCTCAATGGATTTTGAAGCGTGAGGTGGTCATTAGATTCGTCTCAGTTCTGCGAGTGACATAGGATATATATTTTTCCGGAATTCCCATGGGAACGGGAATTATACAGGCGGGTTTTTTTTCATCTAATATTTATTATTATTATTTATACCCCTCTTCGTCGCAGTCCCACCAAAAATGGGTGATAGTTTGATATTTATTTTTAGAAAAACCGGCCAAACGAAGGGTTCCGTACCATTATCTATAAAAAAGGCAAAAAAAATCACCTTTGTTGTATGGGAGGCCCCCTTAAATATTTGTTTTATTTTAATTTAACTATTTATTTTTAAAGTGAATATATAACTAAATATTCTGTGAATATTGCAAGCGTTGCCGTTATCAATATCGAGCAAAATGAGCAAAAAAATCACTTTTGTTGTATGGGAGCCCCCTTAAATATTTATTTTATTCTGTTTTTTTTTTAAGTATTTGCTGTTATAGCAGCAACCGAAATATCACCATCACATCATCTGTGGAAATTAAAACTTTCTAGCTATCACGGCTCATGAGATAAAGCCTGGTGACAAACGACGGACTGACGAACGAACAGCGAAGTCTCAGTAACAGAGTCCCGTTTTTAGGGTTCCGTAGTCAACTAGGAACCCTTATAGTTTCGCCAAATGTCCGTCTGTCTGTCCATGTCATGTCATGTCCATAACCAGGGTCTGATGATGGAGCTGGAAGATGGCCAAAGGCATTCAACAATAAAACGACACAACCCCATCGATTTTGGGCTCGTTTGATTCGTCTTGACGAGCACTTTGATCCCATATGGTAACCAGGGTCTGATGATGGAGCTGGAAGATGGCCAAAGGCACTCAACAATAAAACGACACAACCCCATCGATTTTGGGCTCGTTTGATTCGTCTTGACGAGCACTTTGATCCCATATGGTAACCAGGGTCTGATGATGGAGCTGGAAGATGGCCAAAGGCACTCCACAATAAAACGAAACAACCCCATCGAGTTTGGGCTCGTTTGATTCGTTTTGACGAGTACTTTGGTCCTAGATGGTAACAAGAGTCTGATGATGGAGCTGGATGGGGGGTAGGTGGCGGGTTGGGGGGGGAATGGGGTATGGGGTAAGGGGGTCGTTGGTTTAGAGGGTTGGGGGTTAGGGTGTGGCGGTTGGGGTTAGGGGTTGGGGAGGGGGGGGGGGGGTTACGGGAATAGGGTGGGGGTGTTGGGGGGTTCGGGGGTAAGTGATTTTGGGGGGTTGTGGGAAATGGGGAGGGGGTAAGAGGCCTAGATGGTAACAAGGGTTTGATGATGGAACTGGAAGGGGGCGGTAGGTGGTGGGGTGGGGGGTGTGGGAGGGGTGGGGTGGGGGGGGCAGGTGGCGTGTGGGGGGAGTGGGGGTGGGGGGGAGGGTGGGTTTCCGGGGGTATGGGGGTTCGGTGTTAGGGGGGTTGGGTTTAGGTGGTTCGGGGGTTTGTAAAATGAGGAGGGGGTAAGGGGGGTTTAGGGGATTGGGGGTAAGGGTGTGGGGTTTGGGGAAATGGGGTGGGGGATGTTGGGGGGTTGGGTTTAGGGGGTTTGGGGGTTGTAGGTGAGGGGGTAAAGTTAGAAAGAAAAAAAATGCAACTAAAAAATAGAAAATAAATAATAGTTTAAAAAAACTAAAAAACACGCTTTAAAAAATAAAAAATAAATTTTAATAAATTTCAATTCACTATTCTTATAGTGCAGTAAAAAATCTTAATAAGCAATTATTATATTGTTATATCCAGATCAAAATTTGTAAACAATTCTAAATATTGATAAAATAAATAATAATAGTTTAAAATATTTTATTGTAAAAAAAGCGTGGGGTGCTTTTTAAGATGTTATCAAAATGATAATCCTTGACAATTGACACCATGCACCCCACGCTTTTTTTACAATAAAATATTTTAAACTATTATTATTTATTTTATCAATATTTAGAATTGTTTACAAATTTTGATCTGGATATAACAATATAATAATTGCTTATTAAGATTTTTTACTGCACTATAAGAATAGTGAATTGAAATTTATTAAAATTTATTTTTTATTTTTTAAAGCGTGTTTTTTAGTTTTTTTAAACTATTATTTTTGTACAACAAAAATTCTAAACTAAGATTGTAACTTAACCGCCTCTGCTAGCATTTTTTTCTTTAAATAGGTACCTATAAGATCACGCTAACAGTAACTTCTTTCAAATAAAAAAAATGAAATCGGTTCATATAATAAGAAATTACATCTGAAAAACCATCAACATACATAGTAGTTCTAGTAGACTGCAGTTAGATTAGTTACCCAATTCTCCAATAAATGGCGCTATACCGCCGACGTTGAAATTCACGGTGGGAGTTGGGACCAAAACAACCACATTAATAAAGTATGCTAAGATTTTTTAGTACCTGCTACGGAACCCTATCTTGGGCGTGTCCGACACGCTCTTGGTTGGTTTTTTACCCTTTCGGTACGGAACCCTAAAAAAATATTTATTTTAAACGATACGTACTTACAGAGGCAAATCGTAGCGCATAGACAAAAGGGAAGAGTTAGCTAGTAACAGCTGTCAACAAGAGTATTTTTATAGAACGCAACTAATGTTAGCAAATAACACGATTCTCTGGACTTCATTCCTGATTGAAAAAAAATATCTCACGTTACAGTTACAGAATCTTCATAATTTGAAATCTGCCCAAGTCAGATAAACCATAAATTATGCATAGACGTATGATGTACGACTACGGGCGTTGAAGGCCAGCATGATCAATCGAAACCCGGTTAATGTAAACGCCCCACAGATGTTTACTTTGGACGGAGTGATCCCTCAAACGTATTTCGTTTGTGTAGCTACTACGATTCCATATTTCTATGGCAATTATAATTTCTCGGAACTCCTCATATTTCTATTAGAACCAATCTAAATTAGAGTACCTACATTTTTTGTCATAAAATATAATTGTAGCATTTACAAACTCGGCCATTTAATTAACGATAATTTAAGCACACAGAAAAAGACTGTCCGTTAGCTTGTTTTGGAATCTACATACCGCACCTAAAAAAATACTCGGCTGTTTGTTCCTTTTTTATCAACCTAAACAAATACCAGCAGCTATCTACGAGTACGCCACGCTTTCATGGATAGAATAACATTACGTGCAGGCCCTTCTGTATTACGGGCTAATTAATTTATGTAAGCTAAGAGCCCGCTGGAAGCATCGAGTTACCTTTTTAACCGAGGGATTTATTAAGGAAATTATAAGTCAGACTTTAACAAAGAAAGGTTTCGTTTTAAGTTTGAACATGTACATAAAAGTCCGAGGTTCCATGGATACTATATTAAAGTAATGTTTATTATGGTAACAGCTTTCCACCCTTCGGCGTCGGTTGCCTTATCTTTTTGACCCCTTTCAGGCTTGCAATTTCAATTTCATGTGCACAGTTCCGGGTGCCGATGACTCAGAGGTGGCTGTTTATTTTATTAGTCGTATGTAATCTTATCCCTTATATCCACAAAGGTTCTGGATGTATCATGGTGTACTTGTAGGAATTTTATTCCAACTGTACTTACAAATCCAAACAACGTAAGTAAAACTACGATTTTTAATTTCGTGGAATTCTAACAAATGCCAGACTTTAACGTTTTAGAGGCAACAAACCTTTTTTAATTATAAACCTATTTATTATTTTAGAAACATAATAAAATAGGCACATTACTAATTATAAATATAGTGAAGGAGAGCTTTTACTATAAGAAGTTATCAGTTTTCATTTATAAGTCTATATTTTTATTTCATAGGTTTAAGAGAATCGTGTATTCATGATTTTTGTGAGACAGTTCATAATGATATTAGTCCTCTTTAAAAAACATAACACATAGCAAAAAACAAAAACTTTTCAAGGAAATAATTATATCAATCAACGAAAACGACAAAAATAATACGGAAACATGAGAGCGAGCACATTCGAACATTCAAGACAGAAGCCGAATGACTTTAATATTGTTTTGTCAGAAGAATGATATTTGATGGTTTTTTATTATTTAAGTATGTACCTTGTCTATGAAATTTTAAATTACAAACCTCTTGAGACGACGGTTGAAACTTAATACATAACTATTAATTATAATTTAAGTCCGAAAGTTTGCGATATAATGTCAATCATCGCAATGATACCCGAGACAATTTATTTTTTACTCATAAAATGGTTAAATATTTGATTACGTCTGAACAGTTAGATCAAAAAATATTCGAACTACGTATTAATTAATGATTTACTACATTATGTCCAATTTTAATGTGTATACTAAGGAATTTGTGCTCTGTATTTTCTAGTTTTTGTTTTATCTCGTTTAAATTTTCGGGAAATATTTTTTGCCTAGTAACACAAAGAAATGTCAGAATTCCACGAAATTAAAAATCGTAATTTAGTTAGGTATTAAAAATTAATGCTCATATTAAATAAAATTTAAAATGTTCAAAAAATGTTATGCTTATTTTAATACGGATCACTCGAATGGATTTTTAACTACAAATGGCATCTCAACAAACTCTTTAACCGTATACAGCCCCAACTTATCTTTAACGATGCTTTCCCTGTAGCCAAAAGATATTCCGTCGAGATTAGCTAAATGAAACGGGAACGGCGGATGCTGCCTGTGGCTTGCATACATGCTGGTGGCACTTGAATTAGCATGCAATTTTCCATACTTTGAACACATTTTAGTTCAAATTACTTCCGTTGCGGTAGGTCTAAGTTTCTATTTGAATCGTGGAATTGACGTCAGTAGCGCCATTTCGGCCTCCAAGTTGCATATTAGTACGAATAGCTTAATTAATTTTCATTCATTCGATGTTGGCTAGGCATTCAGATTCAAATGTGGAGGTATACACTGAACAACATGTAGGTACCCATTAGCGCGCTACTTTACAGTCTACTGAGATAGAATGAATTAACCTTTTCAGACAACGTTATGAAAATTCCATCCGAAGCGTAAGCAATTAGTTTTTACTTCTTATGAAACTGCAAATTATGAAATGGCCACCATAATGGCACCGCATTATGCGGAAACGTGCTCTGGGAGTGAATGTTTTATCAAGCTCTGTCATTTGTATAAAAATGTTGACTTCGAACGCCTGTTATCTTAATCGGTGATACAATCTATTCCAGTTGTGAAGACTACTAAATAATTGTCCTAAATTACGACAATAACTACTTTACGAACAAACCATCTATAGAAAAGCGCTTACAAATAAAAATGTTGACCTCGAACGCCTGTTATCTTAATCGGTGATACAATCTGTTCCAGTTGTGAAGACTACTAAATAATTGTCCTAAATTACGACAATAACTACTTTACGAACAAACCATCTATAGAAAAGCGCTTACAAATAAAAATGTTGACCTCGAACGCCTGTTATCTTAATCGGTGATACAATCTGTTCCAGTTGTGAAGACTACTAAATAATTGTCCTAAATTACGACAATAACTACTTTACGAACAAACCATCTATAGAAAAGCGCTTACAAATAAAAATGTTGACTTCGAACGCCTATTATCTTAATCGGTGATACAATCTATTCCAGTTGTGAAGACTACTAAATAATTGTCCTAAATTACGACAATAACTACTTTACGAACAAACCATCTCTAGAAAAGCGCTTACAAATAAAAATGTTGACTTCGAACGCCTGTTATCTTAATCGGTGATCCAATCTATTCCAGTTGTGAAGACTACTAAAATTAATTGTCCTAAATTACGACATTAACTACTTTACGAACAAACCATCTATAGAAAAGCGCTTACAAATACAAACATCAACAACGATGAGTTTTGAATTTCAATTAATGGAATCTATTACCTAAGCAAGTTAAATACTTAGCCAGTGCTTTCCAAATATTATTCAACAAAGGTAATTATAACGAAAATCGCTTCATTGTCGCGATATATTTATAAACCAAAGTACAAAATGCGAAGAAATCGTACAAAAATAATTCGATGAATTTGGTTTTCCTTTATCGCATCTTATCCACGTTTCCGCACTTATACCGTTTAAATTCGAATAAAACTATATCTCTCTGTATTTTTGTCTATTTGCTATCTCTTTATACTTAGCAAAACCTGTTTCGATCTTAGCGAAATTTAGCAAGCAGATAGTTAATTGAAGATAAAAATGGGCTACATTTTTATGTATGTACAATCAACGTTATTATAAATAAGTGATCATTTTTGTACCTTGTCGGTTACGTATCAAAATAACTAAAATTAAAAAACCTAACGTAGAATAACCTACGTTCAAAATACCTAAAATCTAAATACCTAATGATTTTAAATACCTAAGCAACTAACACCTACCTACGAATTACCTAAGTTTAAAATACCTAATGGAGTAAATGTCTAATGTTTAAAATATCAACAGCTATGACACCTAAGTTTGATACACCAACATTTGAAATACCAAATGATTAAAATACCTAAATGAAACGAACATGGCTTAATTTTTGGCGAGCGAGCGAAGCGAGCGAGCAAGACGGTTCGGGGCGGAAGCGACTCGGAATGGTTAGGTTTAAATTTTTTTTTTTATTATCACGTGAAAATCTAATTTGTTTGATAAAATTTGGTATATGATTTACATTTAGGTACATTTCATAATGTTAAAGACAATAATACCTAATGGAAATAATCATTTTCTGTGCTGTTACAAAAAAAATACCTAACATCGAAGGCTAAGGCGGGAGCTACGCTACGCTTTGCTCCCGCCTTAGCCTTCTGAACCTAACCTATCCGAGTCGCTTCTGCCTTAAAAAGTCTTAAAAAGTCAGCGAGATACCAGTTAGGATATACGAAAGCTTTCGGTATTTTGAATATAAGTGAAAAAATCATTAGGTATTTAGATTTTAGGTATTTTGAACGTAGGTTATTTTACGTTAGGTTTTTAATTTTAGACATTGCAATACGTAGGCATTTTAAGCTTTCGGTATTTTGAATATAAGTGAAAAAATCATTAGGTATTTAAATTTTAGGTATTTTGAACGTAGGTTATTTTACGTTAGGTTTTTTAATTTTAGATATTTTGATACGTAACCACCTTGTCGCTTTCAGTCGTTACATAATTTCGTACAGCTTTTCAAACATGACGTTAAGTTAAAGTGACAATACAAAAGTAATCACTTATTTATGACGTTGACCCTACGTATGTAAACACTTTATTGTACAATTTACAATTTTATTCGAGAGTTCCCAGATAATTTGCGGAGGTCCCGCGGGATGACGATAAACGATTTCTGCGCAGACGAAGTTGCGGGCAGTAGCTAGTTCGAAATAGAACATTTTTATTTTAATGGCTAACTGACTGTTCTCGAGTGGCGTCTGCGGACTGGAAGTCGCGGTGTGGGTAGGCCTCCAACAAGATGGACCGACGACGGCGCAGGACTGATCAGCTAGCCTTGGGGAGACCTATGTTTAGCAGTGGACGTCTTTCGGCTGAAAATGATGATGATGATGATGAATGGCTAACTCATCATGCCTCACGTAGCATGAAAACTTTGTTTATTTACCTAAGTAAAAAAGAAGATCAACAATCTCTAAAAATAAGGAATAATGTAAACAAAGTGTGTACAGGTATACTTCTTGGCGTATTATTAATTGACAAAAGTGTAGGAATATGTTGTAAAATCTGAATGACTTTCTAAAAGCTAAACTCAGGTCAATAGTCAACTATCAAGCTTGCGGAGTCAGTCGGCTTATGGGTAATTCTGCCGAAGCGCAGGACAAAGGAACGGGGTCAACTGGGCGATTATCGACACACCGGGAGGACAATGCTCAAAGATAATTATTCAATTTGTAGCCCTTACACCGCCGCCCTGATCCCGCAAATAAAATAACGCCCATTTAACTTTCCTGCCCTTTGTGTGCTTCTCTTCAAATCGTCATCATTCTACCTTTGATTGTACAAATCCGGATCAGGGGCGCAGCTAACTCTAGCTAAGTAATTTAATCAAACAAGTTAATTTTAATTTGCTGTGCTTAAAATCTTGTTTGATTGAAATATCAATGGCTTAAATTTTGATTCACTAGTGCTTCAGTTACTAATGAGGCAAATAGGCAAATAATGAATAAGAAAAAAAGTAAAATTCCATTATGTTAGAAGTTATCGCTGTACTCAGAGTCGTCCCATTACAATTTATGACTCAAAAATTATTAATAAAAAACAGTTTTGAAAATATTGACGCAGTCTACTTTCAAAATCTTTCTGTAGTATATTGATTAAAAACCGGCCAGTGCGAGTCGGACTCGCGCACGAAGGGTTCCGTACCATTATCTATAAAAAAGGCAAAAAAATCACGTTTGTTGTATGGGAGCCCCCTTAAATATTGGTTTTATTTTAATTTAATAATTTATTTTTAAAGTGAATATATAACTAAATATTCTGTGAATATTTCAAGCGTCTACCTGTTGCCGTTATCAATATCGAGCAAAAACGAGCAAAAAAATTACGTTAGTTGTATGAGACCCCCTTAAATATTTATTTTATTCTGTTTTTTAGTATTCGTTGTTATAGCGGCAACCGAAATACATCATCTGTGAAAATGTCAACTGTCTAGCTATCACGGTTCATGAGATACATCCTGGTGACAGACCGACAGACGGACGGACGGACCGCGAAGTCTCAATAATAAATAGGGTCCTGTTTTTACCCTTCAGGTACGGAACCCTAATAAAAAAGAAAATTCAAAAATGGTTCACTTCTCAAGAGTACGGATGTCAGTACCACAAAGAACTAAGTAATCATAGAATTATTCAATTTAAATAACTAGGTAGGTACATCTAAGCAAGTCTCTCCAACGCCATTACCCTAAAATGAAGCTAAAAGCAGTAGCGTCGAAAAAAGTCAAACGAAACCTTACTACTCGCCATAATGTTATCATACCATTACGCGGAAACGCATCACCAGAAACAAGGAAAAGCCGAAATCATGACATATCTGTGTACAAATTGTAGAAGCCACAGAAAAAAAGAAAACCACTGAAGATTAATGTGAGCGAGTAAGGAAGCTTGGATTCGTTTGCATTTCATTACCAACGTCTGAGATAGCATCAATCGCTCCCCGTATCGTCGTGTGACAACATCATAAACAGAGAAGCAATCAATTCACCGGCCATCCATTAGCCTGTTTGAATCCTCCATACAAACGCGGTAACTAAGCAATACCGAGACACGCCAACGACATTAATCCAATTCTTCGATGATGTAATAATGTATCATTAAAATATTCGAGGTGCCCAGGCTAAGAAATATTTCTTAAGAATTACGTGCAAGTTAATTTGATTCATCTTGGGTAAAAAGTGGCTCGCACCACAAGGACGGCGACCACTTTTTGCTATAAATTGCCGGGTAGGAATGAAACCTAAAAAGAAGCTGACACATAAATTACGGGACCTCTCCAAATTGAATTTTATCGTATGTTTTCTTTATGTGAGTGAGTAGGTACCCACAAAAGTATTGCGAGGGCGATCGACATTGTGCGAAATGGAATACGGACCTCCGAAACTTTTCCGTTGATATTTAAAGTTTTTGACTTGAGCACCTACTGCTTCGCAGCAATACGAGTATCCACTATTTATTAATGTAACAGTAACGAACTAACGTGACATTAGTTAGTTTATCCTCTTCCGGAATAATGTATACACTCATTAATTATTCGTCTGTGATGTGGTATGACGAATGCCGTCACTAATCTTAGGCGCTATGCACACAGACGTTGCTGTACTAGAACGGCAACACGCTTGAATTCGTCCCTAAGTGGACATTTGACATTACCGGGTGTATCCATCTCACAAGCATAGTCACAGGGTCAGAATACCAACAGTAAAGTCACATTTTAATTATTATAACAGTAAGTAGAAAATTGTAAGTTACAAAATGCCCTTTTGACATCTTGGTTCAATCAACGCTTTTGAAAGACCACTGTTGGCGTCTCGCAAACAACCAGACAGAAAGTACCGCGATTCGCGACTGTTTGTCAATATTTTAGCGCAAAACAAAACGCAACATAATAATTTTGAAATAACTATGCGCATATTTGCGCGTGAACAGTCCTCAGAACAGGATAGGTACACGTGAAAACTTATGACAAGTTGAATCTTAGAACACTAGAAACTGTTTGATATCTAAAAATATACAACTTACAATACTGATTGTTGGACGCTTCTCTGACAAAGCCTCGTGTTAGTTAGCATTTAGGATCTCACTACATTGCCAATGAATTATTAATAGAATAGACGGCAGTACTTACTTAGCAAGCGGTATATAGGTATTTTATCATGCGAGGTTTAGTCAATAATCATCTTATGGTAAATAATGTAGATCATGGGGTAAAATCATTCATCCCTTTCGTCAATGAATGCGCCGTATACAATGATTTATAATATGTATGTTTGTAAGTGTAATGGTATTTTTCAAATAAGTTTTATCGCATATATTTAACACCATAGATCAGCTCTCCTTTTTAGGGTTCCGTAGTCAACTAGGAACCCTTATAGTTTTGCCATGTCTGTCCGTCTGTCTAGTCTCTGAGCTTAGCCGCGGACGGACGGACAGACAGACAGACAGACAGACAGTCTGTCCGTCCGCGGCTAAGCTCAGAGACTGTTAGTACTAGAAAGCTGTCATTTGGCATGAATCACGCCGACAAAGTGATTAAATAAAAAAACTAAAATAAATTTATAGACGTAAAGTGGGGGTGATTTTTTTTTTCTCGACTAACCCTATAGTGTGGGGTATCGTTGGATAGGTCTTTTAAAACCATTTGGGGGTTGCTAACATGATTTTTCTATTCAGTGATCTGTTTGCGAAATATTCAACTTTAAAGTGAAAATTTTCATTAAAATCGACCGCCCCCCCCCCCCCCCCTCCTCTAAAATCTAAACTGTTGGGTGGAAAAATTTAAAAAAAATCAGAATGGTAGTAAATATATTATATTTACAAGGAAAATTATAGCGGCTAAAATTGTTTGGGTATTATTTGTAGTTTAAGAGTAAATAGTAGCCTAAGGTATAAATCATACCTAAACTTGGAAGATTCCGTACACATACCAAATCCTTTGAAAAATATTACTTGATTTTTTCGTAATGGCTACGGAACCCTATCTTGGGCGTGTCCGACACGCTCTTGGCCGGTTTTAATTTAAAGAATATTCCCAGCAAACTGAGAAAACAGTTTAAGTGTCTTACAAACCCTGAAATCTCATTTTATAACGTCAAATAAATGAATATGTATGAAATACAGACAGCACATAAAACATGTTTACGATCAAGTGGGAGCATCTGTCATATACACACTGCCGGTACGTAGTTAAAACACTTACCCTTGGTCGGTTAACACGAATGCATCTAGATGAGGATATGTCTTTGCCCTATTCTAAAATGTACCGCTATAAAACTAGTCACGTCTCTCTCACCCCAGTACATCTGAAAAGGACAAAGGTATAATAATCTTTTCATCACACTTGCTCGTCAATGGTGTTATTTCATGCCTGTATACTAAATGTCAAAGGCCTAATTTGTTCTTAAGGGAGTTATGGATTTACGTACAGTTTTTCTTCCCAAGGGAGTTCTAACTTTGGTTTTTAAATTTTCAAACAGACTAAGGAGGTTTCAAGTCAGCCAACGTTATATTTATATGTTTAAAACTTAGCTATAACCCAATTTTACTACACAGAACTTGTCTACGCTTCATGAAACTTCGTAATAAATTTATATCAAATAGTTTTTTGCAATAATTTTAGTAAGTAAAAAGTAAGTGTTGGCAGAATGTGGCCGTATGACCATTCGAATTCTAAACACGTTTACATTATCTATGGTAGATGACTTGAAAAAAGTGACAATCTGTATTGGCGGGTAGCCATTATTTATTTAATTTAAGTGTTTAGAGACAAAATAATTTAATTTTGGATTTTTTTCCTCGCAGTGTGATGAAAATCATTGTGTGTATCACGGGCAGTAAGGGGATTACAAACTCGAGTAATCCCCTGCTTACGGCCCTTGATGCACAATGTACTATAGTTTTGGTTATGGAATAGGGCAGGCAAGATCACATTATGGCGTGTGACTTTTATGTGCACTCTTTGCGGACACTTGGACTTGCAATATTCGCTCGGGGATATCAGTTTATTGAAATTCTTGAGGAAATGTGTTCAAATTGTCGAAACTCGGGGCTTTTGATGTAAGCCGTTAGAAAGCAATTTAACACCAAAGAGTCTTTTGATCATAATAGATCTTGGTAGGTACTTATTATTTATCTGTAAAAAATAAAATACCAATTGTTTAGTAAATAAATAAAATAAATAAATCATGGGACGATTGACACTAATTTTCATAAACTATACTAAAAACTGGAATTCAAAACCAAAAAATCTACGACAGATATGTCACTGTCAAATCTGTCAATGTCACTTCTGTCACTGTCAAATAAACTTTTCAGGTTTCGCCAACCTTTTTTAATATGATTCTTTGTATTGTTATTAAATAAGGAGTTTGTGAAAAAAAAATACTAACTTATTTTCAACTCTCAACTTACATTGAGACAATTTTATTCTAAGGAACATAAACAGGATAAGGTTGCGTTGCGTTATTCTACCACAGTGTAGTCCTGAATATTTATTTTATTCTGTTTTTTTTTTAGTATTTGTTGTTATGACCGAAATTAATTAAATTAAATTAAATTAAATTAAATTAAATTAAATTAAATTAAATTAAATTAAATTAAATTAAATTAAATTAAATTAAATTAAATTAAATTAAATTAAATTAAATTAAATTAAATTAAATTAAATTAAATTAAATTAAATTAAATTAAATTAAATTAAATTAAATTAATCCAAATTACTAATAAAAAGAATATTCTATCGTGTGTTTAAAAAAAGGTATGTACTATTGTACACACATTTTATTTCAGTGGCAACATTGTCGTAGATTTTTTGGCCTTGAATTCCAGTTTTTAGTTTAGTTTTAGGGTCAATTAACTTTTTTTTGTAAATTTCTATTTACTCCTTTACAAGTAATTCTGTAATCTCTGGTTAGTGACACCATGATTTTGCAGTAATTAGATAAACTGTTTATCATAGTGCGTATGTGAAAACCAAAAAAAAGAAGTATTTCTATGAAAAAATCCGGTCACCCAGGGGAAATACCACTATTTTCATACAAATTTCGGGGACAACATTGTCCCCTGGGTCACCCACGAAATAGAAGCTAAACAAAATAAAATAAATATGGCAATTACACCATTATTGACTACAAAAATCTAGCTAGGGTTTTGAAAAGTATCTTTAAATAAGGAAAAATAATCAGTTTTTTAATTATTTCGGTTTTCATAGAAAGTAGCAGAAAATCGTTTACGAAAAAAAGTTGATTGACCCATAGTGTTTTTTTTGTACCAAACAATGTCAACCTAATATTTAATAATTGTATAAATATAACGTAACTTTCATGCTTGCTTGCTTGCTTGCTTGCATGCTTGCTTGCTTGCTTGCTTGCATGCATGCTTGCTTGCTTGGATGCTTGCTCACATGCTCGCTAGAATCCTGCTTGGATTCTCGCTTGCATGCATACTTGCTTTCACTTGCATGCTGCTTGCATGATTGCTTGCTTGCGTGCTTGCTTGCGTGCTTGCTTGCGTGCTTGCGTGCTTGATTGCGTGCTTGCTTGCATGCTTGCTTGCATGATTACTTGCTTGCATGCTTGCTTGCATGCTTGCTTGCATGCTTGCTTGCTTGCTTGCTTGCTTGCATGCTTGCTTGCACGCTGGCTAGAATCCGTTAGGATTGTCGCTTGGATGTTTTTTTACATGCTTGCTTGCAGGCTAATTTGCATGCTAACTTGCATGCTTGCTTGCTTGCATGCATGCTTGCTTGCATTCTCGCTAGAATCCTACTTGGATTCTCGCTTGCATGCTTTCTTGCATGCTTAAATGCTTGCTTGCATGCTTTCTTGCAAGCTTGCAGGCTTTCTTGCAAGCTTGCATGCTTGCTTGCATGCTGTTTGCATGCTTGCGTGCTTGCTTGCTTCAGGCTTGCTTAATTGCATGCTTCTCTGAAACATTTATGGTTCACGCGAGCGAAGCCGCGGGTAAAAAAGCTAGTATTTAATAATTGTATAAATCTAATGTAATTCTAATAAAACTAAATTGAGTTTAAAAAAAGATAAATACATACTTAAACGCAATATATTAAACCTCCAAGACTCGAGCACAAACATTCCTATTTCCCGGAACGGAACCCCGGACTTCGAGCTTCGTAGTCAGGTTCTCTAACCACTAGCCTGTCCAGTAAGTAAGTAGGCAAGTAATTTATTAATTGTAAACTGTGTACAATGATGGTAAATCACAAGAGTATCAACAGGTGCTCATTTCGAGCATAGAATTCTTTTGGTTTTATAGCTAAAAATTAAAACATAAATTCATTGGGTACTGCATGCAACATTCGAAAAGAATTTATTTAAATTATAAAATACACTATCAATCAGCCAATTTTTTAATTTATTCTTGAAGGAAACTATTTTCATCAAGCATTTTTATTAACATCGGCAGATCAATGTTATTGTATATTATGTAGTAACATTTATTTTTTTGCAAAGCTTCCATATGAAATATTTGTAGTGCCTTTAAATCTTCAATAAATATTTCGCTATCCATAGAAATATTTATTTCAGACGTTTATTTCGTGTGCAGACTGTACGAACATAAAGCAAAGCAGGCTTCCCAAATTGAATCTATCGGGTCACTTAGTTCAGGAGAGGTAGTTGAGCGATCGATCGAGAATCCCACTAGAGTTTGCACATAGCTTAGCTGGCGAGTTTGCTTGGGTGCTGGCACACTTGAATAAGAAATGTGGTAAAAATGACTTATACGACGTCGTTTAAAAGCAATCGAGATTTGAGTGACGGTTGTTTAAATCATAGTTTCACCTAAGTTACTTTATTTTTTATCACGGTATCCAAAGATATGTTATAATGTCTTACCTTTCTAGCTAGCAATCTGCAATCCACTGGTTCAAAAATAAAAATAAAATATATAGGTAATGTGAATTTAGTGATGAAGATAGCCAGGATAATTATTACCACTCAAAAAGCGATTGGAATCATAATCACTTATTTTACTTCTGTACTTAAAAAATATAAGAAAAAAATGTAGTATTTTTTTACATCGAACGTCAATTCAAACAAAGTTTACCAACAATTACATCGGTCAGATATTGTATGTCAAACATTTTTATATTTTTCACTGGCTCCGCTCGATTACTGTTTGTAGTTTGGCATAGCTAAAGTTAATAGAAGAAAACATGGATAAAGAAGAAAAATTGTATGCAACGGTGTATAATTTGGTCTAAAAATTCTCGTGGCGTCTTCCATATAGTACACGTTGTCACGGCTCCGCTGCGTAACCCTATCCTGGGTGTGTCCGACACGCTCTTGGCCGGTTTTTTACTATTGGCTATTTTAAATGTAGCACGATTCGCCAGTAAAGATTTACCTAATATATGTGTAAAAATAACTAGACTATACAAGTTAAAACTTTAAAGGACCATATACCTAACAAATTACACACTTGAATTAATAATTACGACATCTCATACATTTTATGGTTTATTTGCTTACATAAAACCCAACTTACCTTAATAAAATGGGCACATGTTTACAAATCAGATTTGATCGTATATCAGATTTTATTTATTTATGGCAGCTGTCATGAATATTATTAGGTGGATCCGACGATATATTTTCATATCGATACGTTGTATTGGACGCATGACAGAAATCAGCGCGGTACCTACCAAGCTTGGCGCGAGTAGTGATTAGTAGTAATAAAATGTCCGTGTTAAGGAAAACACTTGTCGACTACCGTTGTTTATTCCTCCCTTATCGAATTAGGGTGGAGTTTCCGAGAAATTACATTAACAACAAAGAGGGCGAGGGCCTAATGGTTGGCGCCGGCGACGCGTCCCTCGTCGTCACTTAGACGGTCACCGAGTTAATAAAACTGTAGATGCACCGGAGAGTCCTTTACCAAAGTTGCTCTGGCAGCTTTTAAATCACGCGATTTTAGCACGATGAATAAAAGTAACTAAGTATTTAAAGTTAGTAAACTTCTTAGACGGGCTGGCTCTGGGCATAGACCAGAGTTAACATAATTATAACACTCCGAGTTAACTGCTAACCCAAGATTAAGTAGTGACTAAATTTTATGGAACTGTTATCACTAACTCAGGATTAACGATTTATTTTTTAATCCTAGAGCATGCAGGCGGCCCTAAGGGTTTAAAATAATACTTAAGATAGCATTTGACGTTCCGTTGGTATGAAATAAAACGTTTACTAATCCGTCTGCTATTATATATTTATTTTATTAAGTAATTATTTATGTAAGTACATACATATAACTATCCTAAAAGTAAAAGTAGGATGCATGAGGAAAAAAACAGTGCTTGGAGTCCCTCCGCGCGGAAGAAGTGAAACTTCACAATAAACCAACCCGCTCCCAATCCGCCCCAAACCCGCTCCTAACCCACCCCCAACACGCTCCCAACCCGCCCCAAACTCGCCCCCTACCCGCCCCCAACCCGCTCTCAACCCGCCCCCAACCCGCTCCAAACCTGCCCCCAACTCGCTCTCAACCTGCCCCCAACCCGCTCTCAACCCACAGCCAACCCGCTCCCTACCCGCCCCCAAACCACCCCCAACCCGCTCTCAAGTGCCAATAGAAGTTTTACTTCTAAAACAAACTTCTCGTAAACGTCAACTTGCGTTGCGTTGCGTATTTAACGCAACGCATTTAAAACAACGCTTGTTGGAAGTCGCATTAGAAGTTTCACTTCAAAAACATACCTATAATGGAAAGAAGACCCCTTAAGCAAGGTTCCGAAAATACTGGAAGCGTTCCCTCTTTAAATAGATGTTCCAATTCCTTGTCTGAGTTAGCTGCCAGCTAGCTTTCCTGTGACGTCGACATACCTCTTTGTACATTTCTTATAGAGCCTCATAGCTCCACCCCACGCCCCACGGACCAAGGGTCTCGACACCGGATGGAATAACGTCATATTCGATAGGTCCCTGTATTATTTGAATAAAAGGGGATCCTGTCGATGTTTAGAAAATGTTATTTTCACCTCAGCACATCAAACAGGCAGGTTTTGCTACTAAAAAACAGTGAGCAAAATCCGATTTTGCTCACTGCGTGAGACAAAGTAGCTTTTGACGACCGCTTTAGCCTAGTTGGTAGTGACCCTGCCTACGAAGCAAGAGGTCCGGGGTTCGAATCCCGGTAAGGGCATTTATTTGTGTGATGAGCACGAATATTTGTTCCTGAGTTATGGATGTTTTCTATGTATTTAAGTATTTATTTATCTATATAAGTATGTTTATCGTCGTCTAGTACCCATAGTACAAGCTTTGCTTAGTTTGGGACTAGGTCGATTTGTGTGAGATTGTCCCGTAATATTATATTTTTATTTATTTATTTTTTATTTTTTATTTTTATTTTTAAATGTCGAGGACAACGATGGCTCTACTCGCTAAATTCGAAAGATTTGAACTTCAGTTTGATGTGTCACTTTCATTTCGATACGAAAAGAGCGAGAGATAAGATCAAATCGATTTTAAGTTCGATTTCAAATTCTATACCTAGTAGGCCAGAGGCGCTACCAAGAAATCCGAAAATCGAAGTTCGCATCGTATTATCCCTCTCACTCTCGTATCAAATCATATTTGCGTGAGCGGGACGGCACAAAACGAAGTTCGAATTATACACTTCGTGGTAGAGCCTCTGAAAAATAAACGAACGATTGAACGTTCGGATACTCATAATAAGTACTTAACCTTAAAATTGTAATTCGTCTGTTAAGGTTTTAAATTTAATTATTGTTCTTTTTTAATAATTGGATAATATTATTATACAATCAAAATAGTAAAAATGTTGTAGAAAAAATACAAAGTTTAACATGTATCTATATAAATATTAATAATTTTAACAATCTTGAACATCGTGATAAATACAGCGGGTGCAGTATCGGAACGCATCTTTACCTAAAAAATGGCGGCATTCAAATTTTAATTATTTGCTTCTTCTGATTCGCTAGCTACAGAGTTCGATATCTATGAGTTTGATACACGATCAAAGTCAATTTGAAAATTATAAGAATAAATAATAAGTCATAAATATTCAAATATGATATGAGTGAGTCCACTGACGAAGTCAACAATTAAACACCAGACGAATTAAGGCAGTAATACGAAATGCAGAGTTAAGTTTTTTGCCTGAAAAGTCTCGCGAAAAATAGCAAAATAGACTAGCAAAGGGTGCAAACGCTTTTTCGGAGAGTATATTGTTATCTACAATATGGAGTAGGTATTTACTCAATGTTGAAAGCCACAATAAAGGCAAAAAGACGATGTGCATATACCTTTAATAATTATTATGTTCTCGCTGCTGAGGTGAAAAGTTGTATGTGTCACACGAGAACAAAGTTTTTTTGCATCTCGTGTATTTGAATCTCTCGCGCACTCAGGATTCTAACTTAGAATCACTCGCTCACGCTCGTGATTCAACTATAGAACCCTTCGTTTACTCGCGATTCAAAATCAACACTCGCATTAAAAACCAACTTTGCTCTATTGTTGCACAAATAACTATTCCGAAGGTTTAGAATCCCGAAAACTTCATTTGTCCGAAAGCATTTTTTTCTGAAACTGTAAATATTTCAGGATTTATTTCAGGACCATCGTGTAGAACCCTTTAGGTTAGGTTAGGGTTGTTTTATAAAAATCCTGAAATATTTACAGTTTCAGAAAAAAATGCATTCGGATAAATGAAGCATTCGGGATTTTAAATATTCGGAAAAAAATAATTCTAAATTTTGATAGGTAACCTTTGTATCATAAATTTAAAAATAATGTAATTAATTACATTTCACAAGTTCCATAAAATTCTGGGACCCTAGTGAAAATGTCTGCAGAAATCATACAGCTATTTTCTATTTTATGTGTAAACTCCTTCGAAATCGAAATCAGCTGTTCAACTTCTGCAGAATTAACCCCTTTTTCACTAGGGCCCAGCATTGTCGTAACACTTTGCATACCTACTAGCTTATATTGGAAAGGGATGAATTTATTTTGAGATTTAGACATATTTTAGTTAAATGCACATAATATTTTTACTCACATTTAAACATGCATACCGTAAAACCACATAACTATAGTCCTAGCCTGCAACAATAGTCCAATTTTCGTCCTTATATTATCCTTAAAATATTATAGCTTACTGCTATTATTTCTGGGTATATAATTATGTTGTTAGGGCTAAAATAATTTACTTTAATCTAGCCATGTAGCTATCATATTTTAAGGATAATGTAAGGATGAAAATTGGACTATTGTTTCAGGCTAGGACTACAGTTATGTGGTTTTACGGTACTTGTGACAAAATAATTATGAAAAAACGAGTGTAATTCTTCGCCGAAAAATTGCCTTTCGAGTTTCCACGATCTCATAGGACGGACATATTACATAGGACCACAAATTGATCCACAATATGTCGGGTATATCATAAACACAACTAATGAGTTACTTACCTTACCTACGCATAGAATGACTACGTTTTACCTTCTCGCTGATTTGACACTACTCACAAAACACTCTAGTCGTCAATAGACCCTAATTTCAAAATCACCTTCTCTCACGGTGAATAGAAGGTGATTTTGAAATACTAATCAAACTGGTACCTAGATTTTAATGAATTTTTTGTGGATTTTACAAGATTATTGACGTTTTAAATGAGGCCTATGTAATTTTTTACTTGTTTTTGCTAACAAGTTTGGTTTGAAGTATCTTTTTGTATTTTTATTTTTTCAACTTCATTTTTTCTTTTACAGTCATCCATTGAAATCCATATATTTCATACTAAATACAATCTGAAACATAGATGCACAGAAAAAACCCCAGAAAAAAGACCAATGCTGGGAATCGAACCCATAAAAAAAACCCGAAAGCCGAGGACCTGGGTTCGATTCCCAGCATTGGTCTTTTATCTGGGTTTTTTTTCTGTGCATCCATGTTTCAGTTTGTATTTAGTATAGAAATATATTGTTTTTGTTAAATTAAGGTATAAATGAAAATAAACGGAAAAGACGGAAACACTTTAAACTTATTAAAAATTGCTATGGTTACCATTCAAAGTTATGGTGAAGACGGAATAATTTCAATGCTAAGAATTTCCGCGGTTTCATGTTGCTTTCAATTTGCTCCTTTAACAAGGATTTATTAAACTTTCAATCGAGAAACTTTCCAATTGGCTTCTAGCCAGGTAGATCAATAATAGCAGTTTATTTCAAGTACACACCCACAAAATTAAACAGCAACATTTAACCATAACTTTTATGTATTTTACCACTTAACGTACGTTTTCCATTGTTATGTTAATAGATTGTTGACTGTGCCTCTTTCTAAGGAACATTATGATTTAGAGTTGAGTACTATTTATCAGATAGCGATCTCAAATGGTTATACAAAATCAATGGTAGATAGTTTAGTTCAAAAGAAGCAGGCACGGTTAGTAAATAGCATGCTTTACGCTGCGTTACCTTCTCAGTCTACTAACAAATATAGATCTAGCATCTCTTACGTCGGGGGTTTGTCTGATAAGATTTATGGCATTTTAAAATCAAACAATATTAATGTTGCCTTTAAGACTAACAACTCTTTGTACTCTAGGCTATGTAACCACAAAGAACAGGTAGATAAGGGAACTAGATCGGGGGTATACAAGCTTACTTGTAATGACTGCAATGGGATATACGTAGGACAGACAGGCCGAAGTTTTAATACTAGATTTAAAGAGCATGTTTCGGCATATAGGAATGAGCATCCAGATAGATCGAATTTTGCAAAACATTTGTTGGAATCAAATCATTCATTGTTAGATTCAGATTCTTATGAAGTGTTACATTATTGCGGCAAGGGGTTGCGTCTGGATGCTCTGGAATGCATGGAAATAATTAGGCACAACACTATGGGGTCTATTATTAATGAACAGGTAAATTTAGTATCTTCTCCTTTACTGCGGCTTGGGTCGAATTTGAACAGTTAGTATTAATTAAATATGCCTTATAAATAAATAAACAAAAAAAATTCAAGGTAGTTTTAAATATGTCAATAAAAGTTAATTTTTGTGGGGTAGTTTGAGAATAAGAAAAATAAAGTGGGTACTTGAGAAGTTACAGTGACAAGTTAAAACATTTGTTTTGGTTTGTTAGTTTAACGTTTGGTAGCATAGCATACGGTTGTGGTAACTCTGAAGATGAGCTCTGGTTGAGTTCGAAACGCGTCAGTGTAGCTTGGTGGTGGTGATGGTTGGGTTTATGTGATTTGTGTGTGTTCGTACAGTGTGGAGGTGGAGGAACTGCATGAACGCACATTTCTTGCATAAACGTAACTATTGTAAGGTCGCGGGTGAGCAAAGTAATTGTTTTAGTTCATTAATATGGACCTCCGCAAAGTAACGCCTGATTCAATAAATTACTTAACGTAGCTATAAATTAAATTACAAATTTTTAAATTATAAACTAATCCTGGCTATAAATCGCCCCATAAATACAGCTCGTTGTCTTGAATCAATGTCTCGTTCAATATCCAACCAAACGTCATTATTCACGTGTCTACACCTTTGAGGCTACATAATCAGTTTGTAGCGCTGCTACGGAGGGGTAGCGATCTCATAGCACTCCAATGCATTGGAAGTGCAAAGGGATCAAGGTGTTGCAATGCATTTGTGACATACGTGTGAAAGCGTAATAGTTATTTATGTGACTGGTGCATAATGAGAGGCATAAAACACAAGTGTGGGTTTATGAAACGAACCGAAGGAGAGTTTCACAATAAGATAACACGAGTGTTTTAATCCTAATTATTTCACATTTCACATATTTTTTTATTACTTTATTTTATGTTCTTTGACAGTTCGAATTCGAAACCAATGACTAGCATTTACCTATATATTTTTATATTCAACAACAATCTAGACTTGAGCTGATTCCAATTCTCAAATCAATTGTAATATTCGACATTCAAAAAAATGCATAGAACAGGAATTTAACATTTAATGAAATTAAAGTAAGTAGGTAAGTACTTTGGTAAACCTTAGATTGATGCAACCACAGATAAAGGTTTTTTAATATAGATTATTTGATTATTGTTTCTGGACATGTTAAGAAAGTATGGATGCAGATAAATTAAATTTAAGCGAATCCTAAAAGGATAGATTTTCTGTTTGTTTTATTTAACGTAACATTTTTAGAAGTCATCTTTTTACAGTACAGTCAAACCATTTCGCACTTCCAAATCAACAGCGTGTCAACTCAAAATAATACACCATTTTGATTTCAACCTTCCAGAAATAGGATGAAGTCTAAATTAAAATGATACATTATTTTGAGTTAATGCGCTGTTCATCTGACCCACCCACCTGACCTGACCTGACCTACCTTAGAACTTTCACACTTGTCAGGCAATGCCATTTTGTTATGGCGTTTAATGAAAAGATACTACAGTGGATCACGATTCAGCTGGTTCATGATGTTAATAAAACACTTATTATTAGTAAACTGCTTAACGAATACACATGTAATGTAAATCTTTGGCATCCTAAATTTATAGTTACTAACTGCTGCCCGCGACTCCGTCTGCGAAGACTAGGGGTATAAAAAATAGCCTACGACCTATTCTCAGACCTACCAAATATAGAGAAAAAAGTTTGTAAAAAATGCAACACGAGATTTTTATATTAGACTAGCTGACCCGGCAAATGTTGTTTTGCCATCTATCACCTACCGAATATAGAAGAAAAAAAAATAGGTCAAGCCGTTTCGGGGAGTTCGATAACAAACAGCGTGACACGAGACTTTTATATATTAGAAGACGAAGAAGAAGAAGAAGATTATTAGGTAAATATGAGTACTTTCTTTTTATCATGAAGGAATTTTAATGCCGCGATCTTCGCTGACCGTAATATCGTTCAGAAAGCCATGTTATTATAATAATTCTGAATAATACAAGGAAACCTAGATTCATGTCGTAACGTAAATCAAAGTGGGATTTTCAGCTCGAGTTGCCGTCTTGGTGGTCTATTACACGAGTCGTAAGTTTAAATTGTTACCTGAGCGCGGAACAGTTTAATTACGTCTATCGTCAGCACTTAGCGGAGAATTCGACTGGACTAGGTGACAGTATAAGCCAGTAACAAATCCAAAGAACGCGCCGAGTTTACCATTACTCAGCTCTTTCCCTCTATCAGCAACTCGTTCAGGTGACACTTGGCGAGAACTTACGTAGTGACTGCCCGACCGACGTATGTATGCAAGATGAAACTCGGCACGAATAGATTAATTACTGAATTTACACTGTACTTAATTCGCAAAACACTTCGACTTGCTGCAATTATAAACCACAACAACATTATACTTATTGCGGCTCGTGAACTGTAATCTCTTTATAATTTGTACTAGGGTAACAATTGACGACACGCAAATAAAGTAACATTAATAGTAAATTACTGCAGAGGCCGGGACTTAAGTATCTCTCGTGTACCACTCGGCCGTCAACTTAGATACTCGGCCGGCCACCCTTGTTCCGGCCGAGGCTTGTATAGTGCTTTTCTCAAACATGCACCATCACCATCATCATCATCATCATCATCATCATCATCGTCGTCGTCATCATGATGGTGATGGTGGTGATGATGATGATGATGATGATGATGATGATGATAGTGGTGATGATAATGATGGTGATGATGATGATGGTGATGATGATGATGATGGTGATGATGATGATGATGATGATGCTGATGATGATGATGATGATGATGATGATGATGATGATGATGCTGATGATGATGATGATGATGATGATGATGATGATGATGATGATGATGATGATGATGATGATGATGATGATGATGATGATGATGATGATGATGATGATGATGATGATGATGATGATGATGATGATGATGATGATGATGATGATGATGATGATGATGATGATGATGATGATGATGATGATGATGATGATGATGATGATGATGATGATGATGATGATGATGATGATGATGATGATGATGATGATGATGATGATGATGATGATGATGATGATGATGATGATGATGATGATGATGGTGATGATGATGATGATGATGATGGTGATGGTGAAATATTTCTCTAGGCAGATCACCATTACCATCACCATCACCATCTTACCTTACTTAAATAAGCGTAGTGGCAGAATATCATAATGAACCATAACGCAAATATTGCTTATAGTTTTTTTTAAATGGCTAAATGCTATGATGCCATAGACCTATAAACATCATGGTGCTGTGTGACATGAAACAATAGACGATCGCATTGCCGGCCTAGGCCTGCAACGGTGTATTTTGAAGCCTGTTTTAAGGAACACAACGTAAACATTGCATAGCATGTTTGAGAAAAAGTTTTTTTTAAATTTAAATATCAATTCCGGTGTCAGAATAAATTCTTACTCGTTACTTTAATTTACGTGAATATTATGATGATGACATCATTCTAATCTATAGGTATACGTGTCACTACAGGGGGCAGGCCTCCTCTCAGAATGAGAGCGCTCGGGCCGTACTACCTACGCGGGCCCAGTGCAGATTGGGAACTTCACACACACCAATGAATTTCTTCGCAGGTTCGTGCAGGTCATCCCACGATGTTTCCTTCACCGTAAAGTCCACGGTAAATTTCAAACATAATTTTCGAAAAAGTCAGAGGTGCGAGCCGGGGCTCGAAGTTCGAACCCACGAACTTCTGCTTGAGAGTCTATAGGTCAAACCATTCGGCTACCACGGCTGATACGTATATACTACTTACATAGAAATGCATAATGTACATAATACCTAGTTAAAGTTGATATCTAAGTATTTATATTTAACCCTGTTGTCAAGATTCAATCTTAAAAAAAATATAAAATTACTAGCTGTTGCCTGCGACTCCGTCTGCGAAGAATAGGGGTATAAAAAATAGGCTTCGACCTATTCTCAGACCTACGGAATATGGACAAAAAGTTTTATAAAAATCAGTCAAGCCGTTTCGGAGGAGTTCGATAACAAACACCGTGACACGAGAATTTTATATATTAGAAGATTTTAAAGTGACTTTCCAATGCGATAAATAAGTAAACAAGATATATACTTGCTCAATTTCATTCGACAAGGCTGCCGCGTTGTGTGAAAATAAAGCTTTATTTTAGATGCAAACAACGGGTAGGTAACGGGTACATACTGTATGAGAGCGCGCGTTGTTTACAGAGACAGTGACGTATGTCAGCGCTCACACGTCCTAGGACGGCCATTGTTCTGATAAACACGTGGATCCGTGGGGCTACAGACTTGATTGGTTTCGAATACGCAAGGGCCAGATACGGCCCACAGCGGTCCTCGAGTGCGGCCTGTGCACGCCTATCTGATGGATCCGAACATCTGGACAATGAATATTCATGCTTTCTGCTCCATAATCGCGTTCTCGATCGTTCTCTAAACATAGTTACCCGTTGTTGTTGTTTTCGGCCCCGTTTTTGATGTGATTCTGATTCGCGCTCGCTACTGGCTTTTGTTGATTGACTATATTGTGTAATATTTATGTTTACTTGCACAGTGAATTAATCTGATATAGAAAATGTTGTATATAAGCTTGATATTCTTCATTTTTATTTTATACTAGCTTTTGCCCGCGACTCCGTCCGCGTGGAATTAGTAATTTGGGCAGCTTATTTATTTTTTATCCAATTTGCTTTTTCATCAATTATGGCGCACCCCCCCCCCCGAACCCCCCCGCACACCCGCGTTCACATTCAACACCGTACTCCCAAGTCAAGCGTGCCTATAGAAGTTTTACTTCAAAAACCCCCGATTTTGAAACATTCCTCCGCTTCGCTCCGCTCCTATTGGTGTTAGCGTAATGATATATAGCCTATAGCCTTCCTCGATAAATGTGCTATCTAACACTGAAAGAATTTTTCAAATCGGAGCAGTAGTTCCTGAGATTAGCGCGTCCAAACAAAAAAACCTGTTCGATAAATTCTTAAAATAGACGTATCTTTCTTATTTGTGAACCGATTGAAATAAAACAAACACTAAATGTTAATCCAAAAAAATACCAACATATCAGTGAAAACCGCATCCTTCTAGGTTAAGCCGTTTCTGAGATTAGCGCGCACAAACGCACAGACAAACAGATAAACAGACAATAATTCTAAAAATCATTGTTTTGGGTTCTATTGTGCTAATAAATAGCCCTAGTGACAGTTTTTCTCAAATATCTTCAATGTACAGACACCGACTTGTTACAGATTTATTATATGTACTAGCTTTTGCCCGCGACTCCGTCCGCGTGGAATTAGTAATTTGGACAGCTTATTTTTTTTATCCAATTTGCTTTTTCATCAATTATGGCTCTCCTTAGTTCCTTGATATAAAAAAAAATACCCGCCCCCGCACCCCCCCCCCCCCGCACACCCGCGTTCACATTCAACACCGTGCACCGTACTCCCAAGTCAAGCGTGCCTATAGAAGTTTTACTTCAAAAACCCCTGATTTTGAAACATTCTTCCGCTCCGCTCCGCTCCTATTGGTGTTAGCGTGATGATATATAGCCTATAGCCTACCTCGATAAATGGGCTATCTAACACTGAAAGAATTTTTGAAATCAGAGCAGTAGTTCCTGAGATTAGCGCGTTAATCATAATCATAATCATAATCATAATCATTTATTGTGCATAAAATTCAGGTAACAAATACAGGTATAATATTATATGCAAGCTATGGTTTCACCAAATTCAACCCTTACAGGTTCAAACAACTAACAAACAAACTCTTCAGCTTATTAATTCTACTAAAAACTGTTCGATAATTTTTTTAAATAGACGTATCTTTCTTATTTGTGAACCGATTGAAATGAAACAAACAGTAAATGTTAATCCAAGAAAATACCAATATATCAGTGAAAACCGCATCCTTCTAGGTTAAGCCGTTTCTGAGATTAGCGCGCACAAACGCACATACAAACAGATAAACAGACAAACAGACAATAATTCTAAAAATCATTGTTTCGGGTTCTATTGCGCTAATAAATAGCCCTAGTGACAGTTTTTCTCAAATATCTTCAATGTACAGACACCGACTTGTTACAGATTTATTATATGTATAGATAGATTTATCGTGTATCTTCGTTTATTAAGCACTTGAGAAACTAAGGCATTAAGGTTCACCGATAGTGTCTTTACTACCTCAACGTTAGCAGAATATTTGATAGTATCGATGGAGCTATATTTAAAAAAAATTGAGTTGAAAGTATTGAACTAAATCTGTGCTGAAGATACAAAATTATTAATTTTGCTAGTGGATAATTAGTTATCTCGCTTCAACCTATACATCAAGCGAAATACACTATACAATTAACGATAATAGCTCAGTACATAATTGTAAATGTTTGCGTTTTAGATAGTTCGTCCGCCACAGCGGCCCGTCCTTTGTCAATAGTCGGTGAACTTTGTTCTGACCACCTGAAGATTCTCGACTCGCGACTATTGAGTTAGGTCAATAATTCTAAATTAAATGGAGTATATAGCTCTCCGTATTCTTGCGAATATTTGTGTAAGACGACGAAAATCAAATTTTACGATGAACATGTTTGTATATTTTGGAGCATCTCGTCCACTCAGACTTATTACGTATAAACTAATCAAATATTGACACAAAACCAACGCACCCGGGCTTATAGTAAACCTATTTCGTTAGTTCAAATAAGTTCGATAAAAATTGTGCCAAAATAGCATGTCGTGAAAATAGAATTGTATTAACTTACTAGCTGTTGCCCGCGGCCTTGCCCCCGTTGTATTTTTTGTGAAATTTCCTTCATAAAAACCTCCTCCGGACAATAACAAATGTAACAAAAAAAGAATTAGCGAAATCGGTCCAGCCGTTCACGCGTGATGCCGTGACCAAGGGAAATACATAGACGCATTCATTTTATATATATTTTTTTTTTAGTATATTATACTTACACGATGATTTTTAATCGGTGATCAAGAATTTGATAAATATTAATCCCTAGCCGAACTGGAATTTAATAGACAACGTCTAAAAGCAATGAAGTCTCTGTTTAATAAGTAAAAAAACTTTATTGGTAAAATTTTCTGCCTCCACCAAATGCATGCATCCTACATTTGTTGAAGTAAAGTATTTTCTTCATGTGTCATCGCTTTGGCGGGAAATTTGACAGATCTAACGTCAAAGTTTGTTAGTGAAAATGTCTTGTCAAAGAGGTTTAAACTCATAGTCTAAATCATGTGTAGGGTGACAACAATTTTAATTAATAAGTGATTTTCTGAATAATCATTATTTAAAAAAAATAGATGTTTTGTTTCATGTTACTGCGACTTAAACATGGTCGCTATCGGCATGGTCGATATCTAGAAAAATTGTTTCCTGATCACGGATTAAAAATCATCGTGTACATAGGTACATGTATATGTATAGACATATACATTTAGATTTATTCATAATAATCTAACATAAAATTTAATAACAATTAGTAGTGAATTTACTAAGGCCCACTTTCACGATCCAGGGCTAATAAATGAAACCTGGTTTAAGTTTAACAATTCTGTACATTTTGACACTATCTACTTAACCATGGGTTAGCAGTTGCCTAAGACAATAAATATAGGTAATTTATAAACTGCACCCTATACCGAAAAAAAAACCAAAATAATCTAAGATCATTCTTATTTGAAAAAGTTTTAACTCAGCTATAGTTTTGTTTCCATAAATTAAATTACAATAACAATGCAATAAATAATATAATATTATAAAACTGCAATCTACGAAATACGTGCCTCAAAAAGATTTATAAAGAACGCTCCCAGGGTGTCGTAATTCACAAAGACCTCGTTCTGTGAGCGGAATCCCGAAGAATTTCATATTATTTTGTTAAGAAGCACTATCAAATACGGAGACGGCGCAGTGAACTTAGTGCATCTAAAACTACTTTTAGACTAACGTTTAGCATTTTATTTAAAGGAAATATCAGTATAAAATCCTTTCGACCCTGTCTATAGAAATTTTATTTCATTACTACATCATAACCAACTCCAAGCAAATCTATGTAGAAATCAGAAAAATGGTCTTTTACACATTTTTACTAAAATATTCCCACCTTTAATTTCGAGCGCTTTAACTTAAAATTACTCCCCTGAGTTTCCATAAACCTACAAATAATTATGAAGAGAGCCTTTTTAAAAAAATGTGATAATCTCTTACCTTTGCCGCGCTGTTGTTATTTTCCACAAAGTTTTGAAAATATGTTAATAAACGAGTCAGCGAAAACTTTACCCCCGAATTAATTTGGAAAGATAGGTAGGCAAACAAGAAATCTCGCGCGCGAACCATTTTGCACTCGACTCACAAAGTAACGCCAAATGAGTTTTGAATAAAACAACACAGCCAAGCTTAAACACCCTGAGAATACATCTAGCGTTTCTTCAGTAGTTTTAGGCGAAACCGAATAATTTCCTGAAAGTAGAGTGAAATAGGACATCGTAAACAATGGAGTGTTACATTTTCTGCAAAGTAATTAATATTTTGATGTGGCTTGATTACTGTAGGTACTTAAGTTATCGTAGATCACTATTTGATTAGTAGAACTGTATTCCATCATAAAATTAACATTGTACGTAAGGACGAGTATCAGGTGGTATGGTTTTAGTGTCCGACCTGAAGAAGTTTTCCAGTCGAAATCGAAACCGAGCCTTCGGCTCTCTGGACCCAGTTTTACTTATTCTAAACCAGTCAAAACCAAAGCTTATTTAAACACTCAAATTGAAAATAAAATTTTATTAAGTAGCGTGTTTACCTATATCTACTGTATTTTTAACCTCCGACTCAAAAAGAGGGGTGTTATAAGTTTGACCGCTATGTGTGTGTATGTCTGTGGCATCATAGCTCTTAAACGGGTAAACCGATTTGGATGCGGGCTTTTTTTCAGGGCGGAAACCTGTTCTTGGTGATGGTTCTTAGATTATGTTTCAACAAAATTGGTTCAGCTGTTTCAAAGTTATCAGGTTCGCTAGTAAATAAGTTTTATTTGATTGTAACTTTACAGTGTGTGAGTGATTTTTAAAAAATGTCTCGTTGCTGTTGTAGAATTTTTTTTTTGCCACAAGAAGCAAATTTGTTTTTTTTTTATCTTCTGATAGATGTGGAATTCAAAATAAGCTTGGTTAAGAGCAAACTTATTGCTTAAAGAAGCGGCCACGCGACATAGAGTTAGAAGACAGTAAAATTATTCTAAAAAAATATCGAAAGGTAAAGGTCAAGGTGCGATACAATGAATTGTCAACTTATTCTTATCGACATAACTCGAAGTTCACGTTACAAATTGCGCCTCTTCGCACTAATTGGTAACGCCTAATTGGTAGTCCCAGCAGAAAAATTACTTTCATCAACGAGAGAAGAGTTTCATAATTACTGCAATTAGGACCATTGCGGCGTTTTGTTCAAACGAGACGCAGGGGAAGGGCGGACGTGTCGCGTGTACAAAAATTTTTTTTTTTATAAAAATTCACAGCAGGCGTGAATTTATCCCGTTTAATGGATTGCTGGCTACTGATGGGCCGGAGCCCGCACAACCCATCGTAGCGTGTTCTTTGGCGGCAAAAATGTAAACAACACGTTCACGATAGCTACTTTATTAAGTTTCCTTCGAAAGATAAAATAGCGTGGTGTGGCGTTGGAGGCCAAATTTCACTTCATCCGACGCGATGCAGTGAAGTAAGTAAGTTACATTGTGCAGCCACAAATATTTACGATATAAATTGCATTTACAGGCGTGTAAGGAAACAAATGCGACGAAGCAGAAGCGGGTGTCTTGTGAATAAAAAAGTAGTTATTTAAAGAAATATATTATGTAGAGAGAGGCTTTATTTATTCCAATGTGTGTAGGTGGCACCGCACTGTGCCTCCAACGATCTCCGAGATAAGATCTGCGTCTAGCCCGCATCATTTACTCGTTTTAAGTTAGCGAAGAACGCCAACGTCATGAAATATGGAAGCACAGTGAATAATAAATACGTCCTATATTGGATCCCGTAAACTGTCATCGCCGTGCCTCGGCTGTAAGTGGATCGCGGGGGCTGAATACAAAAGGGAGATCCCCTGATAATGGTTTTTAGAATCTTATTTCATCCGGCTCTTACAGCTGATCGATTAGAAATTTCGATACGCGGTTGCCACTCGCCTGTGGGAAAATGGAGGTGTTAATTTTACCTTAACTTCGTTTGGAAGTATACTTTTAAAAGTAGCTACTTAACATATTATTTTAATGCGTTTCGGCTGCGAGGCATGCATTTTGGTACAAAAATTTATATGCGGCAACATTGTTGAATTTTTTAAACTGCATTTTTAAATCAACGGTTCGTTACTTTTAACACGGTGCACGTCCACCGGCTGCAAAGTAACCATCACATTCAATTTGCATCGGCTCTGTGTTCATACGTTCTGAATATTTTTCTCGCAATATCTGTACATTTTCCACAGTGGCATGAAAGGCAAATGGATTAGTGGCTTTTAACGGAGCAGCCGCCAGCCGCAGCCAACATGCGAGCATAACCAGTAAGACGCATCAAAGTGGTCTATTTACCCTAGCGTTTTACACAAAAATAATCCCTAGCTTACTTCGGCATCGAATGTTTTACATAAACGAAGTTTGCATTGATTATATTTACCGTGTCAAAAATCAACACCAACTCCATATTTTTAACCGACATCAAAAAAAGGAGGAGAATCTCAATTCGGTTGTACGTTCTTTTTTTTTTTTTTTTAACGTGTGTTACCTCAGAACTCCGTCATTTATGAACCGATTTGGAAAATTCTTTCGTTGTTTGAAAGCATATGCTTCAAGGTTGGTCCCGTTGTTACCGGAATCCAGTTCTGATGATGGGATCCATGAGGAATTGAAGGAACTCTTCAAAAGTTCAAGGGAAATGTTAAGCGATTTTAGTATTTTCAGTGACAAATCGAGCATTTGCATTCATAAAGTGTCATTTGGTAAACTAGATCTGATGAAGAAGACCGCAGATGGCCAACGGAACTCCTCAACGGGTCAAATCTTGCAAGTTGAATTTGACTCACTTCCCGGTTTCTGATTGATTTCATATTTTACATGCATGTGTAAATCAGGTGACAATGCAATATTATTGTGACATGGAGCTAATCTGATGATGGAGTTGGAAGGTGGCCATAGAAACTCTGTAATAAAACAACACAACCCCGTCGAGTTTGGGTTCATTTGAAACGTCTTGACGAGCACTTTGATCCCAGATGGTAACCAGGGTCTGATGATGGAGCTGGAAGGTGGCCAAAGCTACTCCATAAAGTAACGGCACTTACCTCATCGAGTACGGACTCATTTGACTCGTCTCAACGAGTACTTTGGTCCTAGATGGTAACCAGGGTCTGACAATGAAGTTGGATGGTGACCATAAGAACTCCGTAGTAAAACGACATAACCCCATCAAGTTTGGTCTCGTTTGATTCGTCTTGATAAGTACTTTGGTAACCAGAGGCAAAAAGTACAGTCAGTAAAGAGTGCCAGTCCAGGCCATTAGCAACAACTAAAAAGAAAAAAATAAAAAAATTTAAATAAAAAATAAAACCGCCTTCAAAAAACACCCAAATAAAACTTGGAAATAAAAAAAATTTAAATAAAAAATAAAACCTCCTTCAAAAAACCCCCAAAAAAACATAAAATAATAATTGATTGAACCGACCACAATAAGCATGAAAATATCTTTCTACTAATCTGTTTGAAGTTGGTGCCTCAGCACGAGCCAGCAGGAGTGGACCTAGTAATCTAACTTACCTACATACCTATTATAGGGCTTCTACACTCCTGCTGGCTCGTGCTGAGGCACCAACTTCAAACAGATTAGTAGAAAGATATTTTCATGCTTATTGTGGTCGGTTCAATCAATTATTATTTTATGTTTTTTTGGGGGTTTTTTGAAGGAGGTTTTATTTTTTATTTAAATTTTTTAGTTAAACAATCACTCACTTCTAATAAAACATTTTCTTAATTTTATATTTTGTACATCCTTGTTAAAACTTAAATAACAACACGACTCTAAGATGGTATAAAAACCTGGTATATTTTTAATCATTGCTGCCGGGAAAGATTCCCTATTTCCTGCATAAAAAATAGAAAAATATCTAAGGAACGCGTAGACTCAGCTTCGCAACAGGAAGCCCGGTAGTCGGCGCACTATCCAAACAAGCGATAAAAAAATACGAAAACATCAGCGAACATTCCACGTAAACAAACACCGTTTTAACATGTGCTCACATTGAACTTTGTTTGGAAGAAATGAATCACCTGATATTTTTCTTATTGTTTTCATGAGTACGAAAAGATTGAGTATTATTTTATATTGATTATCTGAGTTTGAGAACCCTAAAATTTCATGGAATGAGGCATTTTAACTTTTGTGCCTTTGATAATTTATTGAACAAATTATTTTCAATTTTCTTTGCCGTAAAAACTTTATTCGGACTACAGCGAATATTAAAAAAACGCCGAAATTTTCCCTTCTCAAATAATCTACTTTTATCACTGTATAAATAAATATAAATAAATAAATAAATATCACGGGACAATTCACACCAATTGGCCTAGTCCCAAAGTAAGCTAAGCAAAGCTTGTGTTATGGGTACTAGGCAACGGATAAACATACTTATATAGATAGATACATACTTAAATACAAATAAACACCCAAGACCCGAGAACAAACATTCGTATTTTTCATACAAATTTCTGCCCCGGCGCGGGAATCGAACCCCCCTGGACCACAAGCTTCACAGTCAGGTTCTCTAACTACTAGGTCATCTGGTCGTCTGGTAATATGACGCTTCCTTATCTTTCGCATCTAGTAAAGAAACAATACCATTTTCTTAAGCGCGGTCAAATATAGAAGACAAATCTTCTACTAAAGCATTCATGGTTCCCAGTTTTAAACAATGACAGGCATGCATCCACGCTCACAATCAAGCTAGAAGCGTGGCTACAATTTGCGTGGAGGTGGGTGCATAAGCCACTTCGCCCCCCTCGCTTGTCTTCCGACGTAGACAAGTTTCCACAACGAACAAGCAGCTAACTAGCAAGGCTATGTAACCAAAGATAATGTTCTCAATTCGTCTAGTATTCAGGCTTGTTGAAATCGGAGATTTTAGTATGAGATAGATGTTTGTAGAGTCTGAAGATAGACTAAGTTTTTGGTAAAGCAAACCGTTCGTAGTTTTAAACGCAATCTTAATGGAAATCACAAAGGAGTTGATTAATAATCAAGTCTTACCAATATGAGGTTTATATTAGGTAGGTACTGTTATATACTACGTAAGTATTAAACATAAGTACAAAACAAATGTAGACACTCGAACTCGTAAAAGTATTTAGGTACGTACTTTTCTCCATTCAAATACTACTTAAGGACATATCAGAATGACTCAAGAATACCTTCACTGTAATCTTAAGCAACACCACAGCATCAAAGATCTTAGTGAGTGAGTGAAGACATCGCTTCCAGCAGTCTGTGAGTAAAGTCCCGTCCATTGATAGATATTACTTCCTCCTCCACTCGAGGTAAAGACTGCAGGCTGCAGAGTACACCGTTCGACGGGGGCAAACTGAATTAGGGACGTTTTTCTCCATTTTATATCTCTCGCCCTCTAAGGAGCGACGAAGTGGTGAATTATTGGACTTACTTTATTTTATAAAACGATTTCGTCTCGAAGAGATTTCTGTTTACTTTGCCACAAAACGCTTTTCACGTTCCAGCCATATTAAATTGATATAAATTGATAGTGAAATCGATTTCCATTCATTGGCTTTTATTGCCGTATTCGTATCAGGGATTTACTTAATAAGGTAAACGCCGTTCGCATCGCTCTTTGATGTGTATCAAGGAATATTATTTTGTATAGTATAGCCATGTAACGTTGCAAGTACCGAGTTATTGTGTGGGAGGGATAAAGTTGGCGTATTTTCTTGCGTGTGTAATTTTGCGGTGTTTCCTTTTCATTAACTTTCCACGCACAATATTGCAGGCTGGTCATAAACTCGGACGAAGGTGCTCACTTACAGCGAGACGCAATGTAGTTTCACCCTCGTCCGCCCGCCCGCCAACTAATGAGACTTGCGGAAATATTATACTTTTAATGAAATGAGACAACTTGCGGAAACGCAATTAACCAACTAATATCAGATATTTAAGCTTGAAATTAAATAGATTAATACATATGTATTAACTAACACTCTGTACCTACTTCGTTTTTTTAACAACAGCTGCACATAACTTTCTGTTGTTTTGTCAAAAATAGCTATACAACTCTATGCCATTAACAATAAGGTTGATGTTTTCATATATTTGAAGCAATGGCTGTATAGATATTTATGCCTTTGACTTTATATGATTATTAAAAATTCGATACAGTTCCGTAAACCTTATTTTATTACTTTACAAGCTAAGAGTATAAAATACACTTGAAATCAAGTAACTGTAACCTATTTACAATTATTTTACGTAATAGTGATGCAAAGTTACAAACATTGGGTACCTATGCGAGGATAAAACTACTGGCTTCCGCGCAACCATATATCAGTTTTACTCTGCAGTTGGGCACAATGGCAATGTTTTAACGCATTTTTATACCAAATATAGGGAAAATAATGAACCGTACCGCGCGGGCGTCGAATGAATTAAAACTAATGGAACAGTTAATTTCTCATGAGGATAAAGCGGAGCGGCCGAACTCCGGCAGATTCTGCTCTGCGACTCGCATACTCCCACGCTATTCGCCGCCTTTTTAGGGTTCCGTAGGTACAGTCAACCAATTTGATTCCTAAGCTATCATAGAACTTTATCGTAGTAACAAATTTTATTTATCTATGACAATGCCTATTGAGTGACGTAAATGTCATTATGACAAGGTTCCGTGGTGGCCTAGAAATAAAATTGGTTGATTGCACCTCGAAAGGAAAAATTTAATCTATAAACATAGATTCACTTCCTTCTCCATCTGTCTGTATGTCAGTTCCTTTTTTAGGAATGCGTGGAAGTATCAAGTTGAAATTAATATCAAATACTTGAAACCTAAAATCCCAAGGGGTTGTGAAAAAATTGAGTTTCTGGACTCGCGTACTTAGTTAAAAAATACAACCAACCGTTGCAATTAAAACATATAATATAATATACAGTAAACAAATTTGATTCCTAGGCCACCATAGTACCTACCCTATCATAGTAAATGAAAGTTCCACGGAAAGAACATGTCAAGTATGAATAGTAAATTTTTTAGAAAATTGAGATTTTAATCTCAAAATGTAGAGCTCGCAAAGTACTATAACTTACTGAAAATCCATATCCATACTAATATTATACATGCGAAAGTGTGTCTGACTGTTATCTCTTCACGCTTAAACCACTAAACCTATTTAGATAAAATTTTGTCATTGAGATATTTTGAGTCCCGGGAAAGGACATAGGATAGTTTTTATCCCGAAAAATTGCATAGCTCCCGCGGGATAGCGATAAACGAATTCTTCGCAGACGGAGTCGCGGGTAACAGCTCGTAATATTTATTTTTTTCACTTCCAAAGAAATGGTTACCATAGTAATTGTTCGTGATGGATGACTAACTTTCAAACCGCTATAACTCAAAAAGTTGTTTAGGTGACAGTTGTAACATGTTCTTTCGTATACCCTTCAAATTTCAAATAGTTTTTTTTCTACAACAATGCTTATTGAATGAAGTAAGATGCCACAGCAACGAAATCCTACGGTGGCCTAGTACTGTATGCTTAGTATAAGTTTTACGTCACCAAAATACTTCTCGATCGCGTTTACGTAAAAATTTCAATTCTATGGAAACATGGACGCGCGGCCGCGGAACGCTGTCCATGTTTCCCTAGTAATTGATTTTTTTACGTAAACGCGATCGAGAAGTATTTTGGTGAAGTAAAACTTATACTAAGCGTACTGTCTGTTGATATCTTCTAATATATAAAAATCTCGTGTCACGGTGTTTGTTATTGAACTCCTCCGAGACGGCTCGACTGATTTTTATGAAAGTTTTTTCGCTGTATTCGGTAGGTCTGAGAATAGGTCGTAGGCTATTTTTTTATACCTACCCCTATTCATTCTTTGCAGACGGAGTCGCGGGCACAGCTAGTAGAATTATAATATTTGGCAAGAAATAAGGCCTTACAGAGTATGTAAAGGGAAAAGTCATAAAGTCAATATTCCGCAATCATTTTTTTTTATAGAATTACGAGAATTTTATACATAAGATATGAAAGTATAAACTTATTTTAAACTGCTTTTAAAATACGGAACCTTCAATGCGTGAGTCAGGCAGGTTTTTTTTCACACAGCAGCATTAAACCACGCTCCCTCCACAAATACAGATGCAATCGTTGTAAAGCAAGCAATCTTGCTTTGTACCTCTAACAAATTATTTTATTTGCCCGTAAAAAAGCCAGCCGGACTTCACACGAATTGGGGGAAATGTTTGGGAAAAGAATGCAGTTTTAGTACTTAATGCCACAAATGCAGGCAGCTGGTACTAAAGCTGTATTTTTACTTTATGAAATGTTAGTTGCACCGAGGTACTATCGAGCAAGTACCGAGTACATCTTCTTTCTAATATATAAAAATCTCATTCACGGTGTTTGTTATCGAACTCCTGCGAGACGGCTTGTCCGATTTTTATGATTTTTTTCTCTATATTTGATAGGTCTGAGAATATGTCGTTGGCTATAATTTATAAGGCAAAACAACGTATGTTGGGTCAGCTAGTATAACGATAATAAAATTAGTTAAATCTCTGAAGTAAATTTTTAGACTGCAATACTACATAATAATATGCGTCTAAGATCCCTTCCGCTGCTAACAAAGGAGCTGATTACTTTAAAACGGCTGAACCAATTATGATGAAACATGTCTAAGAACCAACGTCAAGAAACCCGCTTTCAAATAAAAAAACCGCATCCAAAACGGTTCACCTGTTTAAGAGCTATGATGCCACAAACAGATACACACACACACACACACACACACACACACACACACACACACACACACACACACACACACACACACACACACACACACACACACACACACACACACACACACACACACACACACACACACACACACACACACATCGTCCTTACCGACGAAAACTGTCCTAATGGCTGTCAGAGCTTTTTTCATTTATTTAATTTTTACATTCTACTGTGCACGCATTCTACGTCCATTTTACGCATCTTTCATTCTAATAATTAATTGTTTTAATAAGTTAAGTTAATTATTTTTCTTTAATCGTTAGCAAATACTCTTTTCAATACATTTTTAAGATAAAACTAGCTTTTGCCCGCGACTCCGTCCGCGTGGAATTAGTAATTTGGGCAGCTTATTTTTTTTATCCAATTTGCTTTTTCATCAATTATGGCTCTCCTTAGTTCCTCGATTATAAAAAAAATTACCCCCCCCCCGCAACCCCCCCGCACCCTCCAACCCGCTCCCTCCCGCACTCCCCCCGCACAGCAACCCCGAACCCCCCCCCCCACACCCCTTCGCACCCCCCGCATGCCCTCCCACACAGCACCCCCGCACACCCGCGTTCGTCCCATCCCAAGTAAAGCGTGCCCTATAGAAGTTTTACTTCAAGTTTTTTTTTGTCAAATATCTTGAAAACGGTGCATCCTACGGCAAAATCAATGGAATTTTAATCCTCCCTCCAAAGCCCCCTCACCCCCTTGGTGTTTTGTCAAATATCTTGAAAACGGTGCAAATCAATGAAATTTTAATCCCCCCTCCGAAGCCCCCGCACCCCCTCCCCCGCACCCTCACCCCTCCTCAACCCCCCCCTGGTGTTTTTGTCAAATATCTTGAAAACGGTGCATTCTACGGCAAAATCAATGAAATGTTCATCCCCCCCTTAAAACTCCCGCACACCATCCCCGCACCCTCACCCCCTCAACCCCCCCCCCCCCCTCCCCCCCCTCTCCCACCCCCCTGGTGTTAGCACTGAAAGAATTTTTCAAATCGGAGTAGTAGTTCCTGAGATTAGCGCCTATATAGAAGTTTTATTTCAAAACCCCCGATTTTGAAACAATCTTCCGCTCCGCTCCGCTCCTATTGGTGTTAGCGTGATGATAATATAGCCTATAGCCTTCCTCGATAAATGGGCTATCTAACACTGAAAGAATTTTTCAAATCGGAGCAGTAGTTCCTGAGATTAGCGACCATAGAAGTTTTACTTGAAAAACCCCCGATTTTGAAACATTATTCCGCTCCTATTGGAGTTGGCGTGATGATATATAGCCTATAGCCTTCCTCGATAAATGGGCTATCTAACACTGAAAGAATTTTTCAAATCGGAGCAGTAGTTCCTGAGATTAGCGCGTTCAAACAAACAAACAAACAAACAAACAAACAAACATACAAACAAACAAACTCTTCAGCTTCATATATTAGTATAGAGTATTTAACTGAGAATATAACTACTAAAAATAATTATTTTTTAAATAATCTACTTACGATAAAAAAAACCATACACATACTAAAACACTGTCAAACAATATCAATAACACTGTCAAAAAATGCAATAAATTAAATACTTTTCTTGATATTCAAGTTTATTAAATGGCCACAATTGCGACGCGGCTAATTTTTACGTAGAAAAAAGCCACTATCGCCGTTAGGGATCTTTTAACACCTCTATTTTTGTGTCGGGGGTTAAAAAATACCGTCCAATGACATTTTATCCTTGATTGTTTCATTTTTGGTTGCAGAAATTTATTTAACCGGAGATTCATTAGTTATCGTTATAATAACTTGGTGCAACTTACTCTTAGTCTTAGAGTAAACATCCTACCGTTACCGTTATAGTGTGTACACAAAACTGTTAGAATAACGAATAAATTGCCTCAGTTTATTTTCATTTTATACAAAAGTTTCCACGGACTTGTTTAGTTAGACGTTCGTTTACACACCAAGACCAACTCGATCGACGTTATAAACTTCCCGCATGAATCAAACAGAACGGAATACAAGCAAATCATTGCATTTGCATCCTTTCACACAAAAGCAGCAGCGTGAAAGTACCTTTTATAAAATCATCTTACTTACGTGTTTTGATTTTATGTTCGAATATTATTATTTATAATTGTTTTATTCTACAATACTGCAGTTACGAAACTAATAAATTTATCTATAATTAAATTAATTAAGCAAAAGTCAAACCATTTTGCCCATGTTTTTGGCGTATAAAAATCTGTTTTTCTTACCTACTTCATTATAAGAAAATTATATCCTTCCTTGATTCCTGCAACTTTCTGTAAAATATGTTCGGTGCCCCTACTTGTATGAAGTTCGGATGTCAAAAATACCGGGCAAGTGATATTTTATCCGTTATTTATGAATGTGTATTTTGATAACCATGGCTTTTGACGATTTTGTATGAACACATTTAAAAAGTTGTACTTTCTGGTCGCATAAACTTAGGAACTTGATTTTTACGAAGTGATCCTATGAGTTCCTTTTTCGATTTGAAGTACACAACCTTAAAAAAAGAGAGGCTAGTTGCGTTAAATGTTTAATTTTACTACGTTTAAGCCGCTCGCCTTTGTTACAAATATATGAAATAAAGTTACGGTAATATTTCTAAAAGCAGAACGGTCGCTTGGTCAGCGCCATCTATTGATTGCAGACAAAGTTAGAATGTCATCTTGAAAGCCGAGGTATTTCAACCTTTTTGGATTCTTCTTTAAAGATTAAATAGTATCTCACAGGATACAGGGATTTAAAGTATCTTATGTCTCAATAAAAATCTTGTCTAAATCCTAAATCCGTTCAGCCTTTATTGCGTCTGAGGATATGACAATGAGTATGACTAACTAACATCTAAATTATCTTCACGAACTTTCTCATTTATTTATGAGTCGTTTTCAAAAAAATTGTACATCGATTAAAGGCTTAATGAAAACAAAATCACGAGCATGTCCTTTGTGTAACGAAAGTTAGTCAACAAAAAAAATCAATTAAGTTTTGTTTTGATTAAAGCCCTTAATTGTAAACACATTTTTGAAAAACGAATTTTGTAATATGATATATAATTGCAATTATAAAGTACATAATAAATAAATAATAAATGTAACGTTGCGTGTGCTCTGCCTACCCCCTTTGGGATCACAGGCGTGATTTTATGTTTGTGTGTGTGGGTGTGTGTGTGCATAAAGTTAATGGAAGTTGTTCTTCAACTGTAAAGCAGAGCTTAGAAGACTTAACTGAAGCATTCATCTTAAAATAGTCCACCAGTGCCGGATATTACTTCATTCTGGGCAGACAAGACAACGGACGCTCCCGTCTCATACGAGAAGATAAATTATGTATGACATGGATATCTTGGACCTTTGCAGGTCCATATACTAAGCTTTAGGTATTTCTTTAACCTTTATTAAAAAGTAGATGTCGTCATAGAACGGGTAGCATTCAAAGAGAACTCAATGTGGAACACTTACATAACTACTTAATCTCCTTGATACTTATTACTTGAGATATCATCATGAATTCATGACATTTTGTAAACGCACTAAACTTGTTCTAGTATTTGTCCCTTATCTATTTAGTATCTATTAGGACTTGTCATTGCAAAAGGACACCAATATTATTTTGTAATCGAGAAAAAATTATAAATGTATATATTGGAATTATAGTATTCGCATTATAAAACCAACAAAATAAATCCAAGAGCATTATTAATATTCTTTTTCTATTGTACCTACCTGAGAGTTAGAAAAATAAAATTATAAAATAAATATCCACACGATAATTTTGCATTCTCGTAATGTATTCGCAACATCATCAAGGGAATAAAAAACAGCCAAACATAATAAGAAAAAAATGTTGTCTTTGTTCTGTGGATACAAAGTTAACGACTTTGAGCCATCAAACTTAAGTCCTTCTTACTCTTCTTGTTCTAAAAGGATACCTGGAAGAGATGCTCTGAAGCAAAAAGGCCACCTATTTCTTACTTTGTAATTATACAATACAATACAATACAATGACTCTTTATTGTACACCAGGAATAGTAAGCAATACAGAAAACAGGTACACAGAGAGTAAGTTACAAGGTAAGCAATAGGCGGCCTTATCGCTTAAGAGCGATCTCTTCCAGGCAACCCTTTACCAGAAAGAAGGAAGGACTAGTTTACAGCAGGTGGTGCATCAACAGTGGATCAGAAAATTAAAACGCAACAAAAATAGTACATCTACTCATACATATATCGTACATATAATAGGTACACGTCTAAAACAAATATAAGCATTGGGATAATTATCTCTATGTACCTCATTTTTCGTATTGCTTATTATATAGTGTTCAATGAAAAGTAATTGTATTGTACAAGTTAAGTATGAAGTATCTTTTTCTATTTATTTTTTTATTTTCTTCAACTTCATTTTTTTATTACTTTTACGGTCATCCCGTGACCCGTTGTATTTAGTTTGAAATATATGGTTTCACGGGATGACCGTAAAAGTAATAAAAAAATGAAGTTGAAGAAAATAAAAAAATAAATAGAAAAAGATACTTCATACTTAACTTGTAAAAGTTGGCCTAGTAGCGCCATCTCTTGGTCCAGGTGAGCGGGTAGCTCCGAAGGAGTGTTGAAGTCTCTCGGTAGAGGGTATAACATAGATGCGCTTTATCACTGCCTAAATGTGATTATAACAGACTGAAGTGTACGATGTATGGGAAAGATTCGTCGCTAACTTCTAGACCAGTGATGGTGTAGGGGTAAGCACGCAGCACGGAACGCTGAGGACCTGGGTTCGATTCCCAGCATTGGTCTTTTTTCTGGGGTTTTTTCTGTGCATCTATATTTCAGTTTGTATTTAGTTTGAAATAATTGTATTGTATTGTTTTACCCTCATTGAATAGGCTAAAAGTACGCCTGGACCTGTAGGTACCTAGGTACGGCCTAAGAAGTCGCTTTTGTACTTTTGTGTCATATTTCAAACTTCACAGTATAACTGGTTATTGCGACAAAGTAAGTACTTTATACAGAAATATATCGAGATAGAGATAGAAGGAAAGAGTGTACGTACCTCGTCTGCCGAAAAGTGGTCCAAACGGATAACTTGCTCGCCGCGAACTTTAGTCTGCTCCCGACCGCGGTCTGCGTGCGACGTCAGGTTTTAAAAATAAAATGACTCGTTGTTCAGTAATTAACTGTTCAAATACTACAGATAAAGTTGGAGCTGTTAGTCGAGGTATTTCCTTTCATTGGTGAATACTATTTGTCCTAAAATATCTGTTATTAATTAAAAAACGATTTATTTTATTATTTTCATCAGAACAGTAGCGGGCGATTGTGTATCCACGCTAGCTTTCCATTGCGGCTTTAATTTGACGAGCCAGACATGGCGTGCGTTCAAAACCAGCGATGTAAAAATATGCTATTCAAACTGTCGAGTCACGTCCAAGGTCGATTTATCATTTTTTCTGTCAAAAGTAAGAATAGTGATGTACAGTACACTATCGCAGTTCTTACTCGATTAAAATCGATTTTGAAAGCAGAGGAAATGATAATTACGTTTTTATATTATTATGTAGCTATATAATGTACGTAGTGCAAAGCAAATATTATTAACAAACAGGTTATGGTTACTTCTATATTACAATTTTAGTTTAGTTTTCCGAATGATGCTCATATTAAAAATAAATGGATTGAAAACAACTGGTCGTAAAAAATGGTTTCCTACAAAAAAACTCTAAGATTTGTTCTATACATTTCCACGAAGACACCTTTACTGGCCCATCAAAGTACCGACGAGTAATCAGTACAGCTTATCCGACTATTGGTATTGATGTAGTGATGATGTCATAATATGATGAAAAGGTACACATTTACATAAGGTACTGTACTGAACTCGTTATATGGGTATTAATTTTTTTGAAAAAGTTTCAATAACAAACCTTGTTTAATGAGAGCTGTCAAAAAAAAGAAAAGAAAAAGGGGGAATTGGGGGTTTGACAGGAGAGATGTCAGGAATAAAAACGAGATAACGTAGTAAAATAAATCAAATAAAAATAAAGTAATCCTTATAATTTGATCCACGATTGTGCGAGTGAAGTGTCGTGTGGTGTGTGTGTGTATTTTCCAACGGTTATTTCCTCATACTTTCCACAAATGCGACAACTTGAAATTACTATGAATTACGACGTTGGAAGTTACAGCAACGAAAGCTTTATAATAAACAACAGTTGATTTATTTACCAATCATATAGCGAGACCTTGTAAAGCTGAGGGAAGGCTTCGCCTAATCAAAGATAGCTATATTTGGTTTCCAAAGAAGGAAACATCGAGAAATGTCAACTTGATGTCTAACCTAAGGGACAGACGAGTGAAGTTATAATAACAACAAGCTTGTGATATTGTGTTTGGGATTAAATGACTATAATTCAGTGTCTATTAAATCGGGAATGTTCTAGTAATGAGAACTGTGTAGAGAATTAAATGGTGTATCAGTGTGAAGTACTGCCGTGAGTCCAAAATGATATTTCGCAGGTTAATTTAACTATTTTCAGAAATAGCGGGAGCCTAGAGGCGCGTGACGTCAGCTGTCATGTGGAATAGAAGAATAGAAGTGAGGAGTCTACGTCAAAGGATGATGGAGCGAAGAGCGAGAGGAATCACTTGACGTGTAAGTCAAAATACTGATGTCTTATTGGGGATTTATGGGGAATTTGGACAATGGAGTAGTGATGAAATACATGAAAATATGACAGGGATTAAAGTGATGACCGGAAATCTAATAATAATTTATATCTTAAACCAAAGCATTATGGACTTATTCCCAGTATATTATTATATCCATCATACGTCAGGCATTGGAACTATTGGACTAATATAATTGACATCGCAGGAATACATGATCTATGAAATCTCCTGAATCATATCAGGATTGAATAATGATTTTGATACAATATTAATATATAATTTGTTTGACATGGATATCCATTCACTGGATATGACGGCGGGTTCCTGATCAGAGTTCTGCTGAGAGCTGCGAGATGCAGTAAGCTGTGAGGAGAGCTGCTGGAGTATGGAGATGCAGACTTCGGGGCTGTATGCTGGGAACGCGATGCGTTTGGACCATAATCTTAGCTAAGTGTCTTTATAATTTTATTTAACGTGGCAGTAGGAACTTATACGAATATTAAGAACTTCTATCAGTTATATCAGCCCTCAGTATATTTTAATCAAACGCGATCTTAACTTAAACCTACCAGGGTTGACTCGTGCGACTAAAAATTTATTGAAATTATACATATAGAACAAAACTACATAGTAAGATAGATGTTTAGGTCAACGAAATTTAAGGTTCAATTTTAAACAAAATTTTGATGACTGACAGTTAATGTCAAGATGAGTAATAGGGTTCTATTTAGCTAATACAAATAAACATGACAATAGGTTTAAATATTCAAATTTTAGAACAGGCCAATTGAATCTTTGTTTAAATAAATTAGAATGTCTATTGGCATTTGATATCGAGAAACCACTTTGGGTTGAGCTATACAATGTTTTGAATTGATTTTATTTTTATTGTCTTTTCTCTTGGAATTATTATTTAAATTTAAATCTTTTTGAAATCCGAAAGGAATTATCTTCGATAATTGACAGTGGATCTGAACAATATTCTGACTGAGAACCTTGTGCGTTTATGTTGTCGTACCTTCGTCTTGAAGTAATATTTGAAGTGAATATTATCTAAGCTACCGGAGATCTTGTAACCTACTGGGGAACCTATCTTCGATAATACCACAGAGTATTTAAACAGTGAAACAGTCGTACCTCCTAGGTAAGAACTCCCAGTATAATTTTAATAGGGTTTATTGCTATTTAACCTTGTGGTTTTACTATGAATTTATTTTTGGGAAGTAATTGATCAATTACTGATAGAAATGGATAAACGGCCATATTATTACTGTTTATTATCTTTGTTGTGCTGTTATACAAGTCCATTTAGGTTTAAGGTGTATTGTATTATCTATTTTATTTGTTCTTGTGGAAGAATATCATTTTCAAAATTCATCCCTTGATTTTGGTATAAAATCTGTTAACCTATTAGAACCTAGAATGGGGTTTTCATAATACTTGAGACTAAATTAAACCACTAATACTTACCAGTCCTCAATATTAACCTTGAATTTAATCAGACCAGTATAGAGAAAGTATTTCCCACACTTCTATCCGTACTATTACTCTGAGAGTGGGGAAGTGACAATACTGGTAGGCACAAATGCCAGTATAGTTACGACCGATCAAGTGGAATGGTCCTGATAGCACGCAGATACACCATCACGTACCATAGTACAGACGATACAGTTGCGATGGCTAGGCTACGCAACAGTTGATGTGAAGCTTTCATGATGCGGTCTGTAGATTATCAAAATTATTATGTTGGGTGCGAGGATTGGCGATATACGTATGGTCTCCACGGGCCAATTCTGCCTCTGGCGTGCTGAAAGTTGCCCCCCAGTGTTCGGTCTGACCAATCGACACGTAGTGATTATGCGTAATCCAACGGGGTGTCTACTTACTCGCTCGGCAATAGGTGTCGTTAGTGAGGTTGCGGCTAAGGATAAAACATCCCTCGAGGTGATCCGTGCAGAATTGGGTGTCTTAGGGAGGTACGTGGTGGGAGGCCAATTACTCGATCTGGGTTGTAGACCAAGTAATGGAGCGTCCTTCAGCTTACTCATACACTAATCGAAGTACCTTCTTATTATACTAGAGTCTAAAGGGGGGAATATAAGTAGTCTCAAGTGAGTAGGGTAGTTACTCCGTGTAAATTTTAGGAGTAATGAAATCCTACCACAGGGGTAACTACATTCTTGTTTGTCCTCTTACTCATTTGGTGACTGATACATACGATCTATAGACGGGTGACATAGCTTGTTATTCCCTTGCAATGGTCGTGGTAGGTTCGAGGAAGAGTGACCAGTGAGGCGTCGAGCTCTACTGGACGGAGCGGGGAGAGGGCTCCTCCTATACGAATATAAACCATATTGCTATACAATGTCTTCTAGAGCAAATAAATAATACTAATTGTTAAACCTTTGTCCATTTCTGTCTGTGGATTTATATTTAAGAATTTATACATATATTCGCTATAATCTACCTATTTGCATAAGTATGTAAAGTCTAATAGTTCACCTAGTTGTGAACCCCGGTCACTATTATCTTAAAATTAAATCACAACGTAAAAACGGTACAAATTAGACGATCACGCCAAAACAAAGAAAATATTATCGAAGCCCAAAGGCTTAGCACAGTACCAACCTACATTTATATTTTTCGATTTGAAATTCTGACCTTTCTCATTTCCTCTGTCGAAAATAATTATCATTTCCTCTGTGCATAAGAATCGGTTCCTTAATCGATCTGTGAATCGATGCTTTTGAATTGTTTTCGCGCGGCTTATGTTTCCCATCACTAAATTACACTCGTTACGTCAAAGTACCTACGCAAGATGTTACAGGCTCGGTCTCGCTACAAATTGCCGAGCTTTTTCCTTCTATCTCGATATATTTCTGTGGTACTTTATGTGTTCAGCGATTTCTGAGCCCGACTGTGCATGCGCATAAAAATATCGACATACTTACTTACCTACCTAACAATTTTCTTGCTCTTAGGAAAAAAAGCGAAAAATATCTTAAGTACAATATAATTTATTGTCTTTTTAAGCACAAATGATGCCACTGGCATATTCTTTCTTAGATTCTGTTCATATTCTAAGGAGTCAATAACCTCCTAACGGTTTTCTGACCTCGAAAAATTTCACTTCCCTATTTTCTTTACCGCAGTCGCCCACTGTAATATCCAGAGCAAACTTGAACTGTCGACGATTTTGCTCCCGAAAAGTTATTTCGCTAAAAGTTGCGGTCTGGCTAAATAGGAAATTAGGTAGGTAATCTCCTGTAAGCAGGCCCGCTTATTAGTAAATGTTAGAATAGCAAGCTAAAAACTTCATTTCTTGAAGGCAGGGAGTAATTAATATACACAAAGACAAATTAGGCTTTACAACGATGCATCTTTATTATTTAGGTTGGGTCTATGATTTGCAACTTAAGACTCTATCTTATGGTCGCGGGTGAGCAAAGTAATTGTTTCAGTTAATTTATTTGGACCTCCGTAAAGTAACGCCTGATTCAATAAATTTTTAGTCTAACATCTGGTAACATAGTGAACGGTTGCGATACTCTGAGTATCAGTACCTCTACCATGAGTTTACACTAGTTTACGTGACCGTACTCGCTAGCGACGGCGTAAATTATTTGTATGGATAATTGTACTTCCGTAAGTGACCGCTAGAGGCGCTGTATAATTCTCCATACAAATAATTTACGCCGTCGCTAGCGAGTACGGCCACGTAAACTAGTGTAAACTCATGGTAGAGGTACAGTACCACTACCATGAGTTTACAATGACCGTACTCGATAGTGACTGCGTAAATGATTTGTATGGAGACTCCATTACGCTTAGTATAAGTTTTACTTCACCAAAATACTTCTCGATCGCGTTTATGTAAAAAAAACAATTACTAGGGAAACATAGACAGCGCCTCCGCGACGCGATCGAGAAGTATTGTTGTGAGGTAAAACTTATACTAAGCGTACATATAAATCATTTACGCAGTTGCTATCGAGTACCGTCACTGTTATGTAAACTCATGGTAGTGGTACAGCTCTGGTTGAGTTCGAAACGCGTCAGTGTAGTTTGGTGTTGGTGATAGTTGGGTTTGTGTGATTTGTGTCTGTTCGTACAGTGTGGAGGTGGAGGAACTGCATGAACACACTTTTTTTTGCATAAACGTAGCTATCTTAAGGTCTCGGATGAGCAAAGTAATTGTTTTAGATCTTTCGAAAGATAAAAGACCGAAAGTCGATTATTTAACTCGTCGATATGTTAACAAGTACGGCGGATTCTATAATACAATTGCTACATAATTACGTACCTACGTAAATACGTATCTACTACTTACCTAAGACTGTAACAATCATTCTACGAGTTCGATTCATTAGCCACGAACGATTCTGAAGCAACAAATAAATTCGTTATTACCGCAGTGAACGTGATAGGACGAGCTATGGGTCATTCTTCGGAGGGCCAAATTACAGCGTCCAGGCAGAAAAAGTACCCGCAATGTACAAATAATTGGCTAGAATATTTTTTATACATTACTTTAGCACTTAATCTAACTGGGGCACGATTCCTTTTTTGTTTAAAGTAAGTATAATTAAGTGTAAATGATTATCAAACCTCTAAAACCTTATTCCCTTGGTGCGTCCATTGCCCATTTTGTGAACAAACTACCCCGAAAAGAACATGTTATGTATTGAAATCAAGTATTGTATTTAGTTAAATAGTTACAATATAAGTCATTGGTTTAAAAGAAAAAATATGGTTCCTAAATTTATCGCAGTTTTTAAAAAAAAACGATCTTAAAGCTTTGTCCAGAGTTAAGCTATGATTCCCTTGGTGCCTCATTCAACATCCTGCTGATCCCTACTTAAACGTCATATGACGCTTTGTGATCGCGGGGCTCGATAAACGTCAGTAACGCTTCCAGCATGGCCGGGAGAGGTCGTGACTCGACGCTGAAATTATTAGCTATGGAGGTAAATATATGATTACCTTGGCTTTGGTTCACTGTGATTCTGATTCTCTTGGACTTACATATAAAATTTTGTGCATGCAATTGGTACATAGTGCTAAGTAAAAAGAAAAGTACATTACTGCCTGCATATGTTGAATTAGTAGTAATTATTATAACAATAACAGTTTCGGCAGAATCGACAAGAAACATACATATTCTTATTTCCCTGGTTCTTATTCCCTTGGGTTTAGAACAAGGGAATCATAGTTTTCTTGCGTTTTCTTGTAAAGAAAAATAGTTTTGTTTTAATTCGCTGATTTATTCATTTAGAAATGTATTCAATTGATAGCAGGTCTCAAATATTACATTCTCTTCAATGTTCTACTTTTTTATTCCCCTGTCCTTTTGTATGATTCCCTTGGCGTTTTTCTTATTCCCTTGGCGTTATATCTTATTCACCTGTCATTTTTCTTATTCCCCTGGCACTGAAATCTTAAAGTAGTATATTTCAATACCAAACTGACTAAAATTAATGCCTATTCGATAAATCTGCTTATAATTAAATACAATTTCATATTTTATAATAAATAGGTTGAAAAAAGTAAAAGTAAAAAACGCCAAGGGAATCAGACGGAGAATCCGATTCCGAAGAATGACCCCTATCTGTGACTCGGTACAAACGTGTGTTAATAAGGGCCCGCAATAAGTCAGCAACAATTATTCTGAGTCAAAATCAATCCACGATATTAATTTTGCCACCCTCATAAGGCACGCGCTACAGACAAATAGCTCTGAAACTAATGCAATATTCCGCTCACGTTTTACCCCACAACTATGGATAACTGAGGCTGAAGATACAAAGAGAGACTAAGCAACTGCTAAACTTATTTCTTTTCGGTTTTGAGACGTATAGTTAAGCTCTTACTTTTATTCCACGATGCAACTCCGAGTCAAGATGCCTTTGAGTGGGTAAAGAAGTTACCTCGCGTTGCGAGTTCTATGTTATGTCAAGTGATGCGGAGAATTTAAATTTGTAATACATTTTTCAACTGCAGCTGCCATGTTTCGAACTTTACTACGTATCAGAATATCTACTCTATAGGTATTATTGACAAGCGAGTAATTGGGAGTACCTACTATGCTAAAAGCAAAGCTGTTTTAAAATTTTGTTAATGTGGGATACCTATCTTAGCAGGTGATTTGGTTAATTTGACAGAACACACCGGTTTATTTCAAAAAATTCAATTGTGATAAGCAACCCCGCCAAACCCCCCGTACCTACATTCCCGCGTCAAAGGCGTATAACCGGTAACTACATTTTCAATCAAAAATTCCTACGAAAAAACAAGGATGTTCAATGTTAATAACAAACTGTCTGGAGGAATATTCCGGACTCATTTTAGAACATTCTGTTGGTAGCTGTCTCTATAAATAGATAAGATACCTACCAAAAAACTTAAATCTTTTTGGTTTTAACTCCTTCTCACCCCGGAATTCACAATAGAAAGCTTTACCAAAATTTGCTCTCATGTCTTATGTCAATTTGCGTTAGCCAATTTGGCATTAATTAACTAACTAAAGGCTGGACATGATTCTTAAATCGAAGCCCGAAGGCAAGGCTCCACCACCTCTTTTTATAAAAGGTAAGTTTATGAGTTAAGGTTAAATCAGCGGCATATTCTTCTTGCAAAGGAAAGGGGAGATGTTCGCGAAACATTTCAAAAGGAGTGCGAAGGCGGCACGTCCCAAGCCTTTCGCGTGTCTATGCCTGCTAATTAGGTCGAACTATAGAGGCCAATCATTCTTACACTGCCTAAATTATCCCTTCTATCGACTCATTGATGTGAACGAATCATTCGCGTTTGTTAATTATTGCCTAGCAATTTTGAACCTTGGTACAAATTAAATGAACAAATTCTTGCACATGGTATAGGTATAACATAGCATAGGATGATTAATCTAAATAAACAGACAAGTAGGTACTTTATCGTGTTTAGCAAAGTACTTACGTACGTATTTACGTAATTTGGGATCTTTAAAACTCGGGCTAACGTGCCCACTAAACATTTAGCTGAGCGTTACACACTTAATGCAACGAAAATTTGCACTTTAAAGCTTAACTTAAGGTATTTGAAAAATAATCCCTGAATTTAAATATTACAATAGCAAACCTGAAAATATTTTCAAAGACCCCACACCATAGAGGGAAAAATAAAAAAACCTGTCAAGTGCGAGTCTCACTCGTACAAGGCTTCCATATTCCGTACCCCTGTCTTGTATGACGACCCCCTTTAATTTTGAACTTTATTTTATTTTTAGTATTTTTTGGTATCGTGGCCACAGTAATACAATAGTCATAATCGGTGAAAATTCCAAGTGTCTAGCAAAGTAAGTATTAGATACAGTCAAATTAAAAATATAAGTAGAACCCTGTAACAGACAGACGGACGGACAGACAGACAGATTGCGGAGCCTCAGTATAGGGTGACTGACTATACAAGACTAAAACTACTAAGTATTAAATTAAAATAACTAAAACTAAACCTAATTAAAAAAGAGAGGCGGGCCTCTTGGCATGGTGTCCATCACGCAGGCAGCATTCCCGCGCTGAACTGCGATTGCTATTCTTTGCGCGAGAAAGCTGCCGGCGCGATGGTTGCCTGTTGCCTCTCTTAACCTATTGCTGAGCTCCCTGTGCTGCTCCAGTGCACCCTTACCCCAAGGACCTAAAGTCTGGACGCCTAAAGCAAAGAAATGATATTGGGCGCCGAGACAGCTATATTTTGTGACCTTGAGGCGTTCCCAGGCGTCTGCCGCCGCCCCCGCACGTTTAGTAGTTGCTGGTAGGTAGGACGCCGCCAGGGTGTCTGTACAGGTGGCGTCACACCACACACCAGCGCACGGCCAGTTTTCCAGGGTATCAACGACATTCCGTCAGGGCGCTTGGCATCGCTCCGCACAATCTGGGGCTCCAGAGCAGCGGGAACGTTGGCACTAACGAGCGCCCTTCTGAGAATGTCATTAAGAGCGGCGTGGCGGGACAGGCGGCCGGCGCCCTAGGAGCAAGAGAGACCATGGTGGCCGAGTCGGTCCACTGGAGCCCCATAAGAAACACAGTTGTTACTTGCACAGATCCCAACTCCCAGCTGGCGACCAGCAGCTACGCGTAGAGTGTCTGGGTCGATAAAAGTTACAGTGTTAGGCGAGGGGTATGCATGGAGCCAGTAACCAGATTCTGGCTTGGACACAGCTAACAGTCTGGCCCGGTCCCTGCCTGTTGAAGGTTCTATTAATGTCTGTAAGGTGGCGATGGAGGCTATTGTATCCCAGGCCCTTTGCCTATGTGGTTTGGACGGGAGATTTGGGCTCGGTCCAACTAGCCAGGCATTCGTGGCCTCGTTCAAGCATGCAATTTCGCAGTTAATGCCCGCTGGGGCTTTAAGTATTCTACCTGAGAGATCTAGCGTGTTGTGGATCGAAGACAGGAATGCCGGCAAAGCTACACTTGAAATTTTGCGGGTTCCCAAGCCGCCGTTCCTTATCGGTAAAGCGGCTTGGGTCCATGTATTTACACCTTTAAGTATATGTTTTTTCTTTCCTGTTTATCCTTAGCCATTAATACGTGTACCTATTTTTTTATTAAATTTAGTTTTTAAGTAAATATTAAATGCAATATTTAATTAAAAAATCACCCAAGGCCCGTCTGGCAGCTCGCCGTCTCTCCGGTACCTAATAGTAGAGGAGCCGTGGAAGATCGACCTTCACCGATCTGTTAAGAGGGTACGATGGCTCAGATAATTTTGATGAAATGTCGCTGTCTCGCCCGAACCCCTCCGTGTCAGTACAGCCAGAGCGCACCTCTGCACGTCAGACCGTTAATAGGCGCGTAAAATTGATCAAAACAGCATTTCGTAATCCCCTGTTTTCTTCTCAAAAACTGGACCAATAAATTTATTTTTTTCATAAATAATTAGAAGACAGATTTAGCTATGCCCCTATGTTTTCCTTTTTTTGTTTATAGGAGGGATTCTTTTCTGATGAGTGTTTGAAAATGACGTTGAAATTGGGCAATTTTTTCAGTTTTTGAAAGCTCATATTTCTTATGTTAATTGAAATATGGAAAAAAAACGAAACATAGGGGCATAGCTGTGGTAGATACAGATTACACAGTAAAAAAAATTTGGCTCTAAAGCCATTATCCAGGGAGGAAACAGGGGATTACGTTTGTATGGAGAAATGGTGCGCATCGTACCCTCTTAACTCGATGAGACATATTTTTTATCAAATATTATTTATAAACAAATATGCCTATGATAACTTGCCTATCGAAAGGTGTTCATAGATTTTTTTTTTGTTTTATTGTGGAGTGCCTTTAGCCATCTTCCAGCTCCATCATCAGACCCTGGTTACCATCTGGGATCAAAGTACTCGTCAAGACGAATCAAACGAATTCAAACTCGATGGGGTAATTCGTAATTTCATTAATTCAGTATGGCCAAAGGCACTCCACAATAAAACGACACAACCTCATCGACTTTGGAATCGTTCGATTCGTCTTGACGAGTACTTTGATCCCAGATGATAACCAGGGTCTGATGATGGAGCTGGAAGATGGCTAAAGGCACTCAACAATAAAACAAAAAAAAATAGCTATGAACACTTTTCGATAGGCAAGTTATCATAGGCATATTTGATTATAAATAATGTTTGATAAAAAATATGTCTCATCGAGTTAACAGATCGGTGAACGTCGATCTTCAACGGCTCTTAGACCATAAGTGTAAGGCCGGCCGCCTTTATACCTGTGAGTTACTTCCGTAATATTTATGTAAGTTACTTACGGTTGGATTTACACTTAAAATAAAGTTACAGTAAATAATGCTTACGTAAGTTTTGTGATTTTTAACTTAAGTAAATTATTACATACCCATTTACATATAAGTACTTACAAAAACCAGTAACTACAACACCTTCTCATCGGCGACCAGTTCAAGCAACTGCTGCATAAATTATTTTAACAAATAAGAAGCGAAAGCAAAAGAAATGCTGGGTAAAACCTTGGCTAGAAAAAATAATGGCACGAGATGCCTTTGAAAATATTTTGAAAGAGTTGAGAAAGGAAGACCGAATCCAATTTATCAATTTTATAATAATGAATGCCACAAATTTCGGACTTATATTGGAACAAGTAGCACCAATAAAATTTAACTAAATTTATTCCTACGAGAGGTGGGGACGGTTGAAAATCCGTGAAAATTTTGAAATATTTTATCAAATGAGAAAAACTAGTAAAAAAAATTGATAATATTCACAGTATTATTGGTAATATATTTCGAATAGCATTTCTGAACGTTTCTGCAATAAACGTCACATTGACACATGACAGCAAAGCAACCAGCATTGACATTTCGGTGTCGATGGGTCAGTCGGGTCGGGTATAAAGTTTTTGCTCTATAAATGAAATGATTGAACTGACTGAATAGACCTTGTATTGCGTGACTAAAATAAGGTGGCTTCTCGTGTGTGGGAAATATTGAACAGCTATTTACATCCTTGTAACGAAATAAGACGCTAGAACGAGTCACGCGCCTGAATCTAAGGTATGTCCAACTTTTTAAATCCTAAATCAGTTTATTGATAGGAAGTAAATAGAAGAAACCTACCTTATGGAAAGCTATTTTAACGATGTTTGCAACAACATCATTTATTTCAGGATTGTTTATAATAAGGTAAATGCTCTCTGCTGGTCAAAACAAATGGTGAAATCGAGTCATTATTAGCAATGACGCAGCACCGTCGATAGTTTCGAATCGTACAAAAGATACTATAAATATTTTTATGTACACCCAAAGGTTTGAGTAGTTCCAGTAAGTAACTGTTAACCAATTCTTATGAAATTAAATTTTTGCTATATTTAAAAAAAAAAAAAACAGATTATATGAATGCTGATAAACATTTTAGGTATTTGAGGCAGTGTAAACCTTGTCCATTGATTGCTCAATATTTCTATGTATAATATGAAGTGGGGCTTTATCAAGCATATACCTTACATTCCATATATTCCAACTGATTGTATGTCTCAGCAAAATGAGATGGATTTATTATAAATTAATTTTAAGTAATAAGTAAATTTTAAGTAAGTAGTTTAAGCCCAGGATCGCGAATGTTGGCGCAATATGAGGGAGGCCAGGTCCAGCAGTGGACGGGCAATGGCTGTAGATAGATAGATAGAATTTTAAGTTACAAAAAATATTCTATTAAAATCTGAATCTGCCTTATGTTTTTTTTAGTAACAATTTCAAGGGCTAGCTATAGACTGGAATAAATTATCTGGCTTGTTAATTTTTTCACTCCTCAGACATAAAATTTAAATGTATTTAAAACTAAATTGCCTCAACAGTATTTTATTTTATACCTAGTATACATTAAAAACTCAAGGATTGTTTAAGCTCCAGTTCCCTCCGGCCAGGTGTGTGATTCTGTTTTTGACATTGTAAAGGAACTCTTAACTCACTATGCCTAGAATATCTGTTCTAAAATGGCTAACAGCTCTTGGGCCACTAATAGTTACTTACTCAATAACAAAATCTATTTTAGATAAGTGAAGGAACTTAAAATAGTGAATTCAAGTAAAGTTGTTATTTAAGGGTAGAGTTTAAAAAGTTAGACCATGTTAACTGGTAGATACTTAACCTTGCTAAATTACTGCTGGGAAAAATTAAATTGCTAAATTGCTGCAGCAGATTTTTTTTATAATTTTCCTGTTCAAAAATAAATTTGGTAGATACTTTAACTTCACTATGGTGAAAGATGGAAAGTAAAATGAACAATTGGTTGGTAATTTAATAATCTTTTTAATATTATTATTTATGTGAAGTGAGAACTGTCTTGTTATAATGTGAAGTTGCTTGGCAGTAGAACTTGTGTTTTTTACAATTTAACAAAAAAAAATCTGATGATAAATACACTACATCTACATCATCTCTTTACTATTATTAATTGGACCTACATACTTATGCAAAAATGAACTAATCCACAGACATGTCAATTTTAAATTTAGATTCTGTAGCAAGTTAGCAACAAAAGCAAAATTTAAATTTATTTGTTACTAGCAGTTGCCCATGACTCTGTCTGCAAAGGATTCGGTTATCACTATCCTGCGGGAACTATGCAATTTTCCGAGATGAAAAGTATCCTATATGTTAGTCCAGGTTATAAACTATCTGTGTGCCAAATTTCATAAGAATCCGTCAAACCGTTTTAGCATGAAAGAGTAACAAACATAAATACACCTACCTATATAAACTTTAGCATTCAGAATATTAGTAAGATAGTTGAGGTCTTGCTTCTTTTTTTTTCTCAGGCAAAAGGAACAGTTACAAAAAGGCCTTTTTGTTTTTTTTTATCTGTAAAGATGTAGGAATGCATGCATGACCTTTATATACACACTAGTAATCCCACATACATGGGCACACTTTGCTTAGGTATGCAGAATGACCTAGAGCAATCACCAATGGCAATTGAGGTGTTTTGTTACATATTTTTAGCTCAATTGAAATTGAAACATCCTACTGTTACAGGTTAGGTATGTTATCTGTTGATATACAGATATAGGAATATATAAAAGATGCTTCAATAACAACATTCTTGCAATCTGTGTATGTCTTGACAGACCTGAGTTAGTCATTAACACCAACTTTGAATTCTTGAACCCACAAATTTATTGAATTGCATGATGTAGACAAGGAGTAAAGGATAGATTTTGAGAAATTCCCTAGGGAAAAAAGGTATGTTGCGAATTTATTCAGTACTAGCTCTTGCCCGCGAATCCGTCTGCGAAGAATTTGTTTATCGCTATTCCACGGGAACTCTGCGATGTTCTGGAAAATAACTATCCTATGTCCTTTTCTGGGACTGAAACTATCTCTTTACCATATTTCATATAAATCGGTTAAGCGGTTTAAGCATATAGAGGCAACGAACAGACAGAGGGAACTTTCATTTGTAATATTAGTATGGATTTAAACAGGATTTATTTTTATTTTATTTATTATTATTTTATAACGGGCTACACAGTTATTATAAACTAAACGCGATAGTTTGGGCGTATGCATCCGTGCGTACGTGCGCGAGTGTGCTCGCGTGTGTTTGTGTGTATGGGTCTCTGTGTGTGTGTGTGTGTGTGTGTGTGTGTGTGTGTGTGTGTGTGTGTGTGTGTGTGTGTGTGTGTGTGTGTGTGTGTGTGTACGTGTGCGCGTGTGTGTGTGTGTGTGTACGGTACACAACAAAATTTAAAATAAAATATAAATAAATATTAGGGGACAATCTTACACAAATCGACCTAGTCCCAAACTAAGCAAAGCTTGTACTATGGGTACTAGACGACGATAAACATACTTATATATATAAATAAATACTTAAATACATAGAAAACATCCATAATATTCCAAGGAACAAATATTCGTGCTCATCACACAAATAAATGCCCTTACCGGGATTCGAACCCAGGACCTCTTGCTTCGTAGGCAGGGTCACTACCAACTAGGCTAAGGCGGTCGTTGGTTGGTGAAAGCTATTTTCGTATATTCTATTAAAGATATATTTTTACTGCACAAATTAGGTGTTAGCACAAGCTTATGCTTTTGCATTTAACCTAGCTTACACTTCGGATATTGCACACATAATAAATATTAGGAGTTCACTGCTAGATCACATAAATTCGTACCCATATTTTATGTATGACATCCAACCACCATAAAAGCGTCGGATTTCGTGAAGGAACACTTCCTTTCGAGTCTGCTAACCTAGTACCCCGGCGTTGCAATTATGGCGGCCTGCCAGCGACAGCACGCTAATATTACTGCAGAGTCAAACGGTTATAAGTCACGTTTCACCAAAATGCCCAAAATCCGGTGCAATATCCCAAAATATAACTGCGAACAATGGATGCGGCGGAAGTTTATGCTTTACGACAACAACGCTGGTATTGGTAGCTATCATGGCTACACGGAACGTCGCAAACGCGCGATATTGGTTATTCGATCTTGCTTGTACTCTTACCCCATGACTCAAAAAAAGTTAGAATTTATTAGATTAAAAAAGTTACAAACTACGAGTAGCATACTAAGATCTGATTTTGTGAGTGTGATTCAGGTTTTCCCTAGAAAATATTCATAGATGAAAAGCACCAACTGGCGCAGTCTATTAATTTTTACTGGCTGCAGCCCGCGACTCTGTCTGCGATCAATTCGTTTATCGCTATCCCGCGGGATCTATGCAATTTTCCGGGATAAAAAGTATCCTATATGTTAATCCAGGTTATAAACCATCTGTGTGCCAAATTTCAGAATCCGTCAAACCGTTTAGTGTGTAAACTAACAAACATCCACACATCCATATCCATACAAACTTTCACGCTTATTATATTGGTGATATAAAGGTCACTAAACACGATATCGATAACAATAAGCGAGTCAACGTGTATTTTCTTTCCACGCCAAATTTACCGTGCTTCAAAGAAACCATTAGGTACTGTACCCAAGATTTAATGTGGTCTTTTTAAGCTTTGTAGGCACCTAGTTCTTCGTTATTTATTAACACCAAACTGTGCGTAAACGCGTATGATAATCGTTACCTTGCCGTAGAAAATAATGATACCCAAAGTGGTCCACTGTTGATGCACCACCTGCTGTAAACTAGTCCTTCCTTCTTTCTGGTAAAGGGTTGCCTGGAAGAGATCGCTCTTAAGCGATAAGGCCGCCTATTGCTTACCTTGTAACTTACTCTCTGTGTACCTGTTTTCTGTATTGCTTACTATTCCTGGTGTACAATAAAGAGTCATTGTATTGTATTGTGGTCTAATATCGAAGCTGCCTGCCGACGACTACCTATATTTTTGCTACAATTCAGTAACGGGTGATTCTTCAAGGTCGTGATTTTTGTTTTATTCCTCTGTCGTATTTTTTTTTACTTAGTACAGAAAAAATCATGCTCCCATGAAAATAGATTTGTTCAGTAACATAAATTTATGGTACTGAACAAATCTATTTTCATGGGAGCATGATTTTTTCTGTACTAAGTAAAAAAAAATACGACAGAGGAATAAAACAAAAATCACGACCTTGAAGAATCACCCTAACCAGGGTTTACGATACAAATACACATACCTACATATAGCAGTGGCTTAGCTAGGTGAAGGTGACCCAGAACGCCGGTGGAAAAAAGAATTTGGGGACCCAAATTTTTGCTTATTATCTTCCCTTTCTTGGCGTTGTTTGCGCTTAAAGCCACCGCTAGGTTTCTTTTTTCCTTAATGCAGGTTAGAGTTCAAGGGCTGCGGGGGCACGGCACCGCCTTAGGAAGCTGCGCCACTTAGGTACCAGTTTTATCTTGCTCAGACCAACCAAATGACAGTTTAATTGAAAACAACACGATCTGGCTATTCAATTCGAAATTCTGCAAGGTCAGATCAATTGTCGTGATATGTACATTGCCCACCTGATTCTGTCTACCAAGTGGCGTCATAGACTTGACTTATCACTCATCTCATCATACTTTCAGCCGTAGGACGTCCACTGCTGGGTTACTTCTTCACGCTAAAACGGTTTGACGGATTGTGATGAAATTTGTAACACATATAGTTTATAACCTGGATTAACATAGAGGATACTTTTTGTCCAGGAAAATTGCATAGTTCCCGCGGGATAACGATAAACGAATTCTTTGCAGACGGAGTCGCGGGCAGCAGCCTTACCTATAACTATTATCTGCATATTGCCTTGACCTTTTGAAATTAACATTCTTGATAAAAGTACAAGCCAAATATTATAACCTTTGCCAAGGTGGCTTCCATCTGTTACGATCGTAAACGTCGTACTTAATAAATTGGTAGGAAGCACTTTGACTTCGACGGTCTGCTTTTAAAGTTTGAGTTTACAAACCTTGTGTCGCTGCTGGTACAGATTTATACCGGTTTTACAAGAGAAGTACATAATCACGTTAAAAAGCCGAACAAATATAGGTAACGAAAGGAATCTTCAGGACTTAGGTGAACTATTAATATTTATGTACCTAATGGCCACTTCACCCAATGATATATAAAAGTACTATTCCATCATCATCATCATCCCAGCCTATATATTTACGTTCCGCTGCAGGGCATAGGCCTCCTCTCAGGATGAGAGGGCTTGGGCCGTAGTCCCACGCGGGCCGAGTGTGAATTAGGACCTGCACACACACACACAATTGAATTTCTTCGCAGGTACGTGCCGGTTTACTTCACTGTATAGCTCATGATAAACAAATGTAATTTCCCACATAAATTTCGAAAAACACTGGAAGTGCAAGCCCGGTTTCGAAACGAACCTCTAGAATACCGCGGCTTTTTCATAAATTACTTCTTACCTGAGTTTCTAAAATACTCATACTATGCGATAAATGATAGTATATATAGATACATACAACCGCGCTCTATCTTGTTATCCTAATGAACGATCTCAAGGATGTTGGCATCATTTTATAAACAACCGGTTTATTCGCACGCCATGGAAAATAAAAACAAAGACTGAATCTAAGTCGCGTCATAACATTCTTGAAACTAGGTACCAGGTTTTTGTGAATAAATGACGTTGAGCATAAGTAGCGTATCTACCTTATTATGGTTTCTTAATAGCAAAAATTAACTCTTATAGTTTCGCCATTTTGGTCCGTCTATCCGTCAGTCTGCGTATTAGCTTTTTGACGGATAAATAAAATAACATATATGTAACAACAAAATATAATTACGATACAATCTATGTATATGTATTCTCACTATAACTTTCCTACGTAAGTACTCGTATAAATAAACATAACGCATAACAAAAAAAATACAAAGTTTTATTAGGTACATAAAATGGAGGCAGGTACCTAGGTAGATACGTATTGTGGATAGAAAATCGATTTCAATAACGAACTAATTTTGTATCGTTACTTAAAGTATAAAAGTGTAGTATTATGGAAAAAATGGTTCTAGCGCTGATATATAGTGCAAAATTATGTTATTGTTAAATGTAGCTAATTGATTGTTTTTGAATATTAAAAAATTCAAGGCAGTATTACTTGTTCGTATACATATATTTAAATATTTAGATAAAGGATTTAAATGCAAAACTAACACTGAGTAGACTCTACAAGTTAACGAGTAATAGTCGATCAAAACTAATATTGAGTATTTCCCACATATTTGTACGGAATCCTACACTGCACGAAGCCCGACGCACTTAGCCGGTTTTCCGATGTACGAGTACGCGGAAGTAAATCATCCATTCATTTTCATATAAAACAATGCGTTCAAAGTTGTATGGAGCCGAACGCCTGCGTAATATTGCGTGCTAATTATTGTCGCGTCATACTCATATCATTCTTGAAACAATAACTTGCCTCCTTTGGTTCCTTCCAATCCATTAAAACATCCCTGTTGGGGAAAGCATCTGGGTTTTCCAGCCGTTGAAAAATATTATACTGGGTTGCATTTACAGGAATTATAATGCTACCAATGAGTAATATTTGATGAGATCATTTAATTTTTTAAATTACCCAGTAAACATAGCTATCATGTTCGTGTCATAATAATCCAGTTCGTAAACAATATGTGATTTAGTCAGTAGCAGCAAAGTGCGGTTATCGCAACAGTTTTTGTGCGTACTAAGTCCAGTCGTGATTTGACCGTCCTTCGCTCCAGTGCGACAATTTATCATTTCCTGCTACTGGCCGGCAAAGCTGTGCTATTATAGCTGTGCATTTGAATATTATTTGTGAGAATCTGTGTACCATACCACTTTGTGCTGCTCTGCGCAGCTTAAATTCGAACGCTCAAGTAAGTTGGTTTCTAAAACTTTGTCAGAATATTACTTTCCAAGATTCATTTGTAAAGCATTTTACCAGTAATACCTGTGTGTATACCCATCTTAGACTCCATTATTCTTCCAATCTAATCAAATGTCATAATTATAAAGGTACATACATACCAAAGTATATTCCATATTGTATATTAGGTACCTACTCTTTCATACCTAGTTGAAAATCCGTGCAAAACGCACCGACTTCATCCTGAGCGAGTTTTATCTGGCGTCATCGTCCCACGGGCATGAAGTGTGAACACGCCGGATATTTCCGCCGATATAAATCCCTGTAAGCGACACCCTTACTTACACTCGCGCGGCGTCCTCCATGCAATCCCTGAATTTGTGGAGACCGGCTGCGATGCACCGCGTCTAGAATTTGAACGCGCTAAATCCCTCCCGGCCGCCCACAGTCTGTGCCGCGCTTGTCACGTACTCGCATTTGATTTCACATTATATCACTAGACTGGGTTTGAAAGAGACAGTTTAGTTAATAACACGACCGTTTGTAAACCGGCTGAACAAAGCTGAAAAACAATCCGAAACAGAAAAGGTATCAAAAAACTATTATGCGGATAGACAATAGATGAAAGTGCGGTTAGAGGTACGGCGGTGGACGACCGGTGAAGTGCGGAGGTGACAGGCGAGCCGTTAACGCCGCCGTTACAGGCTCAAGTGATATATGAGCTGCGAAGTGGCTCGGTGCCGCTGTCACTTCGCGTTCCGCCGCGCCACACCGAACCCGCAAAAAGATAAAAAGGATTCCGAAATACGATTCACAAGTGGGCTGCCGGAAATGGGTAGAAAGTTACCGAGCACGGCTTTATGTCGGGCAATATATCTCCCGTATCGCTTCACATCCAATTTCTGCTGTATGGCATGTAATATCCACAGGGGGTCCTTTTAATTTTTAGTCCAACGTCCTTTTTAATCAGCACGAAGCCATTAATTCTAATAGCAGCGCCACTAATCATACCCGAGCCGGCGAGTCTCTGAAGCAAACATGGAAGAAAATTGTGTGAAATCCTGAGCTTTAGTCGGTCGTATAGGTATGGAGCTAGTGGTCGCGTGTCTACCCTTGCCCTGACCCCCGTGACCGCGCTGACCTGCGACATTAAGGCGCGCTCCATGACGCTACTGGCTCACTTTGCTTTCCATCACTGACAAATTCATTCTCATCGATCCCAATCTTTCTTTTGTTTCGTGTAATCATGCGGAGAAATACCATTACTTCGGTCAACATTCAACAATGGCTTCCTTAATATTACTTAGGTACACTGGCTATTTTGTTGCACGCCATAAACACACAAAGTTTTCAGTTAAATAAAACGTTTGAGAGAATACTCGCAAATCGTTTGCTGACTGCGGTCGCCGCAGTTGGTAACGAGCTTATGCGAAACAGTTTCGGGTGAAATTGTTCGAGAAATGTAGCCAGGTGTCATAAAGTTGCACCGCTGACGGACAGGCGCGAACATTGCAGCTGAGCGCTGAAATGCAGAAACGCCTGCAACGACATAGCGTTCCCTTATCATCTTGTGAGAACATTGTAAACGTTTCATGGATGTTTTAGGAGCATTGGTTTGAAGATTTAAATAATTGATTTTAACTTACCTATTATTTTGCCTTAGTTCGAATTTTAATTGAACAATATTTTCGACGAGGAAAGGTTTATCCAAGCAAATTAAGACGATGTTATTGAATTCGCTTGTTTATTTTCCTGTATGCTTCATGTACGAAGTTTAGACAATAGGAAGTCTTGTATTAAAGAAAAAAAATATGGTAATACGTGCAATGAAACTTGAGTTCACTGGGCTCATGATTAAACATGCTGAAGCTGAAAGTATAATATTTATGTGATCGAAGTGTTTTTATCTATATATTTCTGTTAGACATTATGAGTCCATTGGAGCTAGTAATTTTGTATTTACTTTGCAAGTACGAGTAGAACGTCGAAAACAATCGTACCTATTTCGATAGAGGCAAACAACCCTGGCATTGCTATAGTTTTGTTTACTTTACCCGCTGATGCGGTTTTAATTTGGGTATGTTAATCTTGAAGAGCGAACGCAAGTTTTGTTGTTAATGAATTCTGAAACATTGTGTGCCTACGGATGATGAGTTCATGTATAAATTATCATGGAGCTGAGTGGATTCCAAGATCGCACAGCCTTCGAAATGTTTTACGTAAAACTTTACAGGGAAACGGTAACGCGAGCCCTGCGATTATTTATCTGCTATGTATATGGCGTACATAAATATCTCATGTACCTAAAGTATTAAACGAATCTTACAATTAAATAACACTGGATATATTATTTTTTTATTTTATTCATAGTCTATCTTGTATCCCGCTGCCATGGGCATATTATGGCTTTCCATTTTTACGCCATTCATATTAAATTTATATCGCACATTATTAGCTCTTCGTTCAGTTCAATGAAAAGATTTCATACAATACTTACAATTAGTACTTAATTAACAACTAACTTACTAATGATGATGTTGATGTGATTGTATATTTTTGTTTCAGATTCATGATGGATTGGAAGACAGGTCTACTGACATTAGCGTTGGTTTTATACGCGGACGGTTTTTCAAGTAAGATAAGTTATTTATTGATCAGAAGAAATACTGTATTATTAATGCTGCTTCTTTAAATTGAATATTTCAGTTTTGTTTAGTTTATCTCTTATTATCCCTAGCAATTGCGCTGCAGATATTCTATGTTGCGTAGTGGTTGACCTTTACAACTTTAACAGATATAATCAGACGGGAATGTTAGCACGTCATACTACAGAGAGTAATTATTCTTCGATCTCAGTAAGCGATAGTTGATGTCGGGTCGCGACGTGGGCCTCCGCCGGTGTCGCCGGCGGCACGTCTTCGTCGCTCCCGGATTGCCGTAAGATATGGCTCGAATCCATTACCTAATGCACACATAAAACGAGCAACCCGCCCGCCTCGAGAGTAGCAAAACAATGAGTTATGATCCGACCTTATGATGCTCTTTTTATTTGTTTTTATTGCCTCTAAAGTCGCACTTGCCGAGTCGCAAATTCTGCGCCACCAAAGAATTCTTCACATTTCTCGCTCTTAGCTTAAAATGTTTTCGGCGTCGAGTTTTTTCTCCCACTTTTGTGTTGTTCGGTTGAATACGTTTTATTACTTTTACAATTCACAATAATGTAATTTTTATTCGAAATAAATTTTGGTTTCAGCGGCGTTAGGTATGATACAAATCATTTTATTCGTTTATGGGTCCTGTCCCTGTGCACTTTGTGCCAGTAGGTAATAGCCGTTGTTTCTGAATGTTTATTCAGTAAAGTTTAGCATTCCGTCTTTATTATTAGAAACAGATTATAAAAAGCTCGTTTGTTCTTTGTGTCTTGCAAAAAAATATCTACAAATATTTTACTGTATTGGTGCGGTGCGGTGGTCATTTCATTTGTTATTTGAAGTAGGAAAAATCCCCTTCGATATGTTCGATACCCCTTTCATGGTTCGTTAGCCAAGAATTTGTGAAAATAAAGGCAACGAGTTTACTGTACCCCGATTTATAATAATATCTACAACTATCGTCGTGTAAGTCACAAGCGGAACTTTTGTAACTGCTGACCGATCGTAAATATTCTATACTCTACTACACACACAGTCACCAACCGTAGATTATTATTTAACATTTCAGTACATATCCTACTCCATTTAGAACACGTAAAAAGTCCATACTTCGTTCGTTATGGAGAAATTAAGTCGTTGCCCTTCCAACGCTACATAATATATCTACAAGCCTGTACCTTCAGTAACAACACAATGGAATTACTTGCCTAGTCACGCATCATACGTCGCTTCAGACGTGTTCAGGCAATACCCGGGAGCTGTATACTTACATATTATTATATACTACAATTATTACATGTTCATGTTGTAATAATAAAGGAACCAGGCAGATTGACTGACGGGGCCGATGTAGGTATCAGCGCTTGTTCTAACGATAAAAAGGTAGAAACAAATTTAGGGGTAGGCACTCTATTCACCTACTTATTTCTGTTGAAGTCAAAAGTTTTGATACATCACTTCAAACATCAAATTCGGTTACTTGAATAGGAAAATCTATATGTTTAAATGAGATCGTTCAGAAATAATAAAATGTCTAATGTAAGGTTTTCTGGTCAATTGATCCACACATTGATACTTTATAAACTTCACGATTATGAATGACTGATCTTACTTCACCGTGATACAGTTTATACTAGTACGGGTAGTAAAATTCATCATTAATTACTAGGAGTATAAACCTTCAACTTATCCACCACCTTTAGTATTAAGTATAAAAAATGTACTTAGTGTAATTTGTAAAATGTTTGTTGTTGTTGGTGAAATAAAGTTATTATTATTTATTATTTTATTAGTTAGGAGATTACTTACTTAAATACCAATAGCTTTCGAATTTACGACGTTATGAATCAATAATAATGTTAACTCGGCCTGGAATCTTACGGTGTCGAAGAGGTTCGTGAATCACAGCAAAACTCTGGATACTTGTACGATTTTGGTTTATTGAAAAGATCTTTACACCATCAAAGTTAAACATCAAGTGTCTCTTCAAATAACAGATAGGTAGTTTTATCTAATAGTTAGTTCGTTACACGTATAATCAAACGAGAGACTCTTAAATTTGAAGTTCCGATATAACATTATTACAACTCACAATTATTATTCAGTGCAAATACTTAAAAGAATTATAAAATGTATAATATTAATATATTTATTGGATTCGATATACTCGCTTTAACTACTCCAGTTTCACAATACTAGTCTATAGCTCATACTATCATATGTTATCATAGAGTCCTCATATTGCATTTATATAATTAATATGATAGTAAATAAAATATCAAATTGCTAACAATAATATCTATGAAATCACGATTCCTGCGTGAGTTTTATACTCTGACGATATATTGTCTACCACAAGTCAAGTAACAAACTAGTAAGGTCAATGTAATATTTAATATCCTTAGCGAACTAGGTAGAAACTAATCTAACAAATTGTTGACTTCTTTTTGAATCAGTTCGGGGAAATTACTACAAAAGCCGTGTTGAATTTCATACGTGAGGGGAGTAGGTAGATGAACATTACCGCATTAATTTCCACAACTATTTATATTTTCGCAAACGGTATTTCCACAAATTACATTTCAAAAATAAGTTTTTGTTAAAAATGTCTTTTTCAATGCAAGCTTCTTCGCTGACTGTACTTTTTGTTGACTGTACCTACTTGCATTGTCACCCAACCTACATAAGTATATTTATACCAAATTTCGAGTGAATCCGACCACTCTGGAAGTGGGTCAAATTCAACTTCCAAGATTTGACCCGCACATACCTACATATTAAGTAGTTACATACATTGCAAGTTAGGTATTAAAAAGCTTTTAATAGCCCCATCATCATCATTTTAGCCAGCATAGGCCCCTACACGAAAAAAACTTGGTGGTTACCTACCTAATACAGTTTACATTTACAACGATCTAACACAATTCCTCAATTTTGTTTATCTACCTGTTTCAATAGGTATGCCTCTTTTTTTTAGAGTATGGACGCACGTGCAAGGACATAGGGTGCCTTAACAGCGAAGTCTGCGTTCTAGCAGACGATCCGTGCCCCATCGGGCACACAAGAGACTGCGGCACATACCCGACATGCAAAAAGAAGACTGCTGTCGAAGGTAATATCCCTTATAACGAGTTTGCGTGTGCGTAAAGGACAGGCCTTAACCACACCTTAACCTTTTCAACATCAATCGTCCTGCAATGATATAAGGTTCAAAGTAGCTTTACGATTAACTAGGCTTGGCAGTGAAAAGGTTAAACGCTAATGCGCTGAGGCCTCTGGCTTTATAAAACTGATATCGTGATAACTTTTTAGTGTTAGCTGAAAGCGTTAGGTACTTACCTTTCGCCGTTACAGTAAAATAATCACTGTGAAAAATAACCGCGATTTTGTCACGCTAGATGACTACGCTAGATGCTAGACGTCACAAAATCACATTTTGCGAATCAATTCAATCAGTATGGTCGGTGTAGGTACTTGGAATGATATGTTCGGACAATTACATAATATCATCGGCCTATACCTAGGTACTTATTAAGTATAGCTATATCGTCACAAGGTACTTTGAAAAAAATCTCGAAACCGAAAATCAATTAGTTTACGTTTAAAATTCATTATAATACCAAAACGTTAGCATTACGTGAGTGACATAAACACTTATAAAACGAACAACTGGCCTACGTGATTTTGTAACGTTTTGCCTTTTTCGCATATCACGGTGCTGTGTTCTCTTAGACGGCGGATCACTGTGATTTTTTTCATTGTGGCGTTATTTTTCACCAATTTGTATAAGTTTTTAAAAATTACAGGGTCGCATGCCGAGCCACAACCGTCTGCGCCCAGACCAACGCCAGCGAGACCTCAATTACCTTCTGCCGACTCTGCCCCTAACTACCCTCCTCCAGCTCCGCCCGCCGGCGGATCCCCCTACGGAGGGTCGCCCTATGGAGGCAGCTCGCCGTATGGCAACAACAACGGCGGAGGCTCCCCCTACGGTGGCAATCCTTACGGAGGAAGCAGTAACGGTGGAAGCAACTATCCAGGGGGCTCGCCTTACGGAGGCAATCCGTCTTATGGAGGAAGCAATAATCCTGGGGGCTCACCTTACGGAGGTGGCTCGCCTTACGGAGGCGGCTCACCATACAACGGCCACTCACCTAATGGAGGAAACTCGCCCTATGGCGGAAACTCACCGTATGGTGGATCTACCGGCAACAGAGGAGGTAATTCGCCATACGGTGGCTCAAGCTCAGGTGGCTCTTCAGGCGGAAAAAGTCCTCTGGATAGCATATTCAATACGCTTAGTAATTACGCCAGCGGCGGTGGCCACGGAACCTCAGGCGGAAGCGGCGGCAGCGGCGGCAACGGACTTAGTAACATCTTCGGTAGCCTTCTCACCAATCTATCCAAAAACGGAGGCGTCAAAAGCTTATTCTCTAATACTAGGCCTATCATGGAAAATCCGAATTACTCTGCTCCTTCAAATTCTAGGAGTTCTAACACTCAAAATTATCCATCAGGATACCAGCAGAGTTATAATCAACCGCCCGCTCAGAACAGGAACTATGGTCAAAGCCACGCGAAGCCAAATGCTGCCTCGACATACAAGCCCGCGACCTACGGTTGGAATGTCGGGTAAATGCCAAAAAACTAATACCAGTGATGGGGGCAACAACCGCATTATGTTGCAATGCTTAGCTTTTTTTCACATAATTATTTTTTTTACTTAGTCACAATTTTACACTAACAATTATTTATATTAATCACTTGGTTATTGGCACTATAAATACGGGCACTACCAGCAGGCTCATAATTTATTTTACAATACATTTGCTCGAAAAATTCACTTTCAAAGGAGTATACATGGCTCGTAAGTTCATTTTACCGCACTAGTGCGATTTTTTACAGTTTTTTTTAATTCTCCATTTTAAGTTTACAAGCAAGAGTTTTAAGTGACAAAACTAAAAAAATATCGATTTATACGTAGAAAAATGTATAAATATACAAAACTAAGTAATTAATTTGCAAAATTGATTGTTATTATTATAAACTGTAATTTAATTACCGCAGATTTTAATGATTTCCACCTTTTATTTATTCGAAAAAATTGCAGTGGCTGAACGCGTCGAACCTTTGCCTGATAATTTTAGTTAACCTAATTAAAAACAAAACTTACGCATGCGCATTACGGACGCGCCATTTTTGTAAAACTTTGCGTTGTTTTGAGTTGTTGATTATAGTATATGTACAAAAACCAAACAAAATGAGTGATGTTCAAGTGATGAAGTCGACAATAACATGGCATTAATTCCGCCCAATATTTAAAGTAAAGCGCAAACCGCGCAAAATAATCTTTTGCTGCCAATAAGTATCTCGAGAAATTTGTTTTTATTTTACAATTTTGTGTTATTAATTGCCTATTTTCTCACAAATGTATTGTAAAACGTCGTATGATACACGGTTGGCAAAGTTTTACAAACTCGTGACGATGAAAACCCTCGCCGTGCGGCTCGGGTTTATCACTCGTCAACTCATTTGTAATACCATACTTACCAACCTTGTATCACAAATAACTATTACCTAGCTATGCTTTCCTACATGACAAGAGGAAATCTTTTTACACATTAATTTCTAAAACTTGTGGCTTGGGTTTATTATTATTAACGCAAATACTCACATGAAGTATGATATTCGGTGATCCTCGAACAGATCATAGGTCTGACTTTTACATTACAGTAATATATTATTAAAAAAATAATAATACTCTAACATAATAATAACAAAAAAACCGACTTCAAAAAATTTACTTAGGGTGGTACTTTTTCTTCAAATTTAAATGGGACCAAATGGAAAGTATACCCCCAATACACAAAAAAAAATGGTTTATTAATGACCTAGTTCTGTAGCAAAAAATACAAATAAAATACAATCGAACCTACGAATACCTCTCATTTTTTGAAGTCGGTTAAAATTTGATACTAATAAATAATCCTATACAGCAAACAATTCAAACAATTGTTTAAAGAGAAAGGAAGAAACAATGGGAATCTCTGTTTACATAAGTACCTACTTTTGTATTACGGTAATTTTCCTGTAATCAAGATTTTTAGGTATTATTATGGAATCTCCTAACTTAATAATAAAGTGAGAACGCAACTGCATCAAGGCATTCCGGGCATCGCCTTCCACCTAGTCTAAAGGTATAACAATTGACAAACTTTTTTGAGGCTATACCTAATTATAATATGTAGGTACCTAAAGTTATTAAATGTGTGTAAAATGTAATATTTGACTACAAGATTGAGTCACAACCAATTATTGTTTAAGTTATGTTTTTATTCATTTGCATAAGTACGTATAAGAAGTACCTAGTCCATAGTGTTGTGTATTTACTGCACTGACAAAAGTTTTATTTTTCTTAATTTGTAAATATGTATGCTTATTACTCGACCAAATTAAGCTTTAAATGAACTCTTACATTTTAGAACTGTGCCCTTATGTAAATCTTAGACTTTATATGTATTGCAGTATTGTACATATTTTTTTTATTATTACAACAGTAAGTTTCTATCACGTACCTGCTTATAGTGCCATTCTAATATATTTTATTGTATCTTATTTCAGTGTGACATTGGTCTTGACATACCTGGTACATCAATATACGTTCAAAGCATGAAGCGGACTTGAAAATTTATCGATTTGTTGTGCTAATTGTTAGTAAGATTGTTGTCCATGTGTTGTAAAAATGCACCATCTACTTGCTTTTTAATTGATAATACTGTGTTAAGAACAAAAATCGTAAGATAAATTCATGCAATATCAAATACAGGGTTATTTGTAATTCACTAGCATTCTTTTAACCCTAACCTCCTACCACTTAAACAAATGTTTTTTTTGTTTTACGGCTTTTGTCATAACTTAATATTTTTGGTGTGAAAATTTGAGATTACCTCTTATTTTTACGATACTCTGTGTATTTGTATGGGAAAAAAGTGCTTCATTTTAAAAAGTCGTAAAACAAAAAACATTTGTTTGAGTGATAGGAATTCAAGGTTAAGAGGATGTCAGTGAATTACAAATAACCCTGTATAGTAAATGTATCTATTTATAGAGAAGAAGTATATCGCCGGATGACAAGCAAAACTCACTAAAATTTCTGTCACTGCTCATCAAAAAGTCGTATCTAGTTAGTAATTTCATACTGAGATACGAGCTTTGTTTTAAGTAGGTATTTGGTACTTAGTGACTTTTGCTTGTCACCCGACGATATGTACCTATTTAGAAGATATCAATGTTAGCTTGCCACAAATTAAAATCAGTACCTGCCTAATTCGGAATATTATGTTTGAATCTGTGGCGTTCAAAATATAAAATAATACCCTGTCGCATGTTTATAAAAAAGTAGTAAAGTACATGTATGTTTTTGAGCTTTAATATACTTTTGACTGTACAAATTAAGTACTGGAATTTGCAAAACAAATTATTTCCCGTTGTCGTTACGTTGGTAGGTACCCATTCGATGTAATTATTGTACTCGTACTCATAATAATGATAGATAACGCGTAAATTGGTGCCCTGTTTTTAACCGACTTCAAAAAAAGGAGGAGGTTCTCAATTCGGTTGTATGTTCTATTTTTATAATTTATAAGTAATTTATTATATTTTTGTTTTTGCATTCAAACTTCTCCATAGCATTATTTACTGAATGTACCTACCTCCAAATGAACTTATTAATAAAACACATTTTACAAAAATAAACCTTTATTCATTCACTGTTTAAGACTAGATCTATAACGACATATTGAAAATGCACGTATTGTTTTTAAAACAAGGAATGTTTATTGAACAAGTGTATAAGTATTAATCTCAACTAGATATTTTTTTCTGTTGGCTAAAAAATTTCATTAAATATTAGCTCATCTAAATTGATGGTAAGTAAATGGGTCACGTAACAATAAAATATTTTGTAAATTGATATTCCCGTTCAACCCATTCCCCAAATAAGTGTGACATCTTCTTCTAATATATATAATATAGACGACCAGATGGCCTACTGGTTAGAGAACCTGACTATGAAGCTTGAGCTCCCGGGTTCGATTCCCGTGTCGGGGCAGATATTTGTATGAAAAATACGAATGTTTGTTCTCGGGTCTTGGGTGTTTAATATGTATTTAAGTATGTATCTATCTATATAAGTATGTTTATCCGTTGCCTAGTACCCATAACACAAGCTTTCCTGGCTTACTTTGGGACTGGGTCAATTGGTGTGAATTGTCCCGTGATATTTATTTATTTTATTTATTTACATAAAAATCTCATTTCACGGTGTTTGTTATCGAACTCCTCCGAAACGACTTACCAACTTTTATAAAAAAAATTGCTCATATTTAGTAGGTCTGAGAATAGGCTATTTTTTATACCCCTAGGTGATATATGGCAAAACAACGTTTGCGGGGTCAGCTAGTAATATTCTGAGGTAATATTATAATAGTTTTAGTCGAATTATCAAAGTTGTTGCGCCATAATGTCCTAACTTGTTATCAGTTGAAACATTACGTAAATCAACAGAGAGCTTTTTAAATAGATTGTCGCATATTTTGTCACAAAATTATGGTAAATATACTATTATATATACAAATATTTTTCTTAGTATAGATGTCAATTGTTTTTTATATTTTGGTTGAAATTTAACATAGGTAATTGAAAGAAACCTTAAATTTTTATATCATAAATAGATATAGGTACCTACAACTATTTATTTACTACCTACCTAATTTCTTTATCACCTGTACCTAAACAAAATATTATTTAACTCTTACCCGCTTATTTCACTGAGAAAAAGATCATTTGATTTCTTGAGCAAACCATAATATATATCCCTAAACTAAAATTCGTCATCAATGACACCCATTGTAAAAAAATAAATAGATTTTCGTAATCACTGATCGCAAAAATAACTAAATATAATTTCATTTAATTTCACTCTGCTTATTTTCTATTTTATCATCCACTTTCTTGGGTTTTCCAGCTTTATGGCTTTGATTCAAAACAATTCCCAATATAAGGAAAGCCAGCCATATACCATACCAATAATGATATACCGATGAATAGTAAATCCAAATTCGATCAAAGGTCAAAAGCAGAAAAGCAGCTGCTTGGTAAGACTCGGAATGTGACCGTAAGAACCACATCACAAAACCTATGATCTTCTTTTTCTGTAAGTAAAAATGTTTTTTTTTTATAATTTATTTTTCGTTTGACTGAATTTCTAGTCAAAATATTTGTATAGTTACTTACCAGTCCAGTTGCTTCTTTATAATAAAGCTTGTAGTATATATCCTCTGCTATCAAATAAAATGGGCAAGCGTAAATGCAGAAAAAGTAGCCAGCATGAAATCCATGCCATATCACGGACACAAACAATGCTGCATGAATCCTGTAATTATTATTTTTTAATTAATAATCACCATAAATAAGATCTAGAATAAAGGAAACAAAATTGGATGCTGTAAATGGAGATGAAATGCTATCTCTTGTCCTTCTTTTCACTTTGTTTCTAAAGTAAAGTGCAACAATAAAGAGTAGAAATTAAAATAACATGGTTTTTTACAGCAACAATTTTGTATAAATATTTCAGGGTCTTCTCTGATCGATTTTCTACTCTTTATGGTCATACTCTATTGGTTCCAATATTTAATTTAATCAGGTTCTTACTTTAATATCTTAACTGGAAATCTCTTGTACACAACCATGGCAACCCAGTACTGTACAGCTTTATTCCAAACCTTCATGGAATCGCGGAGAGTGACAACACTCTCGCAGCCCCAGACGTCCATGGACTCCATAGTTTTAAAATCATACTGTTTCTTTTTAGCCTCTTCTTCGGACCTGGAAATATTGGTAATGTTACCTACTCTATCACATCGCCCAAATTATTTTAACCCAAATATATTAGCTATGAAGTATCTTTTTGTATTTGAACCCCAGAAAAAAGACCAATGCTGGGAATCGAACCCAGGTCCTCAGCATTCCGTGCCGTGTGCCATACCCCTACACCACAACTGGTCTAGAGATTAGATACGAATATTTCAGTCTGCTAAATCATCACCTTATGCAGTGACAAGCGCACATCTATGCTACACCCTCTATCGAGAGATTTTAACACTCCTTCGGAACTAACCGCTCACTTGGACAAGAGATGGCGCTACTGTGCAACTTTTGTTTAACACACACACGCGGCACACCACGGCACGGCACGCTGAGGACCTGGGTTCGATTCCCAGCAGTGGTCTTTTTTCTGGGGTTTTTTCTGTGCATCTACATTTCAGTTTGTATTTAGTAGGAAATACCAAATATATTTTGTTTGCTTGGTTTCTGATGGAATGACCATGAATATTTCATGGTGCTTGCTAAATTAATTCCTTATTTTGACCGGGTTCAAGTCCCAATTAAGACAAGCGGTTTTTCAAAAATCCATTATTCTCCTTCACAGAGAATTTGCTATTTCCAATATTTAAGGTAGTTGCCCTCAATGTGGCGTTGGTTTTTGCCAACCTGTGTGTATGTTAGTCTGTAAGATAATATTTATTGTGTGGGCCGTGTTGCCTGAATCAATAGTACATTGTTGTAGAGGCTGGAAAGTAAGCAATAGATGGACGAGTTTGTTTGAGGGCCGACGCGTAGCGGAGGCCCTCGAAAGTACGAGTCCATCTATTGCACTTTTGGCCGAGACTAAACATTGTGGTTTTCACGACTAATGCGAGGAAATCATTATCATCATCATCATCATAATCATCCATCCATCCATCCCGTCCATCCCGTCCATCCTGTCCATCCCGTCCATCCCGTCCATCCGACCATCCGTCCATCCGTCCATCTATCCCGTCTATCCCGTCCATCCATCCATCCCGTCCATCCCGTCCATCCCGTCCATCCGTCCATCCGTCCCGTCCATCCCGTCCATCCCGTCCATCCTGTCCATCCCGTCCATCTGCCCATCCGTCCATTCTGTCCATCCCGTCCATCCTGTCCATCCCGTCCATTCCGTCCATCCATCCCGTCCATCCGTCCATTCCGTCCATCCCGTCCATCCCGTCCATCCGTCCATCCCGTCCATCTGCCCATCCGTCCATCCCGTCCAACCCGTCCATCCCGTCCATCCCGTCCATTCCGGCCATCCCGTCCATTCCGTCCATCCCATCCATCCGTCCCGTCCATCCCGTCCATCCTGTCCATCCCGTCCAACCCGTCCATCCCGTCCATCCCGTCCATCCCGTCCAACCCGTCTATCCCGTCCAACCCGTCCATCCCGTCCATTCCGTCCATCCGTCCATCCGTCCATCCATCCCGTCCATCCGTCCATTCCGTCCATCCCGTCCATCCGTCCATCCGTCCATCCGTCCATCCGTCCATCCTAACCATCCCGTCCATCTGTCCATCCGTCCATTCTGTCCATCCCGTCCATCCCGTCCATCCCGTCCATCCGTCCATCCAGTCCGTCTGTCTGTCCGTCCGTCCGTCCGTCCGTCCGTCCATCCATTCATCCATCCATCCATCGCATGCAGCAGACGATTACTGTTGATTGGTCCAATAACGTCGTTTCAGCACGCCAGGAATGAAATTCAGAAATTATCTTTCAAAAAGTCGTATCGTATAATGAAATACATATACTGATACGTCCTGTTTTCGATTAGTGTAACTTTGTTGTCGTGTTTGTGCGCCATAAATGAGTCAGCTGTTAAATGTACATATATAGGCAGTTTTGAGTACTGGATTTAGGTTATCTATGGCCACATTTTCGAGCAGTGTCGTGAAAATGATTTTATTAACCCTTTAATCGCTTAGAATTTTTCGTCGTGCATGCTCATGTCGCCACCGATACGAAATAATAAAAAACTCGTGTATAAGGCTGCGTATCCACCGGAGCTGTACGAGGATGCGTTGCGAGGGATGTGTCTGTCATGAACCAATAGCAACACTTCATTTAAAAGGTCCTAAGTGAATGAAGTGTTTCTATTGGTTCATGACAGACACATCCTTCGCAACGCATCCTCGCACATCTCTGGTGGAAACGCAGCCTTAAGCAATCTAACCAAATTATGCTAGAACAATGAATATCCCTTAAAATACAAATCAAAACCTGGTCTTATTTATCAGACTGTGGCGAGCAAAGCTAGAAATTTTGTGTCTAATATATCAGACCAAGGCAGTTAATAGGTTAATGTTATAATTGTAATAATAAATATTTAGAAATCTTAATTTAGGTAAGACGCAAAATGGTACCATAAAAAAATCAACAATACCATACAATACAATGAAAATATGATTAAGAATACACAAAAATACTATGTACATTTGCTTCAATTTCAAATATCCAATGGTAGGACCATGTCCTGTCCTGTTTTTCCCTTCTACTGGATATGCTCCAAGCCCTGATGACGTACAAACACTCTCAGCCAATGTCATGCCAGAATAAATGCGTTGTCTGAATGCAGCAAACAGTACCCAAGGGTACATCATTCTGTATAAGAAGTTCCTGTTGTTGTGTTCTTCAGTCAGGATATACTGAAAAAATTTAAATATTGTTTCTCATAACGTTGATTATCTAGGTATGTAATACTTCAATTTCCCAACAGCCATCAGCAATAATTCATTTTGGATTACTCTAGTTATGGCTATATGCACTTGTGCCAATATCTTAATGTCAAGTTTGGATCAAAAACTTTGAACAGAAAGAGTAGAAATCTAATAATGGAGTTAGTTCTTTTACAACTGTGACATTTTTAATGTAATAAGATGGCAACAATTTTGTATGACAAATTTTAGGTTCTTTTCCATACTCTTTCTTGTTGAACTTTAGATATCAACTTGAAACAAATTAAAATAAAAAGCATACTCATTGCTGATAGACAAAACAATGTTACTATTTCTGTTATAATAATACCTCCAAGGGCCATATATTGGACATAGCCAAGTAGAGGGTTATGTACAATGGAACCATTTTCAGGGTGTTAATGGTACAGCCAAAACAGTCAGCATACTTGCTAAATGGCAGATGAAAGTAGTCATCAAATGTCCTGTATCTGTAGTAGGGCCCTGAAAATACAGAATAAATAAAAATTATAAGGTATAGGTAAGGTAACAACCGCCTTAGCCTAGTTGGTAGTGACCCTGCCTACGAAGCAAGAGGTCCTGGGTTCGAATCCCGGTAAGGGCATTTATTTGTGTGATGAGCACAAATATTTGTTCCTGAGTTATGGATGTTTTCTATGTATTTAAGTATTTATTTATCTATATAAGTATGTTTATCATCGTCTAGTACCCATAGTACAAGCTTTGCTTAGTTTGGGACTAGGTTGATTTGTGTTAGATTGTCCCCTAATATTTATTTATTTATTTATTATAAGGTAAGTATACATTATAAGGTAGACCTGGAATAATAAGCTCAATACTTTAGATATTACCCCCAGGAGAGGAGGCACATGTATGTACGGTCAAGTGCAAAAATAAGTATTGATTTAATCCTCCCATCGTTATATACCTTAATTTGACGACATAAGAGCTATGGGACATATTTATGAGCAAGTTGTGTGTACCCATATTTTTACACTTGACTGTACAACAGAGAGATGGCTGGGCCTTAGAATTCTAAATCAAAGCATGACAAGGTTATCACTTGTCCAGGGGCCTGTTGCATAACAAAGTACAACTAATATTACAAGCGGAACTCTTGCTTTAGTTATATTAACTAGAAAGGGAGTTTCGCTTGTAATATAAGTTGCACTTTGTTATGCAACAGGCCCCTGGTTGACACATTATCAATTTGTAAATAATATTACCTACCTGTAAGTAAGCCAACATAATTAAATGAATAATGGAACAGATCTTCAAGACTAGGATTAATAAGTTCCAGAAATTCGTCATCCTTGTCAGTTTCCTTCTTTGCTTCTACTTTGTCTTCCTTATTTTTCTTTGACTTCCCCACTGCCAACCAAGAACCATTGACTTCAAAAGCAACCCCTACTACCCGGAGGACAATAATCATTTCAATAAGATTGGTTTGACCAGAAGACAGTGGAAAACCAAACTTATCTGCCAGCCGGAAGAAGAATAAATAACCAAACATGAAGAAAAATGCAACTACATGGCAATATCTGAAACAAAATATAAAGTGTATTTCTAATGCGGTTACGTTAAACTGCTCGTTTTAACAAGGTTAACTTCAATCTAAATACAAACTGAAATATAGATGCACAGAAAAAACCCCAGAAAAAAGACCAATGCTGGGAATCGAACCCAGGTCCTCAGCGTTCCGTGCTGCGTGCTTACCCCTACACCATCACTGGTCTAGAAGTTAGCGACTAATCTTTCCCATACATCATACACTTCAGTCTGTTATAATCACATTTAGGCAGTGATAAAGCGCATCTATATTATGCCCTCTACCGAGAGACTTCAACACTCCTTCGGAGCTACCCGCTCACCTGGACCAAGAGATGGCGCTACTAGGCCAACTTTTACAAGTTAAGTATGAAGTATCTTTTACTATTTATTTTTTTATTTTCTTCAACTTCATTTTTTTTTCTATTACTTTTACGGTCATCCCGTGAAACCATATATTTCAAACTAAATACAAACTGAAATATAGATGCACAGAAAAAACCCCAGAAAAAAGACCAATGCTGGGAATCGAACCCAGGTCCTCAGCGTTCCGTGCTGCGTGCTTACCCCTACACCATCACTGGTCTAGAAGTTAGCGACGAATCTTTCCCATACATCGTACACTTCAGTCTGTTATAATCACATTTAGGCAGTGATAAAAAAAGATACTTCATACTTAACTTGTAAAAGTTGGCCTAGTAGCGCCATCTCTTGGTCCAGGTGAGCGGGTAGCTCCGAAGGAGTGTTGAAGTCTCTCGGTAGAGGGCATAACATAGATGCACTTTATCACTGCCTAAATGTGATTATAACAGACTGAAGTGTACGATGTATGGGAAAGATTTGTCGCTAACTTCTAGACCAGTGATGGTGTAGGGGTAAGCACGCAGCACGGAACGCTGAGGACCTGGGTTCGATTCCCAGCATTGGTCTTTTTTCTGGGGTTTTTTCTGTGCATCTATATTTCAGTTTGTATTTAGTTTGAAATATATGGTTTCACGGGATGACCGTAAAAGTAATAAAAAAAAAAAAAAAATGAAGTTGAAGAAAATAAAAAAATAAATAGAAAAAGATACTTCATACTTAACTTGTAAGGTTAACTTCTTTACTAATAGAGCAATTACTTTGCTGCTGTTTAGTTTAGTTTTAAGAATTACAATGTACAATTTATTATCAATTTCAATGTACACTTAAAAATATACATAGAATACTTACTTGATTGACACCAATTTAATAGCTAGAATACCGAATAAAGCCGACAGAATGGGATGAGCTGCATTATATCCCGAAACAATAACAATTAGCAGGAGACCGAGAATAGTTCCAGCCAATTTCTTGGTCCTTATTGAATTAATGGACCTGTAATACGGTCCTATAACGACACTGAATAATAGAAGAGACAAATAAATTACATCGTTTTTGTTTTTAGCAAGAAAAGTCCACATGTTGGACTAAAATACAAAACTTTTTTTATTAAATTACATTACATCCCCGTCCGTAGAAGACGTCAAATTAAACTTTTTTTTTTACAAAATTGTCAGGAAAAAATAATGACAGATGCGTTCCACCTACTTATTTTAGTCCCGCGTCAGCATTGTTATTAATTTTATCTCTTTGGATCATACAGAAAATACATTTGAGGATTCAGCTGAAAATACTTAATTTAAATTAAAGTTTTCTTAAAATAAATATCATTCCATTGCTTACTTTGTGTATTTGTTGCCAAAAATACTTCGAAAACTCATCTCTCGTATGATACTACCGCAAGTGGAACGCAATAAAACTATTTCAGACACAATTAAAACTACTGACTCTAACGGTAACAGCTGTTTTTTTTATTACTGACGTGTTGACGTTTACTACGGCAAGTCAACGTCATTCCGCATATCGATTGGTTCTGCACAATATTTTTGATATTTTTCATAAAATGCAATTCGTTTTGAAATTAATAGTTAATTTATAATAATTTACTTAGTTAACATGAATGAAGAAGATAAACAAGAAATTATCCAGAGCTTTAACATTAGAATTGGAGATGATATCAACAACCTGGGAAATGCTTATCAAATAGAAAAAGAACTTGTTGCAAGGCGCGATGCTCTACAGAACTCTGTATGTTCTCTTTTTACATTTGATACCGTTTTAGTTATTTATATTTCATAGGTTTCCGCTTGACTTATTTGCAGCATGGTAGCATTCTGTGAAAGTTTCTGTTTTAAATATAAAATTTGAATTAGCCTAACTTATTCATGAATTATGTTTTCAGCTTCGTGTAGTCAATACAGAGGTGCCAACGGAAATATCAGCATCTGTAGATAAAGCCAAGAAAAACTCTAGCCAGATAGCCAAGCTTAAAAGTAAAAGCAAAATCTTACAAAAGAAAGTTGATACGTTTTTAACAAATACTGAACCCCTGCAAAATGAGCTCGGCAAGAGATTTGCAGCCATCAACAAACTGGAGAAAGTGCTGTGCTACTTGAAGTCATATGAGGAGGTTGATAACCTGTGGTAAGTTTTTATTTTAATTGTCATATTAAACTAATAAAGTGAGTTTAGTGCATAACCAAATAAGGAAGAATTACATTCAAAACAACAGCAACAACAACAACAACATTTCATTACATTGGGCCCGCTTGGGACGTATGGCTCAAGCCTTCTCATCCTGAGAGGAGGCCTGTGCCCTGCAGTGGGACATATATATAGGCTGGGATGACATTGAAAAAATATACAGCTAAAAATTTTAATATATTTTTAGTTCTAATATTTCTAACCTTTTTATGCCAAGCCTAGCCAAAAAATAAAGCTATTTTGAACCTTATGTCATTGCGTGTGTTGAAAAGGCTAATGAGACTTAAATACACCTAATGTGACCAAAATTAATCCTGGAATTATTTAATTCAATTTAATTCAACCAAAAAAAAGGCTGTATTGTCTAACGCTTCTGATGCTTGCATTCACTTTCACCATCTCTTTCTGTCATCATCTTATACCGTTTGACAGAAAGAAATAGTGATTGCGAAGGCAAGGGTCAGAAGCGTTAGACAATAAGCCTGCAGGTATCAACTATAGTGAACAGTATTTAATAAAAAATAGACTTTCTGTCAATGCTATTAGTAGAAAATTCAGATTATTCCCATAGGTAAAGGGTTAATTGATTCAGACTTTGCAGAGGTCCACATCATCCAACTAAAATACAAATTAAATTTAATAACCCCTCTTATTTCTTTCACAGTTCTCAGCTAAGCACATGTACTGAAGATGAACAAAGTGTGCAGCTTTACAGTGAGCTCAAACACTTGTGCATTCAATATCAAAACGGACACAGGGGCACTTATGTAAAGGAATACACACACTACTGGCATAATATCCTCAAGGATAGATTGACTAAGTACGGTTTGATCAGTTACAATACTTATAATTTAAGTGTTATTCTAATTTAAATGTTGCCTACTAGTATTTGACTGTCTATTTTATATATTTTTTATGTGTCTGTTATCAGAAGCATTGGCTCCATTAATTATAACTTATTTAACCTTAGAAGCATATTGGCATAGGCGCTTAGCTATCAATACCACAGAAGTTAAAAAGTGATCATGTGATGCTTTACACCTTATTTTGTAATTTTTGTTTTATACAATGCTATCTTGCGTTTAACCACAATCACGCCTGATTGAAAGGAAGGATGAGGCCTATGATGGAGCACACTTGCTTGGCTTGTGTAGAATGACACTTAGACAATCTGTGCATTATTATATTATTTATTTTATTAGCAGTTACGTCTGCTCACCGAACCTAAGATTTAAAAGCGAAAAAGTTTCCGGGTGCGCCGGTGGGACTTGAACCCACGTCTCCCGGGTATGCGCCCCAACGGGTGTTCTACCAACTGAACCACGTCGCATCCAACCGACCTCTCCGAAATTCTTAATCGCTTACATACGCCAACAGTGGCGTGTGGTAACATCCATCACAACTATTAGAAGTCATAAGTAGGAGTCATAGCTTCTAATAGTTATGATGGATGTTACCACACGCCACTGTTGGCATATGTAAGCGATTAAGAATTTCGGGGAGGTCGGTTGGATGCGACGTGGTTCAGTTGGTAGAACACCCGTTGGGGCGCATACCCGGGAGACGTGGGTTCAAGTCCCACCGGCGCACCCGGAAACTTTTTCGCTTTTGAATCTGTGCATTATTGTTAGCTAAGCTATAATATTTCTAAGCAAATGACAAGTTTTCTTTATTGACATTAGGTTTAAATTCTGAAAATCTAAATTACCTTTAAAGAAATTTTCGACAAACGAACATGTTATTTCTGCTAAACCATTATTAATTTAGAACATGCTAAACAATTTGACACTACTTAAAAAAAGCTTGTATCTCAAAAATCTTACTGCGTAAACTTTACATGGTTAACTTTAGGGTTCACTTTAGCTTACACAACAATTTAAGATATGTACTTTTTTCAAAGTAGTAACGGTTTGTAGCTTGGTATAGCTTCACTTAGTTTTATTTTATTACTACACCATTAGGTGGACATAACTAAAAAAAATGTAATGTAAATTTTAAACTAAACAACAAAATTGCAAATATGTACCTATAATGTGAAGAAGCCCTTCTAAAGTCAATACTGTATCTTTTCAGGCAATATGAAGATGTCCTCAAGCAACTAAAATGGCCAATGATGACTGGCACCGACAACCCTCCGCTACCCAAAGACGTCTTGGTGAAGTTTTATGGGCTAACCAAATTCCTGTTTCTCATAGAGGAGCCTGATGATGAGCAGGCCAGAATGCTCTCTGGGGATTTCAGCTTAGGTAATATCAATGATTTGAAGCCGTGGTGGCCTAGTGGTTTGACCTATGGTCTCTCAAGCAGAGGGTTGTGGGTTCGAGTCCGGGCTCGCACCTCTGAGTTTTTCGGAATTTATGTGCGAAATTACATTTGTAATTTACCACGAGCTTTACGGTGAAGGAAAACATTGTGAGGAAACCTGCATACACCTGAGAAGAAATTCAATGGTGTATGTGAAGTTCCCAATCCGCACCAGACCCGCGTGGGAACTACGGCCCAAGCCCTCTCATTCTGAGAGAAGGCCTGTACCCTGCAGTGGGACGTATAAGTCTGGGATGATAATGATGAATATCAATGATTCAATGTATAAATGTAAATGTTTGGATGTTACTCAATCATGTAAAACGGCTAAGGCCTTGGTCCTTCTGACCCGCCACCCGCGGCGGGCACGCTGCCCGCCGCATCTATATGCTGTGTTCGTCAATGTTCGGGAGTGGTCGTTCTCGCCCGCCGCGTTCGGGACGTCGCACTTGGCGGGCGAGAACGACCACTCCCGAACATTGACGAACACAGCATATAGACGCGGCGGGCGACGGGCCGCTGCCCGCCGCGCGGGTGGCGGTTCAGAACGACCAAGGCCTAAAATAAAAGTTTTTGATGAAGTTTAGCATTCAAATAGTTGATAAGGATCATAAACATTAATTAAAGTTAAGAGCGCGCGCAGACAGAGAGCGGTCCGCGTTCCGAGTTCCGCGTTCTTTCGAATGTACTAGGTCCCTTACGATAACGCACACAGCAGGCGGTCGGAACTCTCGAGCGGTCAAAACACAGAACTCTGAACGCGGAACGCGGAACTCCAGACCGCTCTCTGTCTGCGCGCGCTCTAAGGGTCTACACTATCTACACAAGGCAATATTTTAAACCTGATACAAAATATGTAAATAATACCAAAACGGAGATGGCGGGATGACTTGGACCGTTTTGACCTATTTTGGCGGGATTTTGCGAGGGACAGAGACGTGTGGAAGGAAAAAGGGGAGGCCTTTGCCCAGCAGTGGGACATCCATTAGGCTAATTAAAAAAAAAGGGTCTACAGCCAATATTTTAGTCAAGCCTACATCAGGATGTGGACGCCTGGCTAACTTTCAGCCCATTAAAATAAATATAATAAGTTTGCTGATTCGTAGTCGCCATATAGATCCACAGGAGAGACAACTTTTTGTTGCTTACGCTGCCCACCCGTTACTTGGATCAATATGGGATACTTTTATCCTAGTAAACTGCATGATTCTTGCAGGATAGCAATGAACAAAATCTTGGCAATTGAAGTTGTGGGTAACGGCTGTGAATAATATTTGTTGCTATTATCTATTATATAAAAATCTCGTGTCACGGTGTTTGTTACCGAACTCCTCCAAAACGGCTTGACCGATTTTTATGAAACTTTTTTCTCTGTATTCGGTAGGTCTGAGAATAGGTCGTAGGCTACTATTCTTCGCGGACGGAGTCGCGGGCAACAGCTAGTAACTAATGAAAGAGTCTTGTGTCCTAACTAATAGTATAGCAACTAACTAGCATACAGTTTATTGAAGTATACTTAGCAATACTTATTTTCAGCAGAAAATCCATGCTTACCGGTGAAGATACTGCTACGGCCTCTGAAGAAAAGATTTACATTCCATTTCACCGGGCAACGCCAGACGGCGCGTCTCGACCGCCCAGAATGGTTCCTTACTCAAACCCTGACATGGATCAAAGATCACCAAGGCTTCGTGAAATCTCACGTGCAGCCACTTGCTGATAAGCTGAATATAAGGCACATAAGGACTGTGGTATGGTTTGATTGTTGATTTGTTGAATAGCATAAACATGAGTTAGGTATTAGTATTTTACAAGTATTATGTATACACAAAAGTAAATTACATTTGTTAGTAGGTATTAAATAGAAAGCTGTTACGCTTAGCTGACCATTAGTGAACCTTAATACAAGGTGACAAGGTGCATGAATGACACATGTATACAAAAGCTGAAAAAAATAGGAAAAATGCTAGTGGCGAGGCGTGAAAATTTTTCCAGGTAAAGCCGGAACAAAAGAAAAAAAACATATCCAATTTCTCAGTAGTTATACAAGTTACCTTCTTGAAAACTAGTATGTGCACTGATCTCAGTATCAAAAAAATATGTTTAGCAAAGTCAATCCTTTAAAATATAATATATACACTGAATTATAATCACATTTACACACTCACAGACGATAATATGTACGATTAAATTGCACCAATTTTGCGTATCAACACTAATCTAATATTGTGTTTTTATTAAAATTATTTCACATAGGTAATTAATTGTAAGTGAATATAGCCTTTAATGTTTTAAGCCGTACTATTGACATTGAACCTTAGGGTGGTAAAGAAATTTCTTGGTCTAATATATACAGTCACGAGCCACTTAAGATTGACAGTCCTGTCATATTGTATAGAAATTCAAAGGATATTTTTTCGAAATGGGTCCAAATTAAAGCACGCGACCGTACATGGTGCTTCTGACTATGCTTGATAGTTTCTATAGTTAGTGATTAATAGTGATTATTGATTGTTCCCAGGCCGAATTCAATGCAGGTCTAATCTCATTCGCCGCTGAGCGACTCCACACTGTCTTGGGCCTGTATAACCAAGGAACCAAGAATGAGAACATCGCCGATACAGACGCGGCGTTTGCTCACGCTGTGGATGAGGCCCTCGGCTTCCACAGAGAACTGGTCCTTATGACGGGCCATGAAGCCAATAGCGTCCTGTCTGTGCTGACGAAGGCCGAGATATTCGTCAGGTGGCTTGCGGTAGAAAAGAAATGTGAGTGGTGAAAGTTGAGGCTGCATTTTTGGTGGGCATTGGTGATATGTTTTGGGTGGAAAATAATCGCTAACCTTCAAAGACGCCCTTATTTATTTAATGCGGCTGAAATCGCCACTGCATTCTAATGTGATTTTAGCCTGTTATAAATCACTTACTTTATTTCATAGCAATGCGTTAATTTAAGAGTTGCTACTCTGTGGAATTAGAGACGCATGTGGCATTCTGTCTTACCATCCTGGGCCGGCGACGCATCAGCGATTTCTATTGATGGAAAATCACAAACATCACAAAGATCACAAAGCCCAAAGAAGTTTACCACCTCCTGTTTTTTGTTGCTTTAAAACAAATAAATAGTTAGTTGACTGTGTGTGTTGGCGAACAAATGATGTCATAATTTGCTATTGCTATTCAAACTTGCTTTTGCTAGTATTGTGCATTGACAGCTCATAAAAAGTACGTCAGTTGATTGGCGGTGTCAACATCCCTATGTCAAATTTTCTTAATTGCGCATTTTTGACTTATATTTATACTGCAGATGCCCTGGCGAAAATGGACGAGACTCTCGACAGTGAGCAATGGAGCGAGCCGATAGCGGGCGGCAACGGTTCCGCGGTGGGCACCGTCATATGGGTTCCGCGAGGTGCCGACTGGTTCATAGCGCTGCTAAAAACTATTGAGGATCGGTACGCGGTACTACCGCAGCCGGGACATCGGTGAGTATTAATAGAATTCGATAACGAGCAATAGTCAGCTGATAGTTGGCGGCAACGCTTCTGCGGTCGGATTGCATATAAAGATCGATTCAAATAAATAAAATAATAGTATTTTATGCAACGGTTGTATAAGTGAGGTCTTAAAAGGCGAGTGGCGTGAGTTGCGATACGAACGAATGTGAGCATCGCAATGGAAGACGGCACGAGCCGTTTAGACAAAATTATACACCGTTGCATAATAAATAAATATCACGGGACAATACACACCAATTGACCAAGTCCCAATGTAAGCTAAGCAAAGCTTGTGTTATGGATACTAAGCAACGGATAAACATACTTATGTAGATAGATTGATAGATACTTAAATACATGTTAAACACCCAAGACCCGAGAACAAACATTCGTATATTTTATCCAAATATCTGCCCCAACACGGGAATCGAACCCGGGACTTCAAGCTTCGTAGTCAGGTTCTCTAACCACTAGGCCATCTGGTCGTCAAATTCAAGACTCTAGAACAGCCAGTGCATGAGTTAGTGGAGTGGTTGTGTGGAGTGGATTTCTTTTGTTGATTTGTTTTTTAAGGCATTCACTGCCGGGAACGCATATGTTATTATGCGTTTTCGTGACTTTTGCCTAGCGTCGCTGTCATAGTTTGGCAGTCATTTCAACGCACATGTGCGTTTGTGGCACCTAAGGAACTCTCGAGCCTGACAGCCGGAAGAGAATGCATTAAAGAAAAGGGGGAGGTTTTAGTCATGATGATGATGAGATGGCAGCTTATCTCGACTCGTAGCAATTCACTGCCATAAGTTATTTGACATCGGTCGAGACTAAAACAGCTCTAATAAATTAAAAAATAAACATTTAATTAAAACCAGACAGAAAACCCGATTAATGTAAAGTAATTAGATAGTGTAACAAGCATCCCACGGCGCGCGGCCGCGGCCTCGAATACTTTCTCGCTCGCACACCACTCCATCGCTCCACCCGGCCGCCGAGGATCGCCGAGCGAAACCGAGCATGCACGAGCGGACCGTATATAAGGCGACGCCGCGCCGTAATAATTCATTCAGCTAGCGACCGTGCTGGAGTGATAGCCACTGCAGTCCTCCAGTACCGGCTTGGGCATTAGAGTGAGATAGCCACCTGCAGTTCACTTAGACGCTTGGTTGAGACCTAAGTCCTATGCTTTCCGTATGACTATAAGCCATAAGTGCGATATTCGCCTGCAGTCCACTTAGACGCTTTGTTAGGACCTACGTAATACCTAAGTACTAAGTTATCAATAAATACCTCGCTATTGTATGTCATTTGGCGTTTCATTCACACACCCTTCAATAGTTAAATAAGGTTAAAAAGGAGTGACGTCACAGTTCACAATTACTATACAAAAACTATGCAAAATTGCGTTTAACATCTCTTAAAAAGTATTTCAATTGATTGGTGGTGTAATAGCTTACAGATCGTGTGAACTTCAATGTCTAGCTGTTCCTTTTTTAACTATGTTCTCTCAGCCTCCAATTCCTGGAGCTCCAACTAGAGCTGGTGGAAGAATGGCGGGTCCGGTTGACGCAGATCATGAGCGCAGCCCTGGGCGCTCTGGAAGCGGACTGGTTCCTGGCGGGCGGCGCGCGCGACCCGCTCAGCGCTGTCGTCAACGCTGCGCATCACTCGCGCGAAGTGCTACTGCAGTGGGCGCATTCACTGGTAAGGTTTTTTATATATCTCTGCAGGCTTATTGTCTAAGTGTCTCCCCAAATCTATCGACGCGGACGGAACAACCTTTATGTCAACGAAATAAGAGCGAAAAAGCTCTTATTGCGTTGTCATAAAGGCTTTTCCGATAGGCAAAAACCCTAACCCTAGCCCTAAGATTTGGGAAAACCCTAACGCTTCTGACGCTTGCCTTCGCAATCACTATTTCTTTCTGTCAAACGGTATAAGATGATGACAGAAAGAGATGGTGTAAGCGAAGGCAAGCGTCAGAAGCGTTAGGCAATACGGCCTCTGCTCTATCTATAGGTACGCTGACTAATATTATGAATGCGAGTATGTATTTATAAATAATTAAGTCACGGAACAATTCACACCAATTGACATAGTCCCAGACTAAGCAAAGCTTGTACTATGGGTACTGGACAGATAAACATGCTTACATAGATAAATACATACTTAAATACATATTAAACATCCAAAACTCGAGCACAAACATTCGTATTTTTCACACAAATATCTACCCCGGCCGGACCTCAAGCTCAAGCTTCATAGTCAGGTTCTCTAACAACTAGGCAACTAGGCAAATATGCAATGTTATCATCTTTCGCAGCATTACCTGCAACTGCACTACTACCGGCGTCAGTTCCAACACTTCACGCATCAGCAGCATCAGGACGATTCAGAGTCGTCGGCTGGCTCGGACGACGAAAACGACGACAAACGCAGCAAGGAGAAATCGGGTAAGTTGGGTATTTTATTTATTTATTTATTTATGCAAAAAACATAAAAGAACATTACACTTTATCCTAGATCTAAGTTTAATACTTTAAACCTAGAAACGTCCAATGTTTAATTTAACTTAAGGAATACTTTTGAAGATGAGGGAGGAAAAGTTGGACTCAGAATCAGCCGCGAGAAGACAGAATATTTCCACATGAGGAGGTACAGTAATCCAAGAGAGAAACGAAAAGACCTAAAGGTGGGTGACACCATCTATAGAGGAGTCAATAAATTTAAGTATCTTGGGTGCACTGTGACAGACACTAACTGCCGTCGTATGATGAAAGGGCACAATTGATAACCTGTTCCAAACAGAAAAAGCCTAAGTGCACACTTGTTCTCTGTAAAATTACGCTGTTTCTTTTTTGAGCAAGTTTGCAGTTGTGCCTTTTATAAACTAGCCAGCTAACCAGAGAGAGGAGGAGATTGATATCCGTGTTCAGAGTGCCCTCAGATGTACAGCTGCTCTTCACAAGATTCTGGTGTCCAGGCTACTATGCAGGAGAACCAAGATTCGCGTCTACAAAACTGTCATTAGACCGATCCTGATGTACGGTTGCGAAGCTTGGACACTAACACTCGAAGAAGAGAATAAGCTGCTAGTGGCAGAACGGAGGATTCTGCGGAAGATTCTGGGGCCGACTCAGAGGGACGACGGTAGCTGGAGGGTAAGAAAGAATAAGGAAATTGAGGACCTGGTATCTGAGCCCAATGTTATAGGAGAGACCAAGACGTCCAGACTTCGGTGGCTCGGACACGTAGAAAGGTTGGGAGAGGATCGTGCCGTGAAGAGAGCGTACTTGGTACGACCGAGTGGACATAGGCCGGTTGGTCGTCCCAGGTACCGCTGGAGGGACGAGGTCCTGAAAGACCTTTTGGACCTCGGGGTCGAAGACTCGCAAGAGCTGGCTCAAGATCGCAAAGCGTAGCGTAATCTGGTGTTGGAGGCCACGACCCACTTTGAGTCATTGCGCCCTGGTAGTAAGTAAGTAAGTAATACTTTTGAAACCTGAGGGGTTAATGTGTATCGTACTCGGAATCGCAGTCGTTTTCTTTAACCATTTCTTTCCGTCTCGGACAAAGGCAAGTTTTTGTTAAAATTAGATTTTTAATACAAGATCTTTTGCAGACTTTTCTTTTTGTTGACTATACTTACATTACGTATGCATCTAATACCACGTTTCTTTGGCGCCCACCCTGAACCAGTTATATACACCGTGAAATTTTAGTGGTTGTTTTCCCGAAACGAGGTGATTTAGTATCGATTGTACAATCGATTTATAATTACTATTTTGACAAGAGTCAAAAATCCAATTGTGAAAAACGAAAGTCGAAAATGACCGCAAACCAATAGTAACGCTTCGTTGGTACAAGTAGCGTACGATCGTACGATAGGTTAGGTACCAACGAAGCGTTACTATTGTTTTGCGGTCATTTTCGACTTTCGTTTTTCACAATTGGATTTTTGACTCTAGTCAAAATAGTAATTATAAATCGATTGTACAATCGATACTAAATCACCTCGTTTCGGGAAAACAACCACTAAAATTTCACGGTGTATAACAATACCGAGGCTCAAGTCAATGCCATAACCGTTGAAGAATTCCGTTCTGCGGAGATAATCCTAGTTGGAATACCACAATTTCACTACCAGATTATTGAATTGTCACCGAACTTACATAAATATTCCACAATATCTCAATCGTATACAAAGAAGTTGTCGAAAAATGGTTTTAATTTTTGCGATAGCAATTTACATACAAATAAACATACGAATGTTGTAAGTTAAATAAAGCTTGTATAAAGAGATGATGAATGGTTTAACAACCGCTTTAGCCTAGTTGGTAGTGACCCTGCCTACGAAGCAAGAGGTCCTGGGTTCAAATCCCGGTAAGGGCATTTATTTGTGTGATGAGTACGAATATTTGTTCCTGAGTTATGGATGTTTTCTATGTATTTAAGTATTTATTTATCTATATAAGTATGTTTATCGTCGTCTGGTACCCATAGTACAAGCTTTGCTTAGTTTGGGACTAGGTCGATTTGTGTAAGATTGTCCCCTAATATATATATATTTTTTTATGCGATGGCGAGCTTTAGACATATATTTTAGATATATTCTCCGCATTCCATCGCTATAAGTGTAGCGTTTCTACTGCCGAATCCCGTGCTGTTCGAAAATCTAAGGATAATGTTCAAAAATTAAAATTAATTGCAATTCTGCAATTACGAGATACACACACACACACACACACGGGATACGTAGGCTGATAAGATTTACAGTCCCACCCATAACCATGAAAACGGCTAACGGCTACTTCCTACACATCTTGGACTTGTGTATTGGAATAGTACGAATTTATTGAGGTGTCCCGATCTCGTTAGCAGCCCATATTTCGAACAAAGCCATTGAGAGAGAGAGAGAGAGAGAGAGAGAGAGATGTTTATTTACACATATCCGATACAAACACAGAAAAAAAAATACATTTGACAGGAAATTTACAAATAAAAAAAATATATCGAATAGTATAAATTGGGCCCCACTCAGCATAATGTTGTGGCAAGCCACAACGCTGTATTTCAGTGGGACCCATTTAAAAACTAAACACAAAAACATACACACTGTGACGACACGAACGCCAGCGAATAGTTCGCAACAAAAACCAAATTAGAAGCCGGAAGTAAATATGTATGGCAACACTTGATCGGCTTAATCGCATTTGAACTTTTAAACCGTAACAAATTAAGCCAAGATTTGTTATGGCTATTGCAGTGAATCATCAACAATTTCAATAATACTGATACAGTAATGCATCACATAACCTTCGAACAAAAACAAAAAAAAACTTAAAAACAATAAAACATTATTTTCATTGTATTCTATTATGTCCTCAAGTGCACAATCCTCAGTTTAAAATTAACAGAAACATAAGATAAAATAGCTCATTGAAATAATGACTTTATTATTTTCATTTTCAATTAAACTTTGTTGGCAGATAATAGGTATTTTTCAACATTGAATGCGTCGTAGACATGCAGCCAAAACAACCAAAACAAACAAAGTTTCAATTCAAATGAACTCTCTACTCTAAATAATAAAGTCGTTATTTCAATGAGCTATTTTATCTTATATTTACGTTCATTTTAAACTGAGGATTATTCACTGGAAGACATAATAGAATATAAACGCTTTGTTCGAAAGGTGGCTCTTAACGAGATCGGGACACCTCAAAAAATTCGTACTATAACTAAATAATATGGTGGGTGTGCTCACTCACCATCAGGTAACCACCTTTAATTACTAATTATCAACCCGATTTCATCCTTGTAATATTATAATTGCGAAATTTTGTTAGTGTGCGTGCGTGCGTGCGCGTGTATGTGTGCTCGACTTACGTGGGTTGATTTGGATGCCGCATGTCATGCTTTGATATAAAAATTATGTGATTCACTTGGTGATGTTTTGTTTGTTTAGATTCCGAGGATGAAGCTATATCGCTGAAAGACGTGGAACAAAAAGCGAAGAATCTGGCTCTTGATGAATTGACGCGCCGAAATTCCACGATGCCTGAACTTAGTCAGTTCGATATTGTAAGTTGTTATTCATTTAACTAACTGGCATCTTTGTCCACGTTGTAGAACTCAATACCCCGTTAGAATTTTGCAAAATCTGTCCTTACTAGTGGTTTAAATCATAAAGGGTTAGAGGTAAAAGTTCTGCCCAAAATTTCAACTTTTTCGCTCTAAGGGTTTGGGCTGGGAGATGATCGGCAGTCAATTGGCACTTTTCTTTTTTATGGGGAGACGTAAAATCGCGTTTAAACATTAAATCGGTCTTTATCTACGTTACAAATTGATATAAATGAGAATTAATCGCCAAATGTGTTTCTAAGCGCAAACCTTGAGAACGACTTTACCATAAATTTTATCTCTGCGCGAACAAAGTCGTGGGCGAAAGCTAATGTCGATAAAAATACAATCTATCTGTATACGTGGTTCTTATTAGCCTCGTTGGTAAACCATAACTTTCTCCTCCTGTTCAATAACTAGACATCGGTAACTCGTGGCAATTAGGTGACACTAGTGATGAGACACGGTTTTCAAGTGTCTTTTCAGATAAGATAAAATAAGTCTTTAAAATTGAAAGGTTACATTTATTACCTACCGAGACTGCATCCAAAAGGTAAACTTGTTTATTAAAAGCTAAAAATAGCATTATCAAAAAGTCCAGGATATCTTACAATAATATTTTTTCATAGCTTATTATATTACAAAATAAAGAAATTGAAATCAAAGAGATCACCAACAAGAAAACGCAAGAATGTTTTTTTTTAACATCGCATCAGTCGAAATCGAAATATCATTTTCTTACACCAAGTGGCTTTTCTCAAATAAAAGATTTAGGATAGCTCCTAAAAATTTTGAACATATATTCTTTGTCTATCACGAAAGTCAAATATTAAATGGTTGAAAACATTTTGTCTAATTGGTTCCTTTTGCTCGACTCGTACAGATAAACATAGTCACTTCACTAGTCTGTCAGAAACGTCAATTGCTACCTAAATGCCACGAGTTACCGATGTCTATCAATAACTTACTATTACAGATGTCACCAACGGGCACTAGGAACGTGCCAGAGCTGACGAGCCAAGCGGCGGAAGAGGCTGGCGTGTGGGCCGAAGCGCCGGGGCTCCTCGGGCGGCTGCGCGACGCCGGACTCAAAGCACTCGTCGACCACGCGTTTATGGAGTTCAAAGCGGCCATGCGTGAATACCGAAGGCAGAAGTAAGTTATTTTCTGCCCTTAGTAGACAATTTACTATTATGGAATAGCAGAATCATTTAATTCCTGACCCACTGTAGAAAGTTAACTGGGGAAGTGTCATAAAGATTTCACTTGACAAGCGAAGCATTGTTAGTGTGACATTTTGTGTAAAAGATTCCACATTGGATCACTGATTAGCAGGGATCGGATGAATCAGCGTCATTGTTCGCAATAATAAAATCAATCAAATAATTTATCATTTTTTTACAGTTAATTTTGATTCCTAGTTTATAAACAAACACAAAGATTTCTTATGATATGACGTAGAATTCATTTAAAGAAAATAAACAATATTTTTCCAAAATGTTCTGTGGTCAGTCTATTCCTTTTGTATCAGAAATGTACTTAAATTGATTAATTAATTAACCTTTTAAGTAATAATCCATCCAATCCTTTCTGATTAGTGATTAGTAAATCTATTTGAAAAATTAATTGTATTTATTCTGTTTAGTTGAAATGTGTCATATTAAAAATGTCAAGTTTAAAATTCAACAGGCGAATATGCTTAAAGATTTTTATAGAAACGGAATTCTATCCTATTCCTATAAATCATGTGAACGCAAAGCTTGTGTGTAAGAACGGGACATAATTTCGCTTGCGGCTTACAGGTATTTTATCTAATACTTGAGATGAAATTCCTGTTTGTTGGCAGATGGCACGCGATGTTGGTAGTCGAAGAAAACGCTCTTTGTGTCTCGGCGCCGCTTTGCCGGCCGCTTTCCGCGTTATGCGCCCGCCTCGCCACCGCTTCCGCGAGGCTGGCCCCAGCCTTATCAGTGAGACTTAGGGGATGCCTGGCTGAAAATGTGGACGGTTACATATTTGAGGTAAGTCATACCATAGCAATGATTTGCGTTTGAGAACGAAGCACGGACTATTTTATGGACCTTAGTGCGGGTGGATCCCTTGCTAGATCCGTCTGTATTGCAACCACTACCTTACTCGCTAATTTTTTTCGGTAAGCATCAGCTTTTGTGCTGTTGTGTTTTTGTGCCCCAGTGCTGGGCAAAGGACTCTCCTCTCTCGCTCTACTATTGCCTATCAATCGCAAACTCCCGCGATCCCAAGTGCTAAATATCTAGGTCGCTCCCTCCATTATTGACATAAAATTAATTTCATCTTAGCTCTCTAGCTTGATATGATAACCAAGGAGCGGAATTTCTCATAGCAAAAATCAAACATAAGTTTTATCGACTATCGATAAATATTTCAGCAATTAATAAAACAGAAAATAGTAGGCACTTTTAAAATAACACTTTTTAATTTAATTACAATTAAAATATAAAACAGAAATGCAACGAAACTAAAATCAAACCTTCATTCAAAATAACAATCGAATCTATTTTTGTACCGGTACTAATCGCATTTTCTTCATCTTCTCTGTAGTAATAGAGAATTGTCATATTTTTTTCTATATTGTCACCCTTTAAATTGGTCCTGTTATCATTGTAGATCCAATAGGGATGTTGACACCACCAATCAACTGACGTACTTTTTATGAGCTGTCAAAACATATTTCTCCCATAGAGTTTGAATGGCAATAGCAACATATGACGTCACTTGTTCGCATACTAACTATTTATTTGTTTTAAAGCAACAAAAAATCTAATTTTGCAGTTAATCGAAAATTAATCTGGTTTTCAGGGCTAAAATAAAGCGTTTTTTTACTGGAGTCATGTCTTCGAATTATTTTTTAATGGTGTCAACATCCCTATTATAGTTTGAGAAAGAGCGTTCTACCTCCGTTGATGTAAGGGGAGCTCCCATACAACAGACATGATTTTTTTTGCCGTTTTTATAGATAATGGCACGGAACCCTTCGTGCGCAAGTCGAACTCGCACTTGGCCGGTTTTTTTTTAATATTCTGATTTTTACCCCAAAAGTGCCCTCCAAATTCAAAATTCATTTTATTTACATAACTCATTCATGTTTAGGTCACATAAATTTATAAGTGTAGGTAGGTATGATATAAATATCCCAAATTTCAACATTTGGAACAACTTTGCTGTTACATAAAGAGACACGCGAATGATCTTATGAGGGATCTGTTATTATCATTCGCATTCAGGATCTAAGGAACCCTAAACGCTAATTATAGTGCTAATATTATTGACCTATTTATAACTTTAATTTAGGAGGTGGTGCTAGAAAGCTGGTTCAACACGGGCGGCACTATGCAGTTCACGCACGACGTCAAACGGAGCCTAGTGCCAGCGTTCGCGCCGCCCAATAAAAGTGCTTCTCAGATCAACTACTTGCCCAAGTAAGTTCTCATTTTATGATCATTATCTAAATTAATATTTTCCGGGACTAAGTTGTCTCAAAATCAATCATCCAGAATATTTAGTTTCGTTAGTTTTACTGACGGAGTTTTGGGTGTGTGTGTGTGTGTGTGTGTGTGTGTGTGTGTGTGTGTGTGTGTGTGTGTGTGTGTGTGTGTGTGTGTGTGTGTGTGTGTGTGTGTGCGTGCGTGCGTGCGTGCGTGCGTTTGTGCGTGTGTGTGTGTGTGTGGCATCGTAGCTCTTAAACGGGTGAACCGATTTGGATGCGGTTCTTTTTATTTCAAATCAGGTTTCTTGGCGATGGTTCTTAGACATGTTTCATCACAATTGGTTCAGCCGATTCAAAGTTATCAGCTCTTGTTAGCTGCGGAAGGGATCTTGGACGCATAATGGGCATTTATTTTATTTTCAAACGTAAGTGTAACCAAATTGCGTTGAGCGTTTTATAATTTTTTAATTTTCGTTTTATCGATATCTAATTTCCTCGCAGGTATGTGCGGGTTCCCTCGCAATATTTTCCTTCATCGCAAAGCTCATGAGTCTGATTCGCAAATTCCGAAAAACTCAGTTGTGCGACATAAAAAAAGTGATCAAGAGAAAATAAGCTTTATTGCTTTATTGTATCGGTGAGCAGACGTAACTGCTAATAAAAATAAATAATATTTTAAGCTTTATTGCATTCCCGATCTAATCTATTACTTTATCCAAAATCTATGGCGTCCTCGTTTACTGTTTATCGTCGGCCTAAAGATTACGTCAAAAATTCCAGATTACTAGAATCCTGCAAACTACTGAACATGGAATACGAAGACGCGCGTTCCCTGCGCGCGCAAGTGAAGAAGCCCTCTATAGCGGCTAAGGAAAACCTCCTAAACCAGGGAATCCGCGTGATTGAACCACCTGAAGCTCTTCGAATACTCAACCAGAGGACAGATCTTAGTGATGCAGGAGCTGGGTCTGTTATGGACTTATTCTAAGGGTATGAAGGTCGCTAACCGTTTGATTACAACTTGATGTTAGAATTAAATAGCTGTCATCGGAAGTGTAGAAGGAATATGAACTCTATGATAGTATTGAGAGTCTTTCAAATGACTCAAATTATTCATAAAGGTATACAAAAAAAAAATTGTGACTATAGTATTTTCAGGTCATTTTGACATTGTAAATATTATTTGAGATGTTCTTAAAGTAATTTTATGAGTTGAAATCGGGTTTTGTTCCGCGTACCTTGATTTCAGAGAAGCCCGATTTTTCTTGACTGACAGTTATACCAGCATACCCGCAATTCTCCAGTCGTCTCGTGATCATGGCGCATGCAACTGTGCCGAAATATCGGGCTTCTCTGAAATCAAGGTCATCATCATCATGCTGGACATAGGCCTCCCTCATTGATGCCCAATCATTACGATTGGAAGCGATTTGCATCCACCCTAAACCTGCGGCCCTCACCAAATCGTCCGTCCATCTCGTTGGTGGACGTCCCACGCTGCGCTTGCCAGTCCGTGATCTCCATTCTAGAACTTTTGGGGCCCAAATCAAGGTACGCGGAACAAAACCCGATTTCAACTTATAAAATTAGTAATGACCGCGATAGTCTAAAATATTGTGTTCTTAAACTAGTAGGATAATAAGGATAGGTCGAAGTCTTGGCGATATTGCTTGCCATAATATGGGTATGATTCCTTCGTTTAACATTTTTAATCAACATAATAACTAACATTGCAAATTATTCTTGGAAATCATATCCATATTATAAGGATCTTGACACCATCATTCAACTGACATACTTTCTATGAGCTATCAAAACACAATTTTTCCATAGAGTTTGAATGGCAATGGCAACTTATGTCGTCACTTGTTCCCCAATTCAATAAACTAACTATTTATTCATTTTAAAGCAACAGAAAATCTAATTTTGCAGTTATTCGAAAATTAATCTGGTTTTCAGGGCTAAAATAAAGCGTTTTTTACTGGAGTCGCGTCTTAGAATTATTTTATAATGGCGTCAACATCCCTATTGTGAGCAATATCGACAAGACGACCTCTGCTTATAAGCAAACAAAATCATTATTGTAACTAAGATCGCAATTTATTTAATTCATACACTCCATGTAATAATTGATTGACTAATTGAGGACCTTTTGGGTTACGGATAAAAAACATATTTAGGTCTATATAACAATTAAATGGTGTATAATAAAACTCCTCGTGTAGCGTAGATACCTACAGCCTTGGTTATAAGTTATAAGTAGTCTTGGTTGTGTACTCAGCTGTTGATTCGACATTCCAATTTCAACCTCTAGCCTCTACAGCTGTATAGGAAAGCAATTTTATTGACAATTTTCAAACTGAACGATACGACTAAATCAACGCTATACTGAAGTGTTTTTTTTTTCAATGCGAAGCCAAGCCAAATAGTAAAACTAGTTTAAATATATGCTTTTGTATGAAATTACTTTAACGCTTTACTCTCTGACGGATATATCCGTCGTTGGCTTTGAAAAGGTTCAATTAAACTAGGGATGTCCGCATGTTTCTTAAGCATTAAGTGACGTAATGGGAGGTAGTGGGAGTAGTCAGTGTATGAATCTTACCACGGACTAAACCGTAGACTGATTTTTGCGCGTTTGAAGTCTAATGAAATTAAATTAAAAAAAAATCTCAAAACGACTCAAATTGTTTTCTCTAAATTATACGGACGCTAGAACACATTGTTAAAATACAGGAAAGCATGGCTGGGGCTGGGAATCGAGCCCACTTCCTCATAATTCCGTAATGCTTGCTTTACCATGCAGGTACATTATTATTGGCATATAATGGAGTATAATAATGAAATGAATGAACAATGGTCCAAATATGATACAGTTTGTGATAAACTGCTAATATTTATTAATTGAACCGTATGATGTTTCAATCACGTCATAAATATAAAAAAACGCGAAGCCACAGTGGAGAGGAGGGATGTAGCGTTGCATAACTATCGATAGTTTGACTATCGATAGTCGACCTTGAAAAATAGTCACAATATCGATAGGCCTATCGATAGTAATTTCAGACCAATACTATTGATAGGCATCATTGCTTTTCAATGGTATTGATACTATCGATAGTATCGATAGTATTGATGTCTATCAATAGTATTGGTCTGAAATTACTATCGATACTATCGATAGGCCTATCGATATTGTGACTATTTTTCGAGGTCACGATAGTATTGCCGATACAAATGATAGTTCGATCTATTGTTGGCAACGCTAGAGGGATATTCAAAAGGGTAAAGCGCGGACTAAACCTGTCAATCATTTTGCGGCGGAGTGTTCCCTCGTCGCGCTCCTGCGTGTACCGCCTAATTCGTCTATAAAACGCGTAGGTGGGTGAATATTCGAGCGTTTTGACCGCTCTGCTCAATCGTCATTGCCCACTCTCGATTATTAATTTGATCACAACAGAAAGACAAGACGCAACAACTAAAAAAAACTGTTTCGTTTAAAAAAAAATAACTAGTGTCATTATCTATCTTTTAGCAATATTTAATGAGACGGTAATGACGAAAAAACGCTGTAAAAACGCTGGTTATTCACCCAGGTACAGTCAAGTGTAAATATATGGGTGCATAAAAGTTGCTCATAAATATGTCCCATAGCTCTTATGTCGTCGAATTAAGGTAAAAATTCATAATTATGAGCGGATTAAATCAATACATAGTTTTGCACTTGACTCTACTACGTCTCAGTACTTTTAAAGTCTGGGAACTACCAGTATGATAGTAATCTAAATAGAGATATCGAGGTTGTACGGGAATGAAGATTATATTTTTTGTAATGCATTTTTGTATAAATTTCAAAATTAATTAAATTTTATAGATTTGTTATATAATTTATTACATTTTATATGAATCAACAAATTTAAGTTTTCGTTGATGCTTGTGTATCGAGAAAAAGTAAAGATTTCCTTTGCGCAAATTAACTTATGGAAAAGCGTTATTAATAGTAAAGGACGGAAAAGTTAATCATGTCTTATAATTTATTAACTCTGTGAGCATAAACAACACTATTAATTAAGATTTAATATATCTCACTCATAAAAATAAGTCAAAATGTTCGTTTTATATTCCATAAATATGACAGTGACAGGTGTGTTGTTATAAATAAAACTTCTGTTATTAAAACCATTTTTTTTATTTAACAAAATATTTTTCAAATATTTTTGATTTTTTCTAACAATTTCATTCACTTAACATACACGCACAATTATACCATACACTCCTAATGTACACTATCAATCAACAAACAAAGACAATGGCACAAATGCAAAATATATGTCTAATAATTGTGTTCACAGCCTTTTACATAAAAAAAATTGCTCAATTTATAATTATGTGAACAAAACAGTTTTGAGAGTACTTTTGTAAATTCTTTTTTTTTTTCAATTTATTACCAGACTGACGTAAGTACCTACTACTAACAATGTACTCAGTAACTTTACCTATGCAGTCGGTTTTATTCGAGCTTATTTCATATTACATACTTTTGTGTATTTTAATTTAACCATTGTTACAATAACAATAGACGACCAGATGGCCTAGTGGTTAGAGAACCTGACTATGAAGCTTGAGGTCCCGGGTTCCATTCCCGTGTCGGGGCAGATATTTGTATGATTAATACGAATATTTGTTCTCGTGTCTTGGGTGCTTAATATGTATTTAACTATGTATCTATCTATATAAGTATGATTACCCGTTGCCTAGTACCCATAACACAAGCTTTGGCTAGCTTACTTTGGGACTAGGTCAATTGGTGTGAATTGTCCCGTGATATTTATTTATTTATTAATATAACAGTATACTTAGTTTACTTTTCTTTCGACTGTTTTTTTAATCCTGTCCGGTGCGATGTATAGCTGATATTTTGACCACTTAACTAAATAAGGTAATCAAATAAAAAATATATCCGAGTTGATAACCTCTTCCTTTTTTAAAGTTGCTTAGTTATATAAGTAACGCATTATATAGTTTTTGTACTTTTATTCTTTTGAAAAACATCAATTAAGCTTATAATACTTTCTAAAATACCTATTTATAATAGCATATTTAATTCTAGCTTATAAATACTTATGTCTTCTCACTCTTCTCACACCTTGAGGAGTCTATTTCAATTTATGTTTTTATTTTACGTACCTACTTATGTACGAGGTTCGGTTCAAGAGTATCTTTACTAACATCAAGAGTGTTCAAACATTTTCTAGAAACGCCTAGGACTTCCAACGTTTATGTTGATGCTCGGCTGTCTACCGTAATATCTACACGTACAAATAATAAACACTTATTTGTACAAATGCACACTTCAATCGATCAGTGTGGCAAATAGTTTCCTGTATTCTCCAATTTCTATATTGCTCTTTTACAATTTCACCTCTGCGTTGACTGATCGAGAGGAGTCAATTCCAGCTTCTGTCTTTTGCTGCCGCTTTGGGTCCTGAGACGAACTGTTCCACCATTGTTCCTCGCCGGAAGCCCACGCCACGTACACTAGGTTTGTGACGATGAATACTGCGAAAGTGATCCAGAAGACTAGTCGCCATTGCACTAATGTGCTCTGAAAAATAACAGGACTTGTAAGTATTTGATAATATTTTTACTACAATAATTTGTTTTTGCTAATATTTTAACGGATCGTCGTCTACAAATAGAAAAAAAATAAGATCACAGGTTCTAATTTGATGGTAAAATATTTAAAAGGTTTCAAGAAGGCATTTTTTTCAATCCAATGATGGCCTACTTAAGACGTCGAGTTCGTTTTATATTAGACTAGCTTCGTTTTATGTTTCCCGCGACTCCGTATTATTTTATTATGTCCTTCCCAGGGACTTAAACTATCTCCATACCAATATCAATCTGAATCGGTTGAGCGGTTTAAAGCGCAACACAAACAGAGAGCGGGCGCGGGTCGGGTCACGCGCGGGCCCGCGCCTGTCGCCCGAAGTCACAAAAAGCGCGCGGGCCAGTGCAGTGTTGCCAACAAGAGTAATATAAAATATGCTAGATAACCGTAAAAAACAACACTGCACTACTGGCCCGCGCGCTTTTTGTGAAGTCGGGCGGCGGGCGCGGACCCGCGCGTTACCCGCTCCGCGCCCGCCGTCTGTGTGATGTCCAAAGAGTATTGTAATATTATATGAACAAGAGTGGCAACTCTATGGTCAAATATGCATGTATGGAAGGTGCTGCTGCCCTACACCCTGGTCAAGAACTAATGTGACGTATCTATAGATGTATATCTATCTATATGTATATGTTGGTAGTGATGTACAGCAGCTATAATTACGCGTAATTTTAATTGATAGGCTAATTGCCACTATTCGTATTTTAGCCGTCTAATTCAAATCAGCATATACGAAGTATAAGCGGCTAAACCCGATTTGCACTATACGGCTAAAATACGAACATTGGCAAGTGGCCTATCAATTAAAGTCCTTGACCGTACAATTTGGTACGCCATGGCCATGGCCGATGAATGACAACTGACAAGTCAACCAAGATGGCCGCTAATTTAGTTCTTTAAAAAACACCAGAGATCGCTGTAGTCGCATGAAAAGTGTGATATATATATGTAAGTGTGCCCCCCCTGGTGATGTCGTCCATACACCGCCATGTACTTTACACCCGCCGCGGGCCCGACCCGCTCCGCGCCCGCTCTCTGTGTGTTGCGCTTAAGCGTGAAAGAGTAACAGACAGGCAGACACGCTTTCTCATTTATAATAGGTAATTAGTATTGGAGTTTTATATCAGTAGATAACAAATATTTCGCTTGAACCTAGACCCGAATTACCTACACGATGGAGACACAACTAAAACAACTAAGTAGGTACTTACGTCAGGTGTCAGCAGTCCCACCAAATACGGGGCAATGATGCCCGTAATTGCACCAATTCCATTAACGATTGCCATTATGGTCCCTGCGTAGTTGCAGCTCAAGTCTAGGGCATTGACCTTCATCCCAGGGTAAAATGCTCCCATCAGTCCCATGGATACCGTGAACAAGGCAACCACTGTGATTGTGTCGCAACCAGAGTATGAAGCCAAAATCATACAAATACCTGGGCCCACGGACGCTGTAAAGTAAATGAAAACGTTTTAATGCAGGTAATTCCTAAGCTAATTACGATTTTGACTAGAGAATGTAAAAAGGCAAAACGCCTTATGTAGGTATATACCTAACGAGTTATTATGAAATCAAAAAGCAATTAGGTATATTCTCATGAAAGTGTGACACAATCCTTCCGTCATTTTAATAATTATAATTACTTACCAATGGTAGTAAAGGTTTTCCGGGCATTAGTGACCGTCATCCATTTACTCTTGACGATCTTGTCACAGATCCATCCAAAGACGATGGAGCATATCCACATAACGAGATACGGTAGCGCTGCTAGCATACCGGTTCTGTGGATGTCAAATTTCAACACCCCTGTCATGTATTTCGGTAGGTCTGTTACCATCGTAAAGTATCCGTAGTCGTGCCCGATCTATTGAACAAAATATTAATTAAATCACGTTTCTTAATACCTTTTAGTAAATATCTCTTTAGAGCTTAATAAGCTGGGAAGTGTGTGAGTGTCGCCAGCCAACTGTTTTTGGCTTAAGTTTGAGATAAACTTAAAGCCATTTATATGTATTACTTATAAGCTAAGTATTGTGCGTCCTGAGGTAACTTGAAGATGCAGCGCGCTCTGTCAATTCCCTGGTCTTGAAATAATCACCAAGAAGATTATACCTAGTGTTAAGACATTATAGTCTTTAAAGTTGATATTAGGGAATTATTTTGAACTGGTAGCATCTTAAACGTTAAAAATTAACCTATGTAAAAGCAGCTTTCTATGTTTTAGTTACTAAAAAAATGTCCAGCCTCAAATTCATTCATCGGCCACTATTGATAATTGTAAACGTTAGAGTCTACAGTATAATTTTAACTAAGTTCTTGAGTAAATATATGCCGTGATAGGCGAGCAGTAAAGGTCAGAGAAGCAGAAGGCTAAACATTTAAGTGTTGATTTGCGTGAAAAGATGGTCTTACTTAGTTCCTTATCATGACTTTCCTGGATATTATACAAAATTGAGGAAAAACAGCAGCAATTAAACCGACGGAAATGGGAAAACAAGGTACTTTGTAATATTTATCGGCGTAGCGCGAAAGACTATACTAAAGAAGATATAAGTAGTCACTTAACAAAAAACGGAAGTTTTTGATGTCTACTACTTACACAAAATAGTGTCCCTAATTCAACCTAACTATCTAGGAATCTATGATACAGTCAAAGAAACTGAAACACGTATACCCCTACAATTGTATAACCTTTTCCCAAAAATGAGGAGCCAAAATGGCGAAATTATGAAAATTTACTGTTTTAAACTTTCGTGATTTTCACTCATAATTATTATAGGTACTAAACGGGACTTACCACGTCGAACGTAAATAAGTACGTCGAGGTAAATATTGATAGCGCGATAAGTCACGTTTAGCATAATAATAATGAGAATTCGTAGTCCAATTTTATTAGTCTAATGGAGAGTAGACATACCTAGCACTGATTACTTCAGTGTTAATTTTTAAGATGAGTAACGTTTTTCTAACTATTTATCCATCAATCGTCAAGCCATTCTCATGGCACAGATGTCGTCATGACTTATATTAAATTAGGTAGGTCGCTTTCATGTTAGACCATCTAAAAACCAACTGCGCTGCTGTCGCACAGCTAGCGCCCTGATGTGAAGCGGCTTTAGGTAGGTATGTTTCAACTGTTTTTTTTTTACTGTATATACATTATCTTAAGGGGCCCTTTACTTATTGCTCGTCATTTTGTATGTGAAATACAAATATAAATAAATAAAATAAATGCATAATATAAATAAATAAAGTAAGGTCACCTGAGGTAAAACCCACTATGGGGTTATTGCGTTTATTTGAGTTGTCTTTTAAACAACGTGAGTTACAACAGCGCCTGCCATCTAGTGATAGACACTTTAACTACTTGGAGGACAACAAGTAACATAGAGGGCGTCTTGGTGAATCGTATTCAAGATATAGGTAATTTTGAAATTTAGAACCTTAACAGAGCCACAGAATAAGTAATAGTACTAACGTACAGAAGGATCACTCTCGAACAAAAGTCAGCTTTAGGTATAAAAACTTGTCTATTCTTACTGCTTGCATGCGAAATTGAAACTTATCATGTGATCCGAGCGTTCATATTCCGTTGGGCACCGCTGATCCGAAACCAAGGGCACAGGGTTCCGACTCGCCGATGTTTGGTAGGTATAAAAATCAAGAAAGATAACAGTGTGTATTAATTCACTAAACCACCTTTAGTAAGTAAGTAAGTTATTTATAAGATCGTTTAGAAGTCATTGTTTGTTGCAAAAATCACAAAAAAAAAGATTCTTAATTACGCGCGACGCGGCTAGCGTGCGAACTGAAGGCCAATTGATAACCTACTGCCATACTCCGCCCGGGCGGAGCGCCGGCCGAACATACCTAAACTGCGGAGTGAACCCCCCCTGACAGAGCTACGCAGTGCGTGGGGTAAGTAAATAAAATGCATTTAAATCCTATTTTTTTTAGTTTTTTGGTGTTTAATTGTATTGAAGATGCCGAGTATTAGTTGGTTCACATGTCTGGATTATAATTTGTATTTAAAATGCTTTTCTCTCAGAATTATTACAATTTAAAATTTTTGAATGTTATTTATGAAATATTGCTAAATGCGTTAATATAATTGAGGTTATTGCGTCTGTATAACGCATTTGCCCAAATGTCAGTGGTCAATAACCTTTTTCTAGATAGTGTAAATTTGAGCGTTTTAACACATAAATAAATGACTGAATCCTGAAAGTGTGTACATTTTAACTGATGTTAAAATTATTAATTCTTTAGCAACTTTAGTAACTGCTTATTTGATTTTTCATTAATTTTGAACATGAAACTACCGTGAGACTCACTCAAAAATCTTAAATAAAAAATGAAACTGCCTTAAAAACCACCCAGGACCTAAAAGCAAAAAAATATATATAAAATCAAAATTTGACCGATTAAAACAACCGACGAATTGAGAACCTCCTCCTTTTTTGAAGTAGGTTAAAAAATGTTTGCAACACCTGTTACTTGGCTTTGGATAAATGCGTCTGCAAAATAAAGACGCATTTTACGTAATTATACTATTTTTGGCCTCAACTGATTATTCGTGGTTCGTGGTTCCTTTTATTAATAATACCTTCTAGAATATGGTACCTATTACGAACACGCCCCATGAAGTTTTAGAGGCCTAATCACAATCGATACACAATTATTTAAAAAAGATGCATTTTCCCAAATTGAGGTAATAGCGTCTAAAATCCCGGTTTTTAAAAAAATGCTTGTATATTTTTTTTAATACTAGTGCAGCAAAAAAGTTACTTCGACAAATTTATTGTTAAAGACTTTGATAAAGCACAGGCCCAAACAGTACTTCAAAATACTTGATGCATATTTCACAATTTGAGATTGAAAAAATATCACCTTATGTATCTATGTATATTATATATATATACATATTCTGTACATATGTATATGTATAAGATATGTATCTATTTTGTTTATTTGTTTATTTTGTTAGACACTTTTTTTTTACAACTTATTTGTGCTGATTCCGGTCCAACAAGTTTGATGCAATGATATGAAGGGTTTGACTGAAAATCAGCGCTGCAGCAGGCACCTACTGCAGCTTAATGCTGAGTCAAATTCCTTTTCGACATCTCAATTATGTTTTTTGTTTTAATTATTATTATTGTTTTCTTTTTTATTATTATTTTTCTCCTGTATTAGTCAGTGTATTTTTCTTTTTTTGATGTCGAATAAAGTTATGTCTATGCCTATGTCTATGAATATAGTACATACCTGAGCGCAAACAAGGGCCCATAGAGGTACGGACATAACGATGGCCTTCCATGGGATAGAAGATGGTTCACTGCTTCGGTGCCTGCCCAAAGCTTCTTCCAAAAACTTCTTTTCTTGGTCCGAAATGAAAGGATGGGATTCGGGATCATTGTAACACAGCAACGTCTGTAAAAACATCCAATGTTTATCTTCAATTATTACGGTAATTATTTACGGCGCATGTGTTTTGTGTTTGTATAAGTAGGTAATTATTATATTAGTAAAATGTAAAACGGTGATGTTTCGTACGAATGTGCTTAAATAAGAGCGAGTAAGAAAGAACCAATGAACGAAGAGATAAGTAGGTAGGTAAATGTATTTTTTTCGCTTCAGACCAAGTAAAAAGAAAAGGCGCAGTTCTGCGAACTTGCCGTGCGTACCTACCTACAGTGTCACCGCATGTTAGGTACAAATAGTGTGATCAAACTTCGCAAGTCAAATTAATATCGTGCAGCGCACATAAATACTAGGGGCGTTCAATAAAAAGTGAGAATGAGTATGTTATAAACAACTTTTACTAAATGTCATTTTATTTTTCGACATAGTCACCTTTTAGCATAATACACTTAGTATATCTTTTTTCTAAACTTAAAATTCCATTTTTAAAAAAGGTCTCATCTTGAGTACTTAAAAAATCTTGTACTGCAGCGACTACCGCGTCGTCGTCTTCAAATTTCTGGCCTCTAAGGTATTGTTTCAATCTCGGAAATAGGTAGAAATCACTGGGAGCGAGATCTGCTGAATACGGAGGATGCTTAAGGATATCGAACCCAGCATCACGAATTGCAGCCATTGCAACGGCGGACTTGTGTGCCGGGGCATTGTGCTGGTGGAACAGCACAACTTTCCAGAGTTTACCTCGCCGTTTTTCGCGGATCTCATTGCGCAATGTTGCTATTTGTTTGGCGTATAAAGTGCCCGTAATAGTGGCTCTATGCTCGAGATACTCAATCATTAATACCCCTTTACCATCCCAAAAAACAGAACCCATGACCTTACCGGCAGATGGGCTCACCTTGAATTTCTTCGGAGTTGGAGATGATGGCCTTTTCCATGTCATAGACTGCAGTTTCGTTTCAGGGTCGTAATGATGGAGCCATGTTTCGTCCATTGTTATAAATCGCGCCAAAAAAAGTTCCCGGTCTTGTTGCATCAGGTTCAAAGCTTCTTGACAAATCTCTAGTCTAGTTTGTTTTTGCGTGTCAGTAAGCATTCTTGGTACCCAACGCGCAGTTACCTTTTTCATACCCAAGCGTTCATGTAAAATATTATGCACGCTCCCCTTTGAAATCTTTACATTTTCAGCAATAAAACGAACTGTGACACGACGATCCGCCAAAACTGAGTTTTCGACTTTTTTCACAATTTCTTCAGTTACTGCTGTAGTAGGGCGTCCGGAGCGGGGGTCGTCCATTGTCGATGTTCTTCCACGTCTAAATTCGGCGCACCAACGTGCGACTGTCGAATACGGAGGAGCATTAGACCTTAAAGTGTCCCGCAAATCCAAATTGACTTGGTCCGTAGAAAAATTTTTCAAATACAAGTATTTGATAACGGCGCACAGTTCAATTTTCTCCATTTTCGCTAACGTACTCAATAGCATTGCAAAGAAATTTCCGTATATTTTTTTAAACAAAAGACAGTTAGTTTTTTTTTTTCATAGCAATCAGCTAGATAGATTAGCTTTACCGGCCAGTATTTAATTTTGTAATATTAAAAGAGTTTGCATCTCATTCTCACTTTATATTGAACGCCCCTCGTATGTACCACTTTAGGCGTAGTTTTACCCGGTCCCACACTGCTGTACGTCGTCGGTAGGTACTTTTTATTTGGCTTCAAATTAGTTCAACTTAAGGTAATTATTCAACGTATAAAAACGCACTTTAGTTCATTAAAACTAATGAGCACCGCGAAAGTTGAAATCACTCGTTTATTCTCGTTTATTTTAGAAATAAACGGGTGAAGTTTATTTACAGATGCAGCTATAACGCATACCTAAGGCAGGAAAGTAGAAAAACCAGTTGCACGTGATAATTTGAATGGGGGTTGTGTATTTGGGTAAGGATTTATGCCCGATTGTCAATCTGTAAATGTTATCTTCCACCGTAGAAGCGTACTTACCCACAATATGAACCATAATATGCCGATAGCGCCGAATAAGTAAAATACGGACTCCCAATCACCGGTCTCCTTCATGACGAGTCCCGACAGGTAGGTGCCGGCGATGTTGCCAATTTGAGCACCACCGAACACGAGCGAGCCCATGCGGCCACGTTCGGACAAAGGCGCCCAGCGAGCTAACATTGCGTTTAACGCGGGAAATGTCGTTCCCTGCAAACAAAGATACCTATTTGTTAAAATTTTAACGAAGCGTTAGTACGTAGATAAATCCAGTAAATGTATAGCTAATAAATATATCGAGTGTTGCGTGTCACATTATAAAAAAGTACATTTATTTTAATACAATAACAATGATTTCTTAAACATACGCTCATATTAAATTATCTAAATAGGTAGGTACTCGTAATACCCTAATGGAACATAGTTATACAAAAAGCCTTCAAAAAGCCAACTAAATACCGGTATGTGGAGAGTTCTGTGTTTGTATTCATATTACTATGCAGTCTACTTAGTTATTATGCGAAATCTCGTTTAGTCCCAATAATAAGTCTCGATAATTGCAGCACAGGCACTTATTACACAAAAGCAGTAAGCTTGTGCATAATATAAATTATGTTAGACTTGTGATTAGTGACACTGCCGAGGGGTACGTATCAAAATATATAAGGTTTAATACAAATAATGGACGAAATACATAATAGTCATAATATATTTTTTAACGACCGCTTTAGCCTAGTTGGTAGTGACCCTGCCCTACGAAGCAAGAGGTCCTGGGTTCAAATCCCGGTAAGGGCATTTATTTGTGTGATGAGCACGAATATTTGTTCCTGAGTTATGGATGTTTTCTATGTATTTAAGTATTTATTTATCTATATAAGTATGTTTATCGTCGTCTAGTAGGTACCCATAGTACAAGCTTTGCTTAGTTTGGGACTAGGTCGATTTGTGTAAGATTGTCCCCTAATATTTATTTATTATTTATTATTTATATACTAAAATTTTCTATCCTCCTGAGGTCCGATGTCCTATTATTAGGACTTATACTAATGTGACATTGAACTCAACTCATAAGTGAAAAAGTGGGCTGCAGGAGGCTATGAAACCATTGATTAAACGATCTTTTTTAATGGTGTAATCTACAGATTGGTTTAGGTTAGGTTAGGTTTATTTTATGAAAATCCTGTAAAGTTGAGAATTTCCAAGAAAATTGCATTATATCAAATGACCATTATGTATTTCGTCCATTATTATTTTTAAACTTTATATATTTTGATACGTACCCCGATCAAGATGCCTTCTCCTTTTAAATGATAGCAAATGACATTCTGACGTTTGACAACCTACCCGCAAAATAAACCAAACAGACAGAAAGCTTTATTATCTGTACTAATGTACTTAGATTATTTATACACTTGATAGAGCTTAGGCGGCATGAAAACGTCTCGAAAAATATAAGCCAACTGTTGGCTTATATGTCAGTTGTCCCCTTCAGTCTGAATGACGTAACGTGATATTAATTATGAAGCTGTCAAATGGGTTTTTGGACGTTTTGTATGCCAGTGTTTGCTACTGACACTCTATCTTGTGTGTAAATAATCTAAGTATGTGTATAACTTTTTTTTAATAAATGTCTTGGCTTAGGTCTTATGAGATACCTACTTATGTACCTATGTAATTTTGTCTACGTAAAACTTAGCTACCGAACAACGGCCAACCGATAGCGTCTTTATCGACCTCGATGTTGACGTCATCATCGATAGTATCGATGGAGCTATATTTAAAAAAATGAATTGAAAATATGCTTAGGTATGACAGCATAACAAAGTTTAAAATTTTTAATTGATATTACTAGTTACGCGGTAATGTGAACAGTTGCACCTATTTTTCTTACTGCTACTTAAAATTGGGAAGGGTTCTTACCTCACCAAGTCCTTCCAACACCCTCAGAACTATGAGCCCCTCGGCACCTCCTGCAGTCACTGCCCAGGGAGTGAAAAGCGTGAAGACGGCTGTACTGAGAATACCGAAGCCCAGCGAGTATTTCCCTCCAAACTTCTCCGCTAATAATCCTCCTGGCATGTGCGTTACTATGTAGCCGTAATAGAATGAGCTAAGAATTAGACCCTGAGTTTTTTCGTCCCATTCGAAACCGGTGGAATTCTGAAAAAGTAAGTCCTTCTTTAGTCAAAGTTTTTCATATACATTTTTTGGGAAGTACCAATATTTGGATCAAGAAGCAAGTACCGAAACTAAGGATTTAGGTAAGACCGTTTAAAATTCTGAACATTGGGTACCACCAATCGCAACCCCAATCCGCACTGGGCCCGCGTAAGAACTGCGGTCTAACTAAACCCTCTCATTTTGAGAGGGTACCCTGTAGTGGGTGCCTGTGCCCTGCAGTGGGCCGTATATAGGCCTACTCGCTGCACCCCCAAGTCATATTAATTCTAAAATCGTTTCTTACCTACGTGCTTCAGCAATTTCATAGCCTTAAACTCCGCGTTTACATGTAGATACTACATACAAGACAGCTGTACGTCTGTGCGAAACAAGTATATATTCACGCATTAGTACCTACGCAATTCGTTGTTTCTTTTTTGAGAGTATGGCTTGGTAACAAGTCCTTTCTGCCAAATCTTTATTTTAGAGTCATTCATTGGGATGAGGAACGGTTGTGCTCAATGTAGGTTAACACTTAAAGAATCTGAAACGCTTTAGCGTCTTGTGTCGTGTTGGTTATCAGTTAGTTAAGTCGTTAATTTATGTGGAAGCGATATGTGGGGAATTTTTACATGATAATATAAATATTCTCACGTGCTCTTGCTGTCCTGGACGGAGTAACAAGTAGGTACCTAATTGATTTAGTTTATACTATAAACTTTATATGTTAGATATTGACCAGCTCCCGCGCATAAATTTTAACTTAGGTATTCAGAAAAAAAATGAATCAGCAAACTTAAAATTTCTTTAAATGGGCCGAAAGTTGTCCTGGAATTCCACCCGCTGATGTAGACTTGATTAATAATTTTGACTACAACCCATCTTTTGCCAATAGGAGAGACGCAAATAAAAAAATGTATATGACTCATTTACGTTCTCATAAAGCACTTTTAATACGTTGCTACTATTCCCAAAGAACGATACTAACGATATGTTTTTAAATATAATAATGGTAAAACTATCAAAACCTAACTGGCTCTATTCGCAAACTTTTTAAATTAATGACTTTTATTTTTCTTATTTTTGTCAAGCTTTGAACACTCCTGGTGGTCTTGTCAGCCACATGGGTGCTTATTCAATTCCCTATTCAAGGGACATATCAATAAAATGGTATATATGATAATTGCTTTGTCTTCTAACGGCTCAGTTAGCCAACAATTGACTTGACCATTGTGCATGGAACCCAAACCCCCAAGAACTTTTCTTCTCAAGTCTGAATTCAGGACACACTTTAACAGACAATTTACGACTGAAGTTCTAAAAAGTATTCTGAGTATAATAAAGACTTTTAAGTTGCTCTAAGGTACTCACGTCTATTTCCTCAACAGTATCCTCGAAATCGGCAGGACAGGAACCAGACACATAAGCCACGGAGAGATTACGGTGCTTCACCATCTGCGTAATCGCAATGTTGAGGCAAACCCTCATCGTGTAGGCGTTTGCCACCGCCAAGAAACCCATGATCGCCATCACCCATCTTTGTGGCACGAAAAAAACTGAAAAGAAAGTACCCAATTACAACATCAACTTTACTAAAGTATAAAAACTTAAACCGGGGCTTTCACTGCGAGAGAATCAATGGCCCAGACCCAACAAGGGCTTCGTTTCGTCCCAGTCTATATACATCCCAGCATCCATGCAGGGCATAGGTAGGTATCCTCTCAGAATGAGAGGGCTTAGGCCGTAGTTCCCACGCAGGCCTAGTGCGGATTGGTAACTTCACACACAATATTAAATTTTTTTGCAGGTGTGTACAGGTTTGCTTTCCTTCACAGCAAAGCTAGTGGTAAATCTCAAATGTAAATTCGCACGTAAATTCCGAAAAACTCAGAAGTGCGAACCTGGACTCGAACCCACGACCCTCGGCTTGAGAGGCCATAGGTCAAACCACTTTGCTACTACGGCTTATAAAGGTTCCGTTTAACTGCATAAAAATACCAAAGAATAATTTTGTTCCAAGTAAAACGCGTCCAAGTGGAAGCTACTCCGCTAGTAGAAATTTTGCTTAAAGCACTTAATCCTCAGAGCTCAGTAATTTAAAACCGATTAATGGCTACTACTACCTGTTGAGAGTTGACTTACATTAACCTAGTATGCACCTATTTAGGAGCAACCTAGTGTTCATTGGCTCAAGGATATTTTTTATTACCACTATGTTGGGAAATTTCTAAACCTTGGCTGAATATTGCAACATTCCTTCCATACAGAAGGTACGTAGTCAAACACTTTAAAAACAGAGCACCCGTCTTCCTTGCCACCAGTTGAAAAGTAATCATTTTACTTACTACAGAGTAATATTTTGACCTTGACGACGTTTATGCTACTTATTAGTTAGTGTGTTTCATATTATCATTGTCTGTTGAACGTAACCACTTTTAAGTATTCAGTGCAAATCCAGGCAAAAACTGGCCGTCATTAGTTTAATAACAATAAATTAATCAACCGGTTGCGTCCGACCACGTGATTGCATCATTTAGAAATAAATCGCAACCTTCAATTGTGAACGCTTCCACGTTCCCTCTTCCTGCTACAAAGATACTTAATTATGGTTATATCTGGGTTATGTATTGTCCGTTCTCAATAAGTACGTGCCTTTTCCAGGACCCCGCTAATTAGATATGCTGCAACAAAATGAATCATTATGTTATATTGTTTACCTATGCAGGATTAATTTAAAAGCAAAGCATATTTTAAAGAAATTCGATTGATTTTCTGTCGTATTATGAACTGGGTAAGGTCGAATCTTTGTTTAGATTTTTGTGGTCGCTATATGCACTATGCCTGGAAAAGGGTTCATTTTTGGCAGTATAATAATAATACCCAGTGTATGCCCTGCCTAGTCACGCACGACTGTAGTTTATACTGCTGTTTTAAAAATAAGCGACTGCCTTTCGTTTGTACGGCTTGTCTTCCGTATCAAGTTAGGCCAGTTCCACATGGTGTGACAAATACGTGTGCTATTTCTTTATCACAACTTTCGTAATGACTCAAGCAAGAATGCATTTAGCAAATATTTGGTCAAGTGTGCTCTGGTATTTAGTTTCCTGTGTCGGGTACTTTAACATGTTTTAACAAAGCATGTTTGTGTTAGGCTTGCGAAGAGAGCGGTAGCGGCATCGGCATCCAGGAAGGACAAAGAACTGTATTAAGTAGGTAAATAAGTTGCAGGTAAACAGCAATTTCATATGGACTTATTCGATTAATTATCTATTAGGTTGGTTAGGTGCCGTGGAAAGCAAATCAAAAACTTAATGTTGTACGAGCGAGCAGCGTTAGTAGTCTAATCTATAGAGACCTAAGTGTTTTTTGTTTTGAGCTTAAGAGCGTTTATACTTACTTACCTGCTGAGCTGGCAACGTTGCATTTTTGTTAGTTTTTCTCGATTATTCCATAAAAATTAAATTATGTGTCTACTGCAATAATTATTCGTGATAAGACTTTTATTTAGACGGCCGGATAGCCTAGTTGTTAGAGAACCTGACTACGAAGCTTGAGGTCCCGGGTTCGATTCCCGTTCGGGGCAGATATTTGTGTGAAAAATACGAATGTTTGTGATCGAGTCTTGGATGTTTAATATGTATTTAAGTATGTATTTATCTATATAAGTATGTTTATCCGTTATCTAGTACCCATAGTACAAGCTTTGCTTAGTTTGGGACTAGGTCAATTGGTGTGAATTGTCCCATGATATTTATTTATATTTATATTTATTTATTTTCTTTAAAAACGAACAAGTTGTTACCTAACGGTAAACGAGTGAGCACGTCCTAACCGAGTGTGTCATGTACGCGGCAGCGAGGCGTGATGTATTCGGGAGTGACGAGCTGAGGGAGGAGGAGCTAAAGGATGTCTGTCTCAAAGATGTCCTTTTGTTCAGCAGGAGAACGAGAAGATTCGAGGAGAATTGCTGTGTGGGAGCGCTGCTGGGACAGTAACCTGTCGGCTCCAACCACGGGGAACTGGGCTGAATGACTGTGCAAACGATCGACAGCCCGCCTGACTCAGCAAGGCGTCCCCATACATCATCATCATCATACCTAACGGTAACGTTGCCAGCTCAGCAGGTATAAACGCTCATAAATAGTTCTCGAAGTGCTCTTTATAGTTTTTTGTTAACCAAATTTAAACATACAAAGTTAAATTTTAAACGTGATACAAAATTTGTGTTTCTAAATCAATTTATGCTAAAAACTATTATGCATTAACTCAATTGTTTTAATTACCTAGTCTTATTTAGTTTAAGTGTCCATAGATGGAGTTTGTGATTCAATTTCAACGAAGTATGAACATCCAAAATTTTATCAGACTAATTTTAACAATTGAGTTAATGCATTATATTGTTCAGCATTAATTGGTGTAGAAAAACTAACGTTAACCACCTAACCTAATTTCACCTTGTATTATTCCTTTTCTTATTTAACATTGCATCATGATGGTACCTAGGTTCTAATATATTTAAAAGCATCATAATTTTAAATAAAATAAATAAATAAATAAAAATCCGTTATATATTTTAATCGTCATTGCTGTACCAAAAATCATAACTAAATAAAACCGGCCAAGAGCGTGTCGGACACGCCCAAGATAGGGTTCCGTAGCAAGTACAAAAAAATCTTTGCATACTTTATTAATGTGGTTGTTTTGGTCCCAACGTCGGCGGTACAGCGCCATCTATCGGTGAATTGGGTAACTAATCTACTGCAGTCTACTAGAACTAGTATGTATGTTGATTGTTTTTCAGATGTAATATATTTCTTTATTTGAAAGAAGATACTGTTAGCGTGATCTTATAGGTACTTAAAGAAAAAAAATGCTTGCAATGACGGTTTAATTACAATCTTAGTTTAGAAATATTTTCTTACAAAAACTTAAAAACTGCTCTAACTGATTAAGTTGAAAATAATTTTCCTAGAAAGAAGTTTAACTTACGTGATTTTTTTCATATCTTTTAGACGTGCGGTTCAAAAGTTAGATGGGGGGGCACATTATTTCGAAATTTCGGAGTGAATATCTCCGAAAATATTCACTTTATCAAAAAATTGTTTTAGAAAACCCCTATTTATTTTCAAATACCTATCCAATGATACCCCACACTATAGGGTTAGTCGAGAAAAAAAATCACCCCCCCTTTACGTCTATGGGAGGTACCCTAAAAATATTTTTTTTAGTTTTTTTTATTTAACCACTTTGTCGGTGTGACTGATATATATATATTCATGCCAAATTACAGCCTTCTAGTACTAACAGTCTCTGAGCATAGCCGCGGACAGACAGACAGACAGACGGACAGACATGGCGAAACTATAAGGATAAGGGTTCCTAGTTGACTACGGAACCCTAAAAAAGTGTTAGTCTATACATATAATAAATCTGTAACAAGTCGTTGTCTGTACATTGAAGATATTTGAGAAAAACTGTCACTAGGGCTATTTATTAGCGCAATAGAACCCAAAACAATGATTTTTTAGAATTATTGTCTGTTTGTCTGTGCGTTTGTGCGCGCTAATCTCAGAAACAGCTTAACTTAGAAGGATGCGGTTTTCACTGATATGTTGGTATTTTCTTGGATTAACATTTAGTGTTTGTTTCATTTGAATCGGTTCACAAATAAGAAAGATACGTCTATTTTAAGAATTTATCGAACTGCTTTTAGAAGAATTGTTATTATGAACGCGCTAATCTCAGGAACTACTGCTCCGATTTGAAAAATTCTTTCAGTGTTATACCTATCTAACATCCCATCCCAATCCCGTCCCATTTATCGAGGAAGGCTATAGGCTATATATCATCACGCTTACACCAATAAGAGCGGAGCGGAGCGGAAGAATGTTTCAAAATCGGGGGTTTTTGTAGTAAAACTTCTATAGGCACGCTTGACTTGGGAGTACGGTGGTGAATGTGAACGCGGGTGTGCGGGGGGTTCGGTGGGGGGAAGCTGTTGGGAGGGGGTGCGAGGGGGGTTGCTGGGGGTGCGGGGGCGGGTAATTTTTTTATATCGAGGAACGAAGGAGAGCCTTAATTGATGAAAAAAAAAAAATAAGCTGCCCAAATTATTAATTCCACGAAAACGGAGTCGCGGGCACAGCTAGTTAGTAAATAGGTACATGAAATTAAATATTTTGTTTACGCAAATAAAAAATGTAACTCCTTTTAATGTTCTGCTCTGGCAATTGAAAAGGCCATATTATGCATATATCGGTCAGTAGCCATAGTAATTAATGAGTAAGTAGCGCATCCGATCTATGAGCAATTCGCCTTCCGGTAAGTAAATATGTATTCATTAATGACTTACTTAATAATCTGATTTGTTTTAATTTAACACCTTGATTTATTTACTCTGCGATTGGATTTTATTTGCAACTTTAAATATAAATAAAAATCAATTGCAGAAAATGTACGCGTATAACTTTAGAACCGCTAGCGCTACGTCAATTTGTCTCATTCTTTTTTGTTGTGTTAGTAACTGGGCCATTCTTTTATTTTTGGATCATTAACCTTTTGTGAAATATAAGGCATAGGTGATTTTTGTCAAGTGTAAATAACTTATATAAAAACTAAAATAACTAAATTTAATCTTTTAAAGCAAAAAAACTTAAAAATTAAAGAAATTCTGTGGAAAATATTGGTAACTCAGCGGAGAATACACCAATTTCCATACAAATGGCGGGGACATGCATGTCCACTGCGTTACCTACTTTATAGATAGGTAATAAATAATGATTACTTTTTATACGTAGTGATAATTTTAAATGTAAGCTTAATTATGTGCCTATTTAAATGTTTAATAATAAAACCGAGCACTTTACCGTTTTTGTAAAAAAATATTTGAAGAGCACATTACAAAAAAGTAATAAAGTCAAAGTATAGTAGAATGACCCAACTATTGCGGGTTTGTATGAAAGAAAATGTATTTTTTTAATCAGTAAAAGCTGGAAGCCGGGGCGGGCAGCTAGTTTAAAATAAACTAAAGTAAGTAAGTAAGTATGGCAAGTGAATCAACAAAAATTCCATACCTACCAATTTGCAAATTGGTATCTCTAACGATCAATTGTTTTTTTTTTATATAAGAGGTGGCAAACGAGCAGACGGGTCACTTGATGGAAAGCGATCACCGTCGCCCATGGACACCCGCAACACGGGGGGCATCATAGGTGCGTTGCCGACCCTTTTAGGAATTGGTAGGCTCGTTTTTTAAAGATCCCTAAGTTGTAACGCTCCGGGAATGCTGCCGCAGAAAGCTAATTCCAGATCTTTGTCGTGCGAGGAAAGAAGTTTCGCAAATTCGCAAAAGTTTCGCAAAATGTGTCAGCAAATTTTACTCCCGTGGACGAATAAAAACTTGGCTAGCTCTCTATTCTGTGTGGACTTTGAAAAATCCTTTCTTAGTGCTTTACTAAGATATTTAAATCATTTAAATACTTTGCAAGACATATTCGTATTCGCACTCCTATATCAAGACTCTATTAACTATAAATAATCCACCACTTTAATTTAGACCTTACGGAAACTCAATTAAATCTAAATTAGAATGGTGAATTCTTTAGAGTTTGGCCTCTTGATTTAGCAGTGGTTTATATCTCTACCTTGGTTTATATTTTGTCAATCAGTCAGTCAGTCACGTTATTCTTTTACAGGATATAACATAGATAGTTACTTTCTAGTTTATACCAGTCCAGAAACTCGCAATGTTTTGCTATACCTACAGACGTCTGGACACGATCATTCAGCCTTTCAATCGTCCGAAACTAGTGACCACAAATCAAGTGTTAATTAATCAATCCAATTCAATTCACACGTTAGGTATAAGATTTTCCAATTTTCTGAACTGCTTATAGGTAATACCTTGTTAATGTGCGGTTATCTGTCGGCGCATGGTTTGCAAGACAAACCTAACAATAGAAGTAATTCAGGGTGTCTCGATGATACTGGCAAATGATAGCGTCACTACAATGTCACGTTTTTTTTCAGAAGCCCATTTAAGTGTCAACGTGTAAGTGTACCCGAGGCGTTTTAAACACACTGATTCATGCGTTCAACAATGCACGCGGACATATCAAATCAAAGGATGTCTGAGCTGAGTAATTGTTGTTCCTCAGCTACGAGGCTTGGCCGCGCCGACGCGTGACGACGGTACCACAGTCCTACAATGAGCACCCAGCCATTGCATTACATTTAGAACTGCCATACATTTGGCCACTAGCCACTAATGGCCGCCACTATAGCTATGCGCTGGTGAAAATAAGGCCCACCCTTCATCATCATTGCAGCCGAAAGACGTCCACTGCTGATCATAGGCATTCCCAAGGTTCGCCGAACAGTACCTCTACCATGAGTTTATACTAGTTTACAGTGACCGTACTCGCTAGCGACGGCGTAAATGATTTGTATGGAGAATTGTACTTCCGTAAGTGACCGCTAGAGGCGCTGTACAATTCTCCATACAAATACTTAATTTACGCCGTCGCTAGCGAGTACGGTCACGTAAACTAGTGTAAACTCATGGTAGAGGTACAGACCGCTCCTGCGCCATCTGCATCCAACGCGTTCCCGAAACTTTCGGTCGTCGCTCCATCTTGTTGGAAGCGTACCAACACTAAGTCATCCGGTCCGTGAACGCCATTAGAGAACCTTTTGGCCCTATCGGCCATCAGTTCTACCTGATGACTTTGAGTCCTAAGCCACTCTCGTAAAAAGCTGCCATTAGCTAGTACATGATAGCTTACATCTTGCTGGATCAGATCGGGAGTACCTAAGCAACCTGTGGTATTATAAAAAAGGATATTGCAAAAAGAATAAGGTTTTGTTAAAAAATGCGAGCTATTTTTCGGATGGTATTTGGTGTTGGCTCTACGAGTAGATACTTACTTGTTTTGTAACCCAATCTATACACCGTGAAATTTTAGTGGTTGTTTTCCCGAAACGAGGTGATTTAGTATCGATTGTACAATCGATTTATAATTACTATTTTGACTAGAGTCAAAAATCCAATTGTGAAAAACGAAAGTCGAAAATGACCGCAAACCAATAGTAACGCTTCGTTGGTACCTAACCTATCGTACGATCGTACGCTACTTGTACCAACGAAGCGTTACTATTGGTTTGCGGTCATTTTCGACTTTCGTTTTTCACAATTGGATTTTTGACTCTAGTCAAAATAGTAATTATAAATCGATTGTACAATCGAAACTAAATCACCTCGTTTCGGGAAAACAACCACTAAAATTTCACGGTGTATATTATTATATATAGTTACCAAACAAGTCAAAGCGACCACCGGGGAAATGGGGGACATTATAATAGCTTGCTATTTTTCTCTAACATACTAAATTACACACTAACAATAGAAGTCAAATAGAAGCTTTTAAAAGTACATACATACTTTAACCGATGTGACAAAGGTTAACCCTATCCATGTCGTCTATATTGCCGGACAGATAGAACCTAGGGCTATTCAAGGCTAGAGTGACTGTTATGATTTATGAACCAGTAAGTTATAAATCTTAGATCTCATCTGCATTTTCCTTTTTATGTCCTATTTCCTGTATATTATTGTATTTTTAAACAATGATTTTCTGTCATGTACTTACTTATGTAATGCTGACACAATAATGGCAACACGCTTCCTGGGGCTAAATTCAGGAGTAATTCAACGAGGAACGCCAAAAATCACTGGTTTGCGAGAGGTTTGGGCTGAGTTTGCGATCAGCCTTATGTATTTTTTTATTTATTTATTTATTGACAAAGCGAATTAACAGGAAAATAAGGCTCATAACAAGCTCAACCCTCCTATCCTCTCCCAAACGATTGAATCACCGCTCGCAAACCGTGTTGGGCCGTTCCTGAATTTAGCCCCTGTCCTGTTTACTCCCTATATGAAAGACATGCGGTTTGACCACTTCTTCGACGTCACTTGAGGACAGGGACTATAACATAACTGTCGCTAATTTGTGCGCTTTATTTTCGGCGCATAATCTTCTAATATATAAAAATCTCGTGTCACGGTGTTTGTTACCGAACTCCTCCGAAACGCCTTGGCCGATTTTTATGGAACTTTTTTCTCTATATTCGGTAGGTCTGAGAACCCCACTTATACCCCAAATAAATTATTCAGGTTATAAGTACAAAAAGTTTTCTTTTCATACATACAAAGTAATTTGTAAACGGAATATTGATGCAAAAACCGTCTTTCGTCGGCTGCGGAGCCTTAATGGACACTTAAGTAATTATCGGCTCATGTTAACTTAGTGTTTCTATTGACACACTAATTGTTGATTGCAGGTAAACGACGCGACTTGAATACACTCGCACGTAACTCTGACATGCACTTTCCAACTCACTGCATATTTTAGTGACGTTATTAGATTCTTAGAATTTTCCCCCGTGTTCGAAGAAACTAATAGGTAGGTACCGTATTCGTTAAAGTACCAAATAATGAAAAAACTTTTAAAAAGATCCAGCCGTTTACAAAAAGAAAGACGAAGTGTGTGCAGAGTCAATAGTTAACCTTGACCTTTTCATCCTAATCAAGTGATCGGACGAATTAAAAACTTAGACAGACAGTCAAAAGTCCAAATGCATGGCTAAACGCTAGGTAGTGACTCTATTACATTAAAGACATAATTATTATGGAGCCAGATCGAGTAGATACACCGTAATGCAACGAAATGCATAAAAACTGACCGTGCGATATAAAATTAAAAACAACAACGTACAAGTAGGTACTTACTAAATTAATTTTTTTATAATTATGTAAGTTTAAAACATTTACATTTTATATACCTACACACTAGCGGACCCGACAGACGTTGTCCGGCATGAACCTAGATACTGACTGCAGCGCCATCTGCCGGGCTGATTTGTGAATCTAAACCATCCAGGGCGCCACCCAAACGCATACAAAAAAATTCATTCAAATCGGTCCAGCTATTTAGGAGGAGTTCAGTGACAAACACACGTACAGTGAATTATATAGGTATATAAGATACAACTATCCTAAAACTATAAACCTTAAGAAAAAAAAACTAAAACATACCTAATTATGAAAACAGGTCCGTTTAGGCAAGGCTCCGAAGATACTGGCAGCGTTCCGCCTTTGAATACTAAGACTAATTTTTTTTTTGTCTGAGCTAGCTGCCAGCTCTTGTGTCTCCTACCTCTGTGCGACTTCGTGTGCTTACCTACTTTGCGTAATTGTCATAAAAAACAAGCCAAGTAGAAATATTTATATCTTCTTTAATTATCGACCATACGTACCTACTCATATAATCAAGAGGAAATGCCACTTTTAATTTAGTGAATAAAACCGCCAAATAGCAAATGAGTACAAAAATCTTTGAAAACTTCAACTTTTTTGATTTCGGCAACCGGTCGCTTTAGGTTAGCAACCACTACTGCCGACAAATAGCATTGACAGCAGTAATGAGTAAAGTGTATGCTTGACCAGTTTTTTTTAATTTTATAAAGTCTTTAAAGTTGATTCTAAGATAGGTATTTTAATAAAAGTAAAGAGTAAACAACATAGACAGAGTCTGTACACATTTTAACGTACATAATACCCTCGGAGTGACAAAACATGACAAATCATAGAAACAACTGAAATTCCCTTCTATTACGTGTTGTGGTGGATAACAAAAAAAAGGCGAAATTTCCATACAAATAAATCAGGATATCTTGCGAGGCTGTGTTAGTCAGGCTTTGTTGCATTCACGCTGCTTATCTGTTAATTTCTATGCAAGCCGCAGTCCAAAAAAATTTACTTACAAAATTTAAAAAAAATGCTCAATATACGCTGACCCTGTTTTTGGCTTTGATGAAGTTTTTAGGGTTCCGTAGTCAACTAGGAACCCTTATAGTTTCGCCATGTCTGTCCGTCTGTCTGTCTGTCTGTCCGTCCGCAGCTAAGCTCAGAAACTGTTAGTACTAGAAAGCTGTAATTTGGCATGAATATATATATATATCAGTCACGCTGACAAAGTGATTAAATAAAAAAAACTAAAAAAATTTTTTTTAAAGTAGGTACCTCCCATAGACGTAAAGTGAGGGTGATTTTTTTTTCTCGACTAACCCTATAGTGTGGGGTATCGTTGGATAGGTCTTTTAAAACCATTGTGGGGATGCTAACATGATTTTTCTATTCAGTGATCTGTTTGCGAAATATTCAAATTATAGTGAAAAATTTCATTAAAATCGACCGTCCCCCCCCCCCCTCTAAAATCTAAACTGTTGGGTGGAGAAACTTGAAAAAATTCAGAATGGTAGTAAATATATCAAATTTACTAGGAAAATTATAGCGGCTAAGATTGCTTGGAAATTATTTGTAGTTTATGAGTAAATAGTAGCCTAAGGTATAAAACATACCTAAACTTGGATGATTCCGTACCGTACACATACGAAATCCTTAAAAAATTTTTTCGTAATGGCTACGGAACCCTACCTTGGGCGTGTCCGACACGCTCTTGGCCGGTTATTCTTTGAGTATTTTTGAAACACGTTCTGAGCGATGTCTTAGGTACCTAAGTGCTGTGTGTTAGGTACTGTGTCTTTGATGTTCTCGATATCTAGTTTGTGGGCACGTTAGCCTATTAAATATTGAGGAGTTATGGACATCACGCTACTCGTCGTATGATGCACAGCAGTTTTATAGTTTCCGTTCTTATTTGGGTGGCTGCCTGAATACAAATAGGCAGGTATTGTCTGTATCCCCAATCTGTACCCGGCAAAGCACACATCTTTTATTTTATTGCATAAATCACGACACGTATCATTACTTTTTTGACATTTACGAGTAGATACACTTGAACAATTCGTTTTTCACAGTAACTATCAAAATCATTGTCTCTGTTTTAATTTATTGAATCAGGCGGAGGTTCATATCAATGATCTGAAACAATTACTTTGCTCACTCGCGACCTTATGACAAGTAGTTACGTTTGTGCAAGAAATGTGTGGTCCTGCAGTTCCTCCACTTCCAGACTATACGAACACACACAAATGACACAAACCCAACTATCACCACCACCTTACTACACTGACGCATTTCGAACTCAACCAGTACCTCTACCATGAGTTTACACTAGTTTACAGTGACCGTACTCGCTAGCAACGGCGTAAATGATTTGTATGGAGAATTGTACTTCCGTAAGTGGCCGCTAGAGGCGCTGTACAATTCTCCATACAAATAATTTACGCCGTCGCTAGCGAGTACGGTCACGTAAACTAGTGTACACTCATGGTAGAGGTACAGTATGCTTAGTATAAATTTTACTTCACCAAAATACTTCTCGATCGCGTTTACCTAAAAAAATCAATGACTATGGAAACATGGACAGCGTCTCCGCGCGCGCGCGTCCATGTTTCCATAGAATTGAATTTTTTACGTAAACGCGATCGAGAAGTATTTGGTGAAGTAAAAACATATACTAAGCATACTGAGCTCATCCTTGGAGTAGTGCAACCAGTGCTTCCGTTTGGAAGCATAGTGAACATTACTTTCAAAATTTTAGTCATTTATGTCGAGTAAAAATAAATTAAAGTGTCGTAATCTAATGTTACGTTTAAATGAGCACATCTTGTATAAAATTATTTTTTATTCTGGAGATCTAGGAAACGATTCTAAGGTTTTCGATTAAATTTGGTATGCGGGGTGTTTTGGGAGCTAACAATCGATCTATTTAGCTTGGCCTTATCGCTGAGAAAACGCGTGTTTTAGAGTTTTAACAAAAAACAACTCCGAGCAAAACTGGATCGCCAAGGCACTATAACTTAAATTGCAGTTACGATGGTCCTTTTAGCCGGTTATTTTATAAGAACTGATCAATACCAAAATACGATTGAAGCGGTATTGGAAGCGTCCCGCACGCGTGCACATCATTAGTATTACTCGGCAAAAACAAGCACCATAAGATGGCACGTTCCCGACAAGTCTCCTCCCAAATTGGAATTGGAATTGAGAAACTCGTTAGAAGTAATGGTTTTTGCAGCGATTTCTATCGAACCGGCCTTCGGTGCATTCCCGAGTCGTACGAGCTCGTCGGCCAATGGCAGCGCAGCGTCGGTCGGCTTCGTCAGACAGGCTGGCGGGCGAGGCACTCTGACGCAGTGCAGTTTCATTGCAAATTGAGTTGAGTTTGGGTTTGCCTATACAAATGATCATTAATAATTATTAGGTAATATTACATTAAATAGTTATAAGCCTAGTTTTAACCATTTTACCTTCATTTTACTGTGAAATGTAGGTAGGTAAGTACTGTAGGGTGAGTGGGGGTAAGATGAAAAGCAGTGTAAGATGAAAAACACTTGGGTGTTACGAGTAGTTTTTCATCTTACACTGCTTTTCATCTTACCCCCACTCACTAGGTATACATTACATACAGCAGCAGAAGTGAATGAGCGGTTGTAGACTTCAAAATGATCTATACACATGACTATACTGCCATGATAATAATAGGTACAGATTAGACTATCAATATTATCACGTAATACATGCATATCCTACTTAATATTATAAACGTGAAAGTTCGTGAAGATGTTTGGATGTTTGTTACTCAATCACGCAATACGGCTGAACGGATTTACGTGAAATTTGGTATAGAGATACCTAGTTCGAGATCTTAGAAATAACATTGTATGTTTTATCTCGGATAATTGCATAGTTTCCGCGGGATAACGATAAATGGATTCTACTCAGACGGAGACGCGGGCAACAGCTAGGTAGTAATAAATAAATAAATATTACGGGACAATTTACAGCAATTGATCTAGTACCAAAGTAAAAAGCTTGTGTTATGTTATGAGCACTATAGGAAACGGATAAACACATAAATAAATAAAACATCCAAGACTCGAGAACAAACATTTGTATTTTTCATAAAAATATCTGCTCTGACTGGGTATCGTACCCGGGACCTCAAGCTTTGTAGTCAGGTTTTGCCACTAGGCCATTCAGTCGTCCGTCCGTATCACAAAAGTATTGACGTGTACATCGCAATAACGTAATAAATAAAACTGAAGTGGATTTTCGGATGTATTGAAATCCGCGATAATATCTCATCATCTCATTATCTTACCTTTGACATGTTAAAATTTAACTGAATAATTATTGGATAAAATTGTAGATTCATAATTTTTAAGCATGTTGACTTTAGATACTTACCTAAAACATTGTATACCGTAAATCGGTTGATTGTGACGCACTACTGAATTATGTAACATCTGTATAATTATCGACAATCTGGCAATAAATGAATCTGAATCTAATATTGTCAATAATAGAATTAGAGCAGACGCTAGAGGCAGGTACCTACTTGAGTATGCAAAATGTGAGGACCGAATTCTACCAATGGATTTGAGTTAAGGAAAGGTCAAAGATTAATAATTTCTTTCCAGTAAATTTTTTGGTCCATTTTTTTTTACCTATCCAACGATAACCCACACTATATAAAGTTAGACAAGAAAAAAAATAAGGGGTAAAAATAGGGGATTCAAAAAATGGACTAAAAAATTGACTGGCAAGATCCACATTATTAATCATTGACCTTTTCTTAGCTCAAATCCATTGGTGGAATTCGGTCCTCACATTTTGCATACTCAACTACCTCTAGCTCCTGCTCTAAATCACGATAATATTAATGGTTACGTGCCATAAACGGCCGTGTAGGTAGATTATTTTTACCTATACAAAAGTTCATTTACTTTTGCTAATAACTGTAGGTAGGTACTGTAGGTACATTATTTACATCAAGATGAGAAACTAAGAAAATTAATGACTGTGTCGCTAGGACGCAATGAAATCCACTATCCTATCTATGGAATCCACTCTCTACCCTGTTTTATACCTACGTGGAAAATGTCTTTCAGTAGATTTCAGAAAATATCTTATTTATCATGCTTCTTCTTATTAATAGCTTTAGTAGCGAAGAAACAAGGTAAAAATACTGTAGTTCATTGTTCTATTTAAGTTTATTTTTGAAATCGATTAACAAAGACATCCGTTGACCGTGTCAACTCATTTCACACTTGAGAAATCAAATTGAAAATAATTAACTGCCTTAGAGTAAAACAGGTACTTCACTGCAGGTATTTTTTTATAGGTATTATTTGGAAAATTTGCAATTAAATGCTTAATTTACAGTATTGGTAGCACTGTGCTTCATTGCCTGTATAAAAAAGACAAAACAATGTAATCTATTCCTTCAAAAAATTCATTAATTAGCTTGGAGAAGTTTCCCATTGTTGGCAAAGGACACGTCTAGGTCATCCCGCCAACTCTTCCATCGGCGTCATCCAACTTGTGGTATCCAGACTGTGGCTATTTTAGCCCTTCTATTTGGACCCATATGGCTGGCGTAGCCTTTCCAGTCCCACTTCAACTTGGCAGCTTTGGCACCCACATCGATAATGCGCGTTTTGGAGCACAGCGTGTTTCGGATCTGGTTAACTCGCCTCACCCCGAGCATACCTAAAACGCTCCATTGCTCTTTGGAAAACCTTCAATTTGGTATTTATATACTCAACTACCTTTTGCCCGCGACTCCGTCCGCGTGGAATTAGTAATTTGGGCAGCTTATTTTTGTATCCAATTTGCTTTTTCATCAATTATGGCTCTCCTTAGATCCTTCCGGAAGAAGTGAAACTTCATAATAAACCAACCCGCTCCCTGTCCGCCCCGAACCCGCTCCTAACCCGCTCCCAAACCGCCCCCAACCCGCTCCCAACCCGCTCTCAACCCGCCTCCAACCCGCCTCCAACCCGCTCCCAACCCGCCCCCAACCCGCTCTCAACCCGCCCCCAACCAGCTCCCAACCCGCTCCCAACTCGCTCTCACCCCGCCCCCAAACCGCCCTAACCCACCCCCAACCCACTCCCAACCCGCCCTCAACCCGCCCCCAACTCGCTCTCAACCCGCCCCCAACCTGCTCCTAACCCACCCCCAACCCGCCCCCCACCCGCTCCCAACCCGCCCTATCTAACTGGGCTATCTAACACTGAAAGAATTTTTCAAATCGGAGCAGTAGATCCCGAGATATAGAAGTTTTACTTCAAAAACCCCCGATTTGGAAACATTCTTCCGCTCCGCTCCGCTCCTATTGGTGTAAGCGTGATGATATATAGCCTATAGCCTTCCTCGATAAATGGGCTATCTAACACTGAAAGAATTTTTCAAATCGGAGCAGTAGTTCCTGAGATTAGCGCGTTCAAACAAACAAACAAACAAACAAACAAACAAACTCTTCAGCTTTATATATTAGTATAGATTTAGAATTGAAAACCACAACATTATTATATTGCGGCTCGTCAACTATTTCTTATCTAGCAAATATTACAGTACAGTCTGGGAGCAGCAAAATAAAATTGTTTTAATGTCACTTTATTTGCGTGTCGTCAAATTGTTACTCTAGTACAAATTGTAAAGAGATTACAGTTCACGAGCCGCAATATAATGTTGTTGTGGTTTATAATTCTAAATTAAATGGAGTATAGATTATAATTAAATATAAAAGTTTCTTCATTTGGTATTTGTATCTTAGTTAATGACCATGTTTGAGCACCGTATGTTAGGGGACAGGCATACATTTTCTTAGAAGCATACGAAAAACGTTAAATTTAGTATACATAGAAATATTATTTATTTTACCTTTTGGACCTCCGCAAAGTAACGCCTGATTCAATAAATTCAATAAATTATTTATTTTATTAGCAGTGACGTCTGCTCACCGAACCTAAGATACAGAGGGTTGGGGCGCATACCCGGGAGACGTGGGTTGAAGTCCCACCGGCGCACCCGGAAACTTTTTCGCTTTTAAATCTTAGTATACATAGTTTTATCATTATCATGCATATTTTGGTGACCAACCAATTAATTCTGATTTTAGGGGACAAATACTTATATGAATGTACCTACTCGATCATGTCTTAGCCCTAAGAACACACGTAGTAGAAGAAATTTTCACGCATCGCATTACGCTTCGCGATTATTTGCACTTATAAATTATTGTTGTATGATTTTTATGCGGCCACGAGTACTGAAGTTATGCTAAAAATGTGGGCTAACCATTCGGATGCGAACGGTACTCATGACATGTGTCATGCGACCTTGTAATACAGTAGACTGTCCTGTCTGCGGGTACAATACTATACAATACAACAAAATGTAGCTATTGTAGCTTTCAGTAAGGATGTAATTACCGCAAAAATGCAATGTTAGTCTCGGTGTATTGTCGTCGATTGTTGTAAGTACTTTTTCACGACACTGCTCGAAAATGTGGCCATAGATAACCTAAATCCAGTACTCAAAACTGCCTATATATGCACATTTAACAGCTGACTCATTTATGGCGCACAAACACGACAACAAAGTTACACTAATCGAAAACAGGACGTATCAGTATATGTATTTCATTATACGATACGACTTTTTGAAAGATAATTTCTGAATTTCATTCCTGGCGTGCTGAAACGACATTATTGGACCAATCAACAGTAATCGTCTGCTGCATGCGATGGATGGATGGATGAATGGATGGACGGACGGACAGACGGACTGGATGGACGGATGGACGAGATGGACGGGATGGACGGGATGGACAGAATGGACGGATGGACAGATGGACGGGATGGTCAGGATGGACGGATGGACGGATGGACGGGATGGACGGGATGGACGGAATGGACGGATGGACGGGATGGATGGACGGATGGACGGATGGACGGAATGGACGGGATGGACGGGTTGGACGGGATAGACGGGTTGGACGGGATGTACGGGATGGACGGGATGGACGGGTTGGACAGGATGGACGGGATGGACGGGACGGATGGACGGGATGGACGGAATGGACGGGATGGCCGGAATGGACGGGATGGACGGGATGGACGGGTTGGACGGGATGGACAGAATGGACGGATGGGCAGATGGACAGGATGGACAGGATGGACGGATGGACGGGATGGACGGGATGGACGGAATGGACGGATGGACGGGATGGATGGACGAAATGGATGGGATGGACGGGATGGACAGAATGGACGGATGGGCAGATGGACGGGATGGACGGGATGGACGGGACGGATGGACGGAAGGACGGGATGGACGGGATGCACGGGATGGATGGATGGACGGGATAGACGGGATAGATGGACGGATGGTCGGATGGACGGGATGGACGGGATGGACAGGATGGACGGGATGGACGGGATGGATGGATGGATGATTATGATGATGATGATGATAATGATTTCCTCGCATTAGTCGTGAAAAGCACAATGTTTAGTCTCGGCCAAAAGTGCAATAGATGGACTCGTACTTTCGAGGGCCTCCGCTACGCGTCGGCCCTCAAACAAACTCGTCCATCTATTGCTTACTTTCCAGCCTCTACAACAATGTACTATTGGTTTGCATAAAGTAAATTAAAGTACTTAACCGATATCTAAAGTAGGCAGGTAGTAAAAGTCTGATATAATTTCAATTACGGTACTGTACTTACTTTGTTTACGGATATAAGCAAAGGGCTCTTTGACTGAAGCTTTTTTTATACAATATACTTATACTTACGCTTGCGTTTGACCACAATCACGCCTGATGAAAATAGCGTAGATGAGGCGCACGATGAAGCACGCTTGCCAAGTAAATGCTCATTCACCCTAGACTTGAATTTAGAGGAACAAGCAGAAAGAAGGAAGCTGAGCGCGTTGTTGTGCGCGCCCACAAGCAGTGCGAACCGTACAACAAATACGGGTCACTGTAACCGGCACGCGCGCGCTGCAAAACTGCTCAGATCCTTCCTCCAGAATGGCTTCTATAGGCAAAAGGCCGGAATACGACGAGAGTCGCTTGGCGTCATGGCTCAACCTATAGGGTAGTGACCAGCCACGGCCGAAGCCTACCACCGGAGTTGTATCACTTGTTTAGCACCACCCAGGGGCACGTGAGGGTCTCGAGGGTAAACTATGGACGCGAGCGATTTCGGTGTAGACGCAAAATTACCAATATGTATTGGAAAAAATAACGCAGAAGGACCAAAACGCGTAATTACCAATATATAATACGCATATTGACCAATCTTATTAGGTTTAGGTTATGTTAGTTTGCATGGGCCCGAAGGGCTAAAGGACGCAGAAGTAGGAGCTCCGCGTGAGCGGAGCTCCGTCGACACTGTTTTGTGTCGTTTGGAATTGGGAATATAATGTATACTGTACATTTGTCATGATATACATTTTACACCGCGGTCATTTTTCATATGTGTCAATTTGCGTATGTGGCATTTCGCGTATGTGTCTATTTATGTAGATATGTCATTATGCGTATATAGAGGGCGATTTCAACCCCCAAAGATCGGATGAAGGGGGGTTTTTGTGACAGGGGAATATGGATCATTTGTATGGGGCATTTGTATCGTGACGTGGATTAAACTAGCTTTAACCTGCGGCTTCGCCCGTTTTAGGAATTCAAGAAAAAAGTTTGAAGGGTTAGTGAAGTGGCGGTCCCATTTTTCAGGTAACTTGCCACGGGTTCAATAATATTCTTAATGTTGAAAATAATTAAATCTTCCTGAAAAATGACGTACAATCGCACATCACTATGCGGAACGCGTGCTTACTTATAATTATAACGGCTTATGGCGGTAAAAATTGCGGTACCGAAATATAAAGGAATTGATACTTTTACTGGTTTTACTGTTTTTGTAATGATACGTTATGATAATGTATTGAGTTTCTTGCAGTCGGGTTACCCTTCAGAGACAAATTAAGCCGATTACGGTACTTAAGTAATTACAGTCGCTGAGGAGATATCTTCTGATGCGACGATCACTAGAATAGTAGGTAGATGATCAGAAGAGTCCTGATCATGGCTGCTGCACCACACAGGCAAAGTAGCCCCCGCCTGATCTGGATGGCAGCAATGCAGTGAGAAAAGACATGGAGAATGCAAAAACAAAAATGCAAATGCAAACAACAACGACCGACCGGCCTGACTACATATGACTAGGAAGACCGACCTCAAGTAAATGGAAAGAAGCCAGACAGAAGAAGAAGAGAGTCGCAAATACTCGAAGGTGGCGTGTAGTGAAAGTACGTTTTGCTATCTTCATAATGACCAGCACGAGTTATGTGGTGCGGTGGTGTGGTGGTGGTGGAGAGGATATACGACTGTCCTAGCTACCTACGTCCAGCCAGAAGCATAGACTTTGAGATTGGTGTCAGTGTTGCGCGGGGTAAAATATTTATGTGATAATTAGTCTATCGTATGTATCCGAACGCGTGTAATATTGTGCGTGGCTTTTTTGGCGCTACATTGAGTCATTCTTACTAAACATTATTTTTTTGGATAATTATTCGATAATAGTCCATTAATTATCTGACTGGTGTCCGATAATTATCAATGAACATAATTATCTTGATAATTTACTCGACTCTATTCGGCGTAGGTATAGTTAAGCCATTAGATCTCCAGAAAGTCGTTACAATCCTTCATAGGTTATTGACCAAAACTTGGCTAGGCTATTAATGTGCCTGATACCTACTACTAATAAAATATAGATTAGGCGAAAGTCATCATACTCTTAAGTGTTAGGTAACATTATTGACTTATCCATCGAAATGATTCAATATTGCTCCTGTAGATAACCAGTTACATTTTACAGGTACGTAGATATCTATGTAAGTACGTATGTACCTCCGACTAGGTAATAATTAATGAAGAATCGATTAAGCACGTGTTTGTATAAAACATAGAACCATCAATTTATAAAATTAACACCTTTAAACGAACAATTCTTGAATGTTTATTTCGGGGATCTCGTATGGTTCTGACGATGCCAAATCTCATCAATCTTAATTTCGATGAAATTTGGTATGAGAGGGTTTTTTCTAGGGCGAACAATCGATCTAGCTCGCTTATGTCGGGGGAAACGCGTATTTTTCAGGTACTGACAGATAAAGTGCCACAAAACAATATTAATATAGTATGAAATTAGTGTTATTGCGTAAACCGACCGGGCTTTGGTGTGACTTTAATATCATCTAGCGCTTGGTTATGTTTTTCGAGCGTATGTATTTATGTATGTATGTATCATTCTTTGGCATGTCCTACAGCCTAAACGGCTCAATGGATTTGAAGTGTGAGGTGTCATTAAATTCGTCTCAGTTCCGCCACAGGTTCCGCGAGTGACATAGGATATATATTTTCCCGGAATTCTCATGGGAACGGGAACTATACAGGTGGGTTTTTTTCATCTAGGTATACTTAGTATTGAAATTAAAGTTATTATTCAACCAAAAATGATCATATTATCTCATCTATCTATACTATAATAGAAAAAATAAAAGTAGAGCTCTGTCTGTTTGTATGTAATCGCTAATCTCCGAAACTACTGAACGGATTTTCTTGCGGTTTTCGCAGATAGATGAAGCTTAAATTGGAGCAACATAATAAGCTTTGCTTCATTAAAATTGGGTCACAATGAAAAAAGTTATTGTCATTTAATCTATATTGTTCGGGCATTGTAATCTTTTAATATGAGGGTAAGTCAAAATACTGGGTACGGTCGGTTGGCGGCAGAAGAAATTTGACAGTTCGAGGTAAACGAACGTACGGATCACATGTGTTTTGGTGTGTACTTTTAACCAAAGTACTGGTTTTTTGGTGATAATTATTATTTCGGTCATCGGGATACTACATTTGAAAATTATTGTGTGTGTGACATTGTGGACTCTGTGTAAATATAACAGCAGCGCCTGAGAGCAGACCAAGGTGAGTGGCTTTTCTTAGATTGAGAGAGTACAATGCCTAAGGCCCTGGGGCTATCCTATTAGAAACCTAGGACCAGTGATCTCCAGCTATCGAAGGGTTCTTTACACGAACATATACCTACTGTACTGTACTGAGCTCTGGTTGAGTTCGAAACGCGTCAGTGTAGCTTGGTGGTGGTGATGGTTGGGTTTATGTGATTTGTGTGTGTTCGTACAGTGTGGAGGTGGAGGAACTGCATGAACGCACATTTCTTGCATAAACGTAACTATTGTAAGGTCGCGGGTGAGCAAAGTAATTGTTTTAGTTCATTAATATGGACCTCCGCAAAGTAACGCCTGATTCAATAAATTATATACCTACTTATAAAATAACACCGTGACTAACTGACTGACTGACAGACAACGCACAGCCTTTAACAACTGTTGCTACAGACTTGACATTACTAAATAAATTTTATATAATTTTAATTTTTGTATATAAAGCCTTACCTTGATGACAAAAAATTTATGTTGTTGTAATTACAATTTTCGTGTTTCTAAATAAATTGTTTTTCGAAAGTCCCGTAGGATAGGAAAATATATTCTGAACTTTGTTGTTTTTTTGTCCGTGAGGTAGAAATAAATATCGAGCAACAAAAAAAGGATAGATTTGTTGAAATTCCCGCGGGATAGGGAATAAACGGGATTTATTATATTCACTAAGTAAGACCAGTGATGATGAGACGATGGATTTTTGAATGTTGCCATGCCGGGTTTTTGTTTTATTCGATGAAAGAAATGAAGAAGCTTTACTGCGCGGACGAAGTCGCGGGCACCAGCTAGTCAATAAAATAATTTGATGGGACTTGAAACAAAAGCACAGTACGACGCAGCTGAAAAATGTAAGAGGGGAATGTTCGTAACTCAGTTGAAATTTTATCTGTAAGCAAGTCTTCGATCAACAATAAGTAGTCTACCGGAACAAATTTGCATTATACATAATTTATGCTTAATACATTATCCCGCTTAAAATTTTATTTTTATTTTCAGCATTCGAATGCAATGGCTGACGCGGATGGCCGATGGGACCAACAGGTTCTCGAATGGTGTCCACGGACCTGAAAACGTAGTGTACTACCTAGGCCTCCAATAAGATGGAGTGACGACTTGGTTAAGGTCGCAGGAACGCGTTGAATGCGAATGGCGCAGTACCGATCTGTTTAGCGAACCTTGGGGAAGTCTATTTTCAGCAGCAGATGAAGATGATAATGATTAGTAGGCATTAGTTCGATCTATAGTATTCAACAATTGATCAAGTTTTTCGTTAGAAAGGCGCCTCATCAACTTATGGCAGCAACAACAACAACTTACGTGTAAGTCTGTATGAGACCTCTAACTATGGACAACCAGTGCGGCGTTATTACCACTGACACCCCGGGCGAGTGGCGCTCACTTAAGGAAATCAAAATCGAGTGCCAGTTTGGCGGGGGAAGCATCCCACTCCCACCGATTGCCCCCTAAAATTTGGCGCCCCCGTCGCCCCATCCCCCCCCCCCCCTAACGCCGGCACTGTTGACAACCGTCTTGTTTTGTCGTAAAAGTGATTTCTGTCAAAAGCAATAGGAAGCCATAGTATTGTTGAAGAAACTCGTACAGTGGATTTCACCATAACTTTCTACTACCATCGTATACTGTTTTATAGACAAAGATATTTACAATGTTACAAAATTCAACTCGTTTGCCTCTTTTATTTACTTTGTAAAGTAAAATATATTCAGAGAGTAGTGAGACGATATTATGATTTTAATTATTAGACCGTCTTCTGAGGCAGATGTAATTAACAATTATTACTATATTTCGTAAATAAGTTTCTAAACAAACAGGCCTGTTAATGCATAATGTTCATTATGCATAACTTTCACTGATTAATGATTACTGCTAGAATGTTGGTACCGACTCTTTAGTCTTAGCTAGTGCTGAGGAATTAAAACAAAACTTTAATTAAAACAATATTACAAGGAAGAGATTGAAGCGAGGGCGTATAAAAAATTCAAATGGCATCAGAAATATTTGAGCCGAAAATGCTTTTTTTTTATGAAATAGAGAGCAAAGGAGCAAACCTGCGCCCTGTATCACAAAAATAACAAGTGCTATCTATAAGTCGACATAATTGTTAACTTTCTCATACAAAAAAGCGTGTAAAAAGTGACAATTATGTTGAATTGTAGTACTGTAACGTTTGTGATACAGGGGCCTGATGGGAAGCAATCACCGTCGCAATTTTGACACCCATAACGTTATGTATAGAATTATGAATGCATTGCCGGCCTTTTTATCAACCGACGAAAACAAAAGGAGGAGGTTCTCAATTCGACGTGTATATTTGTTTTTTTTTTTTTATGTATGATCACGCATAACTTTGTCCAGAGTAGTCCGATTTTGATGATTCTTTTTTTATTGGAAAGCGTATACTCCGAGGGTGGTCCCATTTTAATTTGGAAATAATATTCCTACCCTAAGGGTAGGAAAACAGGGGATGATTGACTAACTTTTTACAGAGTAGTCTGATTTTCATAATTCTTTTTTATTGGATAGGGTATACCTTGAAGTTGTTATTATATAAATTTGGAAAAATAAATTTACCCCAAGGATGGGAAAAATGTATAAAATAAAAACTTTTTAACAAAAAATTAAACCGCCGAAAAAACTGAAAAGCAAAAACTAATACCTTTTTTGTTTGACCTTAATCTAGGTACCACTTTGAAGTCGGTGCCACAGCACGAGCCAGGAAGAGTGATAGAAGCCAGTCAGGTAGAAGATTACAGGTCCACTCCTCCTGGCTAGTGCTGAGGCACCGACTTCAAAGTGGTACCTAGATTAATGTCAAACAAAAAAGGTATTATTTTTTGCTTTTCAGTTTTTTCGGCGGTTTAATTTTTTGATAAAAAGTTTTTTAGATTTAGGGGCTGTTTCACCACCCATTGATTCATTTTTACTGACGGATAAATGTGATGCCGCCTCCGTCTATTCGAGCAAAACTAACAGAGGCGGCATCACATTTATCCGTCATATAAATTTGATCAATGGATGGTGAAACAAGGGGTTATGTTTGGAAAATGTCGGCTAACCAGCTTCCGTCGCTATAGATCGAGTAATTCATGATGATGCTTGCCGTGGCTCTTATTACAATGTCATTAATGTCTAATTTTGTCAATTTCATGCGTCTTCGTGAATGACACTTCGTCCCTACCCCAAGAGAACTGCATTTTTGACATAAAAATAAGGCTTTAATTTAAACCTGATTATATCTTATACCTTTTAAACGAGCAATTCTTGTATATATTTATTTATTTCGGAGATTTCGCGTAAACTGCTATAACGATTTCTTTGATTTGCTGTGTGGGGGTTTTTGGGGCGAACAATCGATCTTGCTTAGCTTATCTTTGAAAAAAACAATTTTTTTATGTTTCAGCCACAGTATTTTGCTATATCATCATACCAACTACTCAAAAACATGTAAGTAAACGCAACAAGGCGAACTATCTACTTTTTGTTTTATTAACAACGTATTTTATTATTTTCAATGTACGTTACGTAGGCAAGTGGAAGTTTTTATGTACCTACATATGTTAATTACATTAATGATTCATTCTTATTTATTACGATATACAGGGTTATTTGTAATTCACTGACATCCTCTTAACCCTGAATTCCTATCACTCAAACAAATGTTTTTTGTTTGACAACTTTTTAAAATGAAGCACTTTTTTTCCCATACAAATACACAGAGTATCGTAAAAATAAGAGGTAATCTCAAATTTTCAAAACGTTATTACACCAAAAATATTAAGTTATGACAAAAGCCGTAAAACAAAAAACATTTGTTTAAGTGGTAGGAGTTTAGGGTTCAAAGGATGCTAGTGAATTACAAATAACCCTGTAGAACAACGGAAGGTATAAGCATTATTTTTTACGAATAACAACGTATTTTAGTTTGTATGTATACACACGGTCATTTCGAGAAAAAGAGGAAATATACATATCTTCAATAATCATCATCAACATCATTTCAGCCGAAAGACGTCCACTGCTGAACATCCCCCAAGGCTCGCCAAACAGATCGGCCCTGCGCCATCCGCATCCAATGCGTTCGCGCTACCTTCACCAGGTCGTCGCTCCATATTGTTGGAGGCCTACCTACACCGCGTCTCGAACGCCACTCGAGAACCTTTCGGTCCCATCGGCCGTCAGTTCTACGGTCGATGTGCCCTGCCCACTGCCACTTAAGTCTAGCAATTCTTCGAGCTATGTCCGTGACTTTAGTTCTTGCGCGGATTTCATCATTTCTAATGCGATCCCGCAGAGAAACTCCAAGCATAGCCCTCTCCATCGCCCTCTGAGTGACTTTGAGCTTACTTATCTTCAATAATAATTACAAGTACCTAACTAGTGCTGTCTGCTGACCACAAATGCTGTGGAAAGATAACGTCAGTGAAGTTACAGAGAGACGAATTGGATGCAAGATGCACAGAACAGAGGAAAATCAAATAATCTGAAGGAGGCCTAAACCAACATAAACTAGGGTCCATTCCCGGGAATTCTCATTGGGCTTTGTTCCCGGGAAATCAAGCTCGAGAAAACTCGAGAACTCGAGAAATCATCACTATGAAATTATAAAATAATACTATTTGCGTTTGCCGATTGTTTTAAACGTGCGGCGGCGGGGCGGCACGGGCCAAAGCGCAGCGCTCTGGCGGCGTCGTTTTATACATAACTAGCGACCCGCCCCGGCTACGCACGGGTGTAACTTTGAAAAATAGGTGTGAAAAATAAAGAAAGTCTATAATTTAAGGTGGTAAGTTTATATATTTACCTCTTTTTCCCCAAACTACACCCACACGAAGTCGGGGCGCGTCGCTAGTTTTATGAATAAAATTTCGACCCGTACATTTAATTTAAACGATCGTATTCTGTTAATCACGCCAACTGTCAAACGACTGGCAGTTATGTCAAACGCCATAAGGTTACATTAGAGAAGTTATTATGGACGGTAATTTTTCTTATATTTTCTAATTTTCCGCGCAATTTTCTTATTTTTTTCTTTCATAATAACCTTCTCCTGACAATGACGAACACAACAAAAAAAGAATTAGTGAAATCGGTCCAGCCGTTCATGCGTGATGCCGTGACCAAGGGAAATAGGGATTCATTTTTATATATATAGATAGATACAATACAGTATAGGTAATACACACACGTTCATTCGTGTTTCGACTCTAGCTGAGTTCAGGTTCAGATGGTTTACAAAGTGTAGTTAGTACACGCAATTTTTTAAGTGAATTACGTGATAAATTGGTTTGAAAACAAACAGTTCAAACTTTCACTTTTATTGACATGGCTTTATTCATATTTGTTATCAAGATTAATAATCCGATGTTCGATGTTCAATAATTAGATTAATAATGATCTTAAATTTTACGTTTTCATGTTGAAATTTTTGTTTATTTTTTGTTTTGTTAAAAAGATAAACAATAAAGAATTAAGAATAAGATAAAGAATAAAGAATAAGATAAAGAATTTTTAAGTTGATTTTTTTTTCTTTTTAATGCTGTGCTTGTGCTGTGATATATAAGTCACAAATGTCAGAATAGCTTATTTTTTTAGTTTTCTTTAAGAAAAAGAAGCTAATTATGTTGAAGACTGTCAATAAAAGTCTTATAATTATATTGATACTTTTATTTGAGAGGAAACCACTGAATTTGGTGATTAATCACATTATTGGAACCGGAAAATATGCAAATCCGTACGTAAATGTACATTTCTCGACAACCCGAGAAAACCCGAGAAATTAGCCTCGAGAATTCTCGAGACCCGAGAAATTGATAAGCTCGAGAAATCATGAACCCTACAATAAACACACGGTCATTGTAAGTAAAATAAAAGCTTGTAAGAGATTGCTTCGCTTATAAAGCACGTCATGGAAAGAGGGGTCAAGTTTACAATAATGTTGTTTGACATTTTCATTTTGTCACAGTCTTTTTATAATAATATTCCGTTGCCAAGTATATTGCAAGTGGCAATGAGTCTAATTGTAAGACCTAAATGATAAAAAAATATTTTATCAATAGTTTAAAAAAAATAATGCATTAAATTAAGTTGTTCGTAGTGTTTATGTAGCGTTTTTAGCACTTAGGTACCGCCTTTTTCATAAACACTTGCCTTTATGTTAATTTAGGATTCGTTTGTTTTTATTTCACTTTGATATTTGCCTTTGCCAGAAAACAAAACCTAATTACCTACTTACTACTACTACTTTTGCTTTCATAGCTTTATATATTTTTATGAATAAGGGGGTTTAATGTTAGGGAAAGCTTTGTAATTCTGCACAGTTTCTGCACGGGGACACCAACTACTTAAGCTTGCAAATGTGCAAGAATCGTGTATCAGAAAAACATTATTTATTTCCTAAAATAATATCACTTGAAAAGTGTGACCTGAATAAATGCGTTAAGATTAAACTGAAAAACCAAAACCTTTGACTACTCGTACTTACATTTCGACAAAGCCAATCTCCAGCCGACCAACATTTTGATTTTTTTTTATCTTGGAAACACTATTAAGTCCACTCAAGTCCACGCTACTGGCCACTCACAATCAGTAATTAGAATAGTTTAGTTCTCAATTTGAAATTTGAATCTCCGCTGCGTTCGCGGCTCGCGTTGGTAAATAACCAACCGTCATGCGCGCGATCGTCGATCACAATCAAGCGCTAGCGCCGAAGCTTCGTCCCTATATACCACCACGGCTACACTTGCATTCAATACTCACTTGGAACTAAAGCCACTCACTCTAATTCGATGTCACTAACTTTAAAACGACTTCTAAGTATTAATTTTACGAAATCTTTGTTTTTTTTTTTATATTTGACCTAATGTTAATGTTGCGAAGTGCTCGGTTGTATTTTAATGAACTTGCTTGAATTAATTTGATTAATATTTTTAATGGTTACTAATTTTAAAAAAATCGATTTAGAGTTAAAATCTACGGAACTGTCATGCTCAAAACTAAGTCTAGTTTATTTTTTTTCAAGCAGGGGGCCATTAGGTCCTAAAATATCTAGAGCAGGGAGGGGTGCCAAACCCATGGCCATGTATGCCGTAGTGGCACGCGACAAAATAGTTTGGACGCGCCGATAATCACTTACTATGATAAGGTTTTATGCTGGCATACAAATCCACGGATTAGAAAAAACAAGTTTTTTTCTGTTCTGTGTCGAAATCAAATTGGTTGACTATACTCACTGTACTGCATTAGTTGGCAGTTTTATTTTGGTCTGATTACTAAGAGCCCGTTGTTTGATCAATAGTTAAATAAACTAATAGTTAAAATGTATGGCAAACAACAATAGTTAACGCATTTCAAAGGCAATTTGACTGTTAGTTTGTTTAATTATTGATCAAACAACGGGCCGTAAGTCAAGATTTTTTTGATGGCACGTCAAAACCGATATAACTATTTTGAAAATATTGTATAGCTTTATGGATTCGCCACCCATAATCCAGGGAAAATTGATGACATTACCTTATTTTAAAAATCCTTACTTTAAAAAGTTACAAGCTTTTATGCTTGCTATGTTTGTATGACGGTCTTCAAATTTTGCAATTCGAATTTATACTTCTAGCGATCGGATTCACTTAAAACTTGGTACGAATAAAAATAAGACTTGTAATAAAATAAATAAGTTTGGATAAAATAGCAAGTACAATTAGCAAAAAAAGCTCGTATATTTAGTTTATAACTACTTTTTCGTTTTTATTACTACAGTCAGTTCCATAGAAATGCAACCCCCTGCATCCAAAGTTTGTATGCTGTGGGGGTCACGTTTCTTTGCAGCTGACTGTACATATAAAATATAAATAATGGTTTAATGATATATATATTTTTGTTAAGAAACAACTGTCTTGTTTTTGGAGGAGTGGGACTTCCTGATACAGGTATTACATACCTACTTACTAGGAAGTATTATTAAAGTATTAGGTTAGGGGACAATCTTACACAAATCGACCTAGTCCCAAACTAAGCAAAGCTTGTACTATGGGTACTAGACGACGATAAACTACATATATAGATAAATAAATACTTAAATACATAGAAAACATCCATAACTCAGGAACAAATATTCGTGCTCATCACACAAATAAATGCCCTTACCGGGATTCGAACCCAGGACCTCTTGCTTCGTAGGCAGGGTCACTACCAACTAGGCTAAAGCGGTCGTTGAAAGTCCCAAGCTTGACACTATTTATGCATAATTGTTAACGAAAATTTTTTTTTTTCATTTCAATTTTTCATTAAATTTGTTACTGAAATAAACCCTTAAAACTAAATTTCCACGTTGATTTCATCCAAACAAACATTTTGTTTTGGTGTATCGTTTAGTGCTAAAGTATTGCAATGTTTCCGGTTTTTGTGAAACAGTTTAGTCCGAAATTAATTACATAAACCCGGTCCTTATGTAAGAAGTCGGCGAAAGGTCAAGTTTAGCGTAAAGACCCCTGCACGCTGTCCGATCCGAGCGAACTAGTGCGCTCTACTTTCACTGCTGTATCGTCTACAACTGAAAAAATCCGTCTAATATTATAAATACGAAAGTTTTTGCAGCAGAGGATCGTGAGTTCAAATCCCGGCTCGCACCTCTTGAGTTTTTCGGAATTTATGTGCGAAATTACATTTTAAATTTACCATGGGCTTTACGGTGAAGGAAAACATCGTGAGGAAACCTGCATACACCTGCGATGAAATTCAATGGTGTGTGTGAAGTTCCCAATCCACACTAGGCCCGCGTGGGAACTACGGCCCAAGCTCTCTCATTCTGAGAGGAGGCCTGTGCCCTACAGTGGCACGTATATACGCTGGGATGAAAGTTTTTTGCGTGATTGTGTATCTTCGCACTTAAACAGCTGGACGGATTTGGATGTGATACATCTATAGATAAATCTCGAAAATAACAATAAGGTACCTTTTATTCGGATATTTCTATGGGATCGGGGTGTAGATACATATAAATTTTATTCAGAAACACATACAGAGCTCATAGTATAGCCAACCAAGAAATTTCTTTACCACCCTAAGGTTCAATATCAATTATACCGTTTGAAATATCAAAGACTATTTTTACATTTTTACTTACAATTCAATATGGTAATCAGCCTTATCACTTTTATTCTGTTACAGGAACTGTCAAAAAAATGGTAAAGTACTTACTTGGTCCATTGAACAATAGAAAATTCACATACTCGTATCTACTGTTATTTAATTATTTTCTAAATTAAAAGCCAAATGATGATATCGAGAATAAGTGCTGGCTCAGCGTATACCACGGCAACCTTCAGTGATAACATTATGTCAGAAACCAAGAGGTGTTTCAATCTGTGCCCCTTCGCTCAATCCAAATAAAATATAACCAAAATAAGACAAATTACCTTGGAACATAATACCAAACAATAATCAAAAACAATAGGTATTTGTAATTACTATACTACATTTCAACAGTGGATCGCTTAAAAGGACTATTTTTGTAAAAAATTATAGCTGTGAGCCTTGATTCGAACCCATGATCATCAGCTGCTTGGTATATATAACATTGTTTTTTTTTTGTTTCTCTTTAGATTGACATTAATTTAATTCCGTTTCATAAGTTTTTCTATTGTGCACTGACATTGTTTGTTATTATTAAGAATTTGACTCTAGTATGTAAGTGACTTGGTGTTAAACTGTAAACTTGCACTATTAATTGAATGAATAAATGAAATGAATATATACCAAAGGTCACACTGAATTCCACGATTAGGCTACCCACGAGTTTTTGAGCTATTACCTACCTACTTGTTTCATACTTATTACTTAGTTATTATTAAGTGTTTGATTGTACAGCGCCTTAAGTCTCGACTCTACATGTAAAGTTCAAAATCAAAAGTTTCTTTTGCAATAAGGCCGCAGAAGGGGTTATTGCACATCCTTTTTGAAGTCTGCTAGCACTTTCAAAAGTACATTGCCATGAAATTTAGCAGAAACTTTTTTTTGAAGTAAGTAAATATTTTCTTTACTGCTACTAAACAAAAGTATGAACATAAATTACCCATTAAATAAATTTAAAAAATGTTGCATATGATATTCGCTCTTGCAAAACTGTAGAAAACAAATACATAGCGCAGCCACGAAGACTCCGTTTTCGTTACGAGGTACGGAACCCTACAAAATTGAAACAGTTAGCACCCAGGACACGTAAATGCTGACATGTTTGCACATAGTAACGACACATATTGATGCCCAAATTGTTTGCACACTTGCTTAGACGCGTGCCATTATTGTTCCATTAAAAAAAAACGTCATTTGTCGATGTCACAAATAACTTATGCCAGATAAATTCAAAAGGTGCTGATACACTTGAGCATACACTTGTAATGAGCATTTTAGCGAATGTTACATTACGTGTACAAGTACAAGTAAAAGCTCACAAAATAAAAAAGCGTTTTAGTGAGCATCCTAGCGAAAAAGTTAAAAACGGCGAAGGCTCACTGTTCTGTTACAAGTGAATACTCAAGTGTATCAGTATGCTTAGTATAATTATTTACTACACGAAATACTTCTCGATCGCGTTTACGTAAAAATTTCAATTCAATGGAAACATGGACGCGCGCGCGCGGAGTCGCTGTCCATGTTTCCCTAGTAATTGTTTTTTTTACGTAAACGCGATCGAGAAGTATTTTGGTGAAGTAAAACTTATACTAAGCATACTGCACCTAAAGACAAAGATTCGACACAATTGGAACGAGCAAAGCGAGCGAGTTCTGTAGAGTTGATGTAACTGGGAATTTGCTGTGGCGCGTTTGGCCGACAACAATATTATTATTATCGTTGATAATAATAATAATAATTGATAAGACTAACAACTCTTTGTACTCTAGGCTATGTAACCACAAAGAACAGGTAGATAAGGGAACTAGATCGGGGGTATACAAGCTTACTTGTAATGACTGCAATGGGATATACGTAGGACAGACCGGCCGAAGTTTTAATACTAGATTTAAAGAGCATGTTTCGGCATATAGGAATGAGCATCCAGATAGATCGAATTTTGCAAAACATTTGTTGGAATCAAATAATTCATTGTTAGATTCAGATTCATATGAAGTGTTTGTTACATTATTGCGGCAAGGGGTTGCATCTGGATGCTCTGGAATGCATGGAAATAATTAGGTACAACACTATGGAGTCTATTATTAATGAACAGGTAAATTTAGTATCTTCTCCTTTACTGCGGCTTGGGTCGAATTTGAACAGTTAGTATTAATTAAATATGCCTTATAAATAAATAAACAAAAATTCAAGGTAGTTATATAATAATATGTCACTAAAAGTTAATTTTTGTGGGGTAGTTTGAGAATAAGAAAAATAAAGTGGGTACTTGAGAAGTTACAGTGACAAGTTAAAACATTTGTTTTGGTTTGTTAGTTTAACATTTGGTAGCATAGCATACGGTTGTGGTAACTCTGAAGATGAGCTCTGGTTGAGTTCGAAACGCGTCAGTGTAGCTTGGTGGTGGTGATGGTTGGGTTTATGTGATTTGTGTGTGTTCGTACAGTGTGGAGGTGGAGGAACTGCATGAACGCACATTTCTTGCATAAACGTAACTATTGTAAGATCGCGGGTGAGCAAAGTAATTGTTTTAGTTCATTATCGTTGATCTAAATTAAATTATTCTGTTTACGAGCTTTTATGTAACTTGCCATGCTTATTTATGTAGGGTCGGTTCCCTAACTTAAGTATCCACTTTTCCATAGGTACTAACTGCATAGAAAAGTGGATACTTATATTAGGGAACCGACTGTACGTTAGTTGCCTTTAAAATCTTTCCGAATCTTGACGTATTGTCTGCTCTAATAGCGACTTTAGGCTCCCAGGAATATAGTTTAAAAATAATGGTTCCAACAAACGTATTCAGACCAAATCAACGTACAATAAAGATGCGAAAAAGGTAAATTATTCTCGAATGCGACATATGTTTATTTTGTAATAGCAAACAAAATATGCTGCGTATTGTTTTGCATAGGTCTGTTATCAATGGTGTCCCCTCGACGTCATTAATCTTCGTAAGTCTAACACAGATATTGTTGTGAAATAATAACATATAATTAATTCCTGAAATCGAAATACGTAGCCATGTTTACTTAGTAACACGTTTTTGTCCTCTTCTGCTTCAAACGTGACGCGTATAGCCGTAAACGTAGCAAGACAGGCTCAGGCGATATGCTATCCTTCTTCGCGTAAAAGCGTTTTGACGTCCCATATCGGTGTCGGACGCAAACACGATATCGGGGCCGATAATTACAATACAATTACGTAAATTAACTTTGAATGTTAATGTAGTGAAATAAGTAATTACGTATAATGTAAATTAACCATAAATTTGACACCATGTATTATAGTAGGTTACGGTCATGTGTTTATTTTTCCATTTTACCTACTATCTTTCGTTCCGTACCTACCCATTTTCATGCAGTATATCTTCTGTAATACCTATATAAAAATCTTGTGTTGTGGCTTGGCCGATTTTTACGAAACTTTTTTCTCTACACTCGGTAGGTCTGAGAATAGGTCGTAGGCTATTTTTTATCGCCCCCCCCATTCTTCGCGGACAGAGTCGCGGGCAACAGCTAGTTAACTGTAAAAAAGTGCCTTTTCCGGCTTTCTTATTTGCTTTGATAAAATGTCTGACTGCGGCAGGGCCTCGATCAACCGGGACGACAGAGCCTTTTTGAATGACTTCATGATTTAAAGTGATTTTATTTTAGGACAAAAGATCGGTCAGTTTGTTAGTTACTTACCTATGGATTAATCAATTCAGACGTTGGAGGATATATTTTGGAGGTCTATATCAATGATGTACAAAATGGTTACCTTACTTCGCACTAAATACCAGCAGTGCACTAAAGCTACGTCTGGTGACACATCTCTCTTCCTCATCCACATAACTTTTACCTACGTGTGTCATCAATCATCATCATCATTTCAGCCGAAAGACATGTACTACTGAACATAAGCCTCCCCCAAGGTTCTCCAAACAGACGTGTCCTGTCCTGCGCCACCCGCATCAGTCGTCGCTTCATCTTGTTGGAGGCCAACCTACGCCTTGGACGCCATCCGAGTACCTTTTGGCTCCATATGCCATCGCCATCACGCGTGATGTTCTCTGCTCACTGCCACTGAGTCCGATAGCGACATATCTCACGCAAGCTCAATTATTACAAATACCACACAAAATGCTAACACGTTTCAAACTCTCTACGAGTTCATTCTCAAAGCTACAGACACCCGATAACACATCCGTTGCCAACAAAACGAGTGTCGCACTAACCAGTAAACGTTTAAAAAACCTCAACCTACCCTCATTATTCTCTTACCTACCCTTTAGTTTTAATGTCGATCCCTTATATACGAATTATACCAATTCTATATTTACTTTGTTAGTATAATGTTGAGAAAACAAGGCGGCTTAATGATGCTATTCACAATCCGCCCTTGCTTCTTTTTAAATTATAGACTATTGACCATTGTCTTACTATAATCGTTCGAAACTGAAATATGATAAATTGCACTACCATATAAGCGAGTCTGGTAAGTAAAATTTTTGTGTAATAATAACTGTAGTAAGGTAAAATTATTACTTCTATTTATTGAAATACTTCGATGCTGACTTGGGCAGCTGTTAAAATATGAATATTGTTGGCAATTCAATAAAATTATGCATGGTAAGTATGATGGTAATTTTAATGTCATGAAGCAATTGTGAAGACTTTATTGCATTTAATATGTAGTTTCTAGCACTTTTTGCTTAATATTGTTGCAATTAAAAAATGCATAAAAAGTATGCAATAAAAATTGAAGCGACTCCGAAAAATCACTAAAGTAACTTTCTACTGATCAGTTTGAAGGCGGTGTCTCAGCACGAGCCAGCAGGAGTGATAGAAGCCCAATATATATTACCTCTAAGTATGTAGATAAGGTACCTAGATGACTAGGTCCACTCCTGCTGGCTCATACTGAAGCACCGATCAGATCAGTATTAGTAGAAATTTACTTATTTGCATGGTTTTTTGGAGTCGGTTCCTTTTTATTATTTTTTACTGATCTTCTTGTATACCAAATAAACAACAAATGGTCACTGTTTTTACAAACTGTAATTTAATTTGTAAAAAATCTGCAATCCACGGAACCGAAATATGTCATGTTTGGTAGAGAGAGAGAGAAACATTTATGTACTTACACATATTCGATAGACAGGAAAATATACATTTAGAAGGAAAAAAACATAGAATAATATAAATTTTACTTATGTAAGTTAGGTGAAAATTCAATAATGTGGTAGTGAAATTCTGATGGTTCGGCCAGGGTCGCGATGACAATGCACGTACACTAACGTACATTTAACATAACTATAAATTAAAAATTTTAAATACCCCCAACCCAATTTTGTCGCACATATTATGTTTGAAAATAAAGTAAATGCCCAATGCGTCTAAGATTTCTTCTGCAGCTAACAAAAGAGCTTATAACTATGAAACGGCTAAACCGATTTTGATAAAACATATCTAAGAACCATCGCCAAGAAACCTGCTTTCAAATAAAAAAACCGCATTCAAATCGGTTCACCCGTTTATGAGCTATGATGCCACAGACAGACAGACAGAGAGACATACACACACACACACACACACACACACACACACATAGCAGTCAAACTTATAACACCCCTCTTTTTGTGTCGAGGGTTAAAAATGTGCAGCCAGTAAAAAAAACTTGTATTAAAAATACTTTTTTTTTAACTTTTCAACAGTATTTCAAATTTGGTTCAGTATTTCAAAAAAAATATCCCCGCTCTTGCGAGTGTGACTTGTGTCCTAATTTCGTTCACGGAGGTTCTCCGCATTTTGATACAACGTGGCGTCAAGCTTGACTCTTTGAAATCAACATTTGATCCGCGTAACTGCGTCATGAATAAACATTGGATAAACACAGGTGCTTCGAGTGAAACCTCACGGATCGGACCCACCACTGGTGGAAACTTCCACGGCTGACGAGCCTTAGTGCTCCAACAGGCATAAATTAAACGCCGGAGACATAACTGCCTTACAATTTTATATCATTATTGTAAGTAGTCATCTCACCTACTTAAAGATTAGTATTCGCCAATACTTGATTCAACATTATTTGTTTAGAGACATTATTAACTAAATTCAAAGCATAAAAAATCTATTGTATATGTAAATCAAAAAGCTACCGACTATTTTATGACTACTGCGTCATACACAACACTTGCAATCGATTTCGAAATTCGACTTTGTTTTTTTTTTTTGTTAGGACCTCAGAACTCCGTCATTTAAAAAACCTTAACCTTGCTAAAAAGTCTGATAAGTGGAGCCGGGGGAAGTCGAGGGAAGTCTTCAAATATTGTAAAAACATCAACAGTGATTTGGATATATTTTGTACTAAATTGTGCATTTGGGTCATAGTTACACATTTTTTTGTTTGCATCTGTCCTGTGAACATGGCAAAAGTTAAGGGTCTACAGCCAATATTTTGAAGTCAAGTTTACATCAACGTGTGGGACGCCTGGCCAACTTTCGCCCCATTTAAATTATTCAAGTTTGCTGACTCGGAGTCGGTAATTTTACGTCTACAAGAGAGACAACTTTTGTTTCTTACGCTATCTATGAGTTTGACCCATTTGCTTTTGGTAGTCATCATTTACCCCCGTTCCACTATCCATTGATCGAATTTATTTGACGGATAAATGTGATGCCGTCTCTGTTTGTTTTGTTCGAATAGACGGAGACGGCATCACATTTATCCGTCAGTTAAAATTAATAAATGGGTGGTGAAACAGCCCCTTAATGAAACGGAACTGATAAAAAAGACCACAGTCGGACACCGGGAATAATCAGTCAGAGCTAACTAAATAACAAGTATTTCACGAGTTTTGATTTGATTATTTAACACAGTAAAGTTGCTAAGAAATTTGCGCTCGTCGTAATTCATAATTGTGAAGTAGAATTGAAGGTAAACAAAGCATCAAGAGGACTGCTCAACATTTAATGTTCCTAAATTGGGAATTTAAGAGCAATATTTAGTTATAATATTTAACACTAAGATATTGTACTTATTCAATAAGTAGATATAGATATAATAATAGATAGATAGTAGTGTTAGATTATACCTACACTAAAAAGTGGAGAGTAAAAAAATAAAAATTATCCGAATACAAAAAATCCACGAAAATATGTAATTATCTTCTTGTTTTAAACATTCGTGATTTTCACTCATAATTACTATACTAAACGGGACTTATCACGCAAATAATATTTACCTCGACGTTTCGGCCACATTGCAGCAGCCGTGGTCACGAGTTAACTGAAGTGAGGTGAAGTGTAGTTAAAAAATCTTGATCAAGTGCGGGTAGTTCGAGATACGGGTGCTCTGTTAGAAGTCGGTGCCTTATCTGTTAGAAGGCACTAGGAGTGGACCTACTAGTTATCAACCTCCTCTGCTGGCTCGTAACAAAACAGTAAAAAATCATTTTCGTGGTTTGTTGGAATAAGCTCAATTTTTTTTAAGTATATGTTTTTATTTTATAGGTTAAATACGAAAGTTGTTTGTCAAAAAGTGAAAACTCGCAACTCTAACAGAAAATATTTTGCATTCATTGTTATAATTCGTCAAAGCATTAATTACTTAAACAACGATAGATCCAAATCACAACTTAATAATTATTTGGTGACACCGTCACCTAACCTTAAATAAATACTTTTAATGGTCACTGGTATTTCGGGGAAATCACAAACCAAAACCAAAACATGTACCGAGAAATGAATCTTACGTAAATAACTAGTTTTTGTACTCCACGGCGATATGTTATATCCTTTTACGCCGTGACAACATTATAATTCACCTAATGAATAATATATTGCTGTTTGTGTCAAATACCTGGTCAAAATAAGAAAACATGCTGATTGTAAAATTACACAGTAAACAAAATGAGGTGAATGCACAGAAATGAATCATGCAAAACCGCTGCATGTGATTAACATAGTTCACCGTGTAAGTCATTACGTAGAATTACATAATCGGTAAACCTTGACCAAAACCTCAAGAGGCTTTCACTCGACGGCATCAAGACAATAATAAGACATCCTTGCCTATAAATAGGTCCCATTTGACACGGGTAGTTGATTCCCGAGCGAAGCGAGGGAATTAAGATGGAGTCCTGAGAGCAGTGAAGGATTTAAGCGCGCCCAAGGCAAAATCAGTTTTATCCCCGAGGAGTATACTCTACTTTTCTCACCTTTTGCGAGACAATAAAAACCAAGGCTACTAGAAAAATACTCGAAATAGACCCAGAAGCACTGATTCTGACACTGACTTTGCGCCTTTTGCAGTTTTCCATTTGTGGAAATCGTCGTAAGCTTTCAAGTATTTTTCCTTCGACTTCTCTGGTAGTAGGTTATTAACAATACCTAAGGCGTCTAATTTAATGGACTCCGGAGTTAAATCACTTTCGTCACTCGACATTTTCTTAATGTTTTATTCTATCTTCTTTTGCAGTTTTGTCTGATACTGATTGCGTATTGAAATACTCGCGGCTTTTGTTTTAAGTATTTAATTTTTTTTCGTTCGGCTTGCCGTGGCGTGGCCAGCTCGATTTGCGAATAAGTTCGATTTTCAAATAAATGAGGCGCGGCGAGCGCCGCCGTCCACCTCCTCGCCGTCGGCCACCAGCAGTTGCAGCAGCCGCGTGCCGCGCGATTTTGACGAAATTAGACTTTAAATGCATAACAATAACAACTAAGAGAAGTGAGAATCACATTACTGCTGGGTTATAATGAAATTCAGTACAACACTACACCCCGGCAAAAGACAAGGTCTATAATGATTTACTTTGATTAAGGTTTGCATGATATATAATGAGGCATTGTCGAGCAGGTGGTGTGAAATAGTACATTACTGCAGCGGCCGCGAAATAGGGGATTGCCGGCCGAGTAGTAATAGATGGCCGAGTGTTAACGAGGCCATCTAGAGATACGAGGCCGGCAATCCCTGTTCGTGGCCAAGGCTTGTATAGTGCTTTTCTCAAATAAATCCAAGGAAATGATACGAATGTTCAACTTATATATTCATATTTAATTCAAATTGTTTTTTTTTGATTCCTGCCAAAATATTTATTTTCCAGCAATTTATTTGTAAGCTGTTCCAGTTAATGTTTTTGACGCAAAATCTTGAGATGATTTATATTTGTTCAAAAATTACGACCTTATTAATAATAAATTGTTAACAATAAACGCCAATCCTTATTTATTTTATTGAATACCTGATTAAATCTAGCCAAGTAAGATATTAAAAAGTAAATTCACAAACTAAATTTTTCTTAATTGGCAGTATGTCATTGATAGTCAGTAAAAGAAAACGACCCACGACCCACTAAAACAAAAGACAATCTCTTTGCTGGCCTTGGCCAGCAATGTTTGTATGAAATTCCATTATTGTCGTCTAATTTGAAATTGGAACAAATCTTCCTCAACTGCTATACAATGACATACTTCGTGTTCTATTGTCACGACTATAAGGACCACATTTCCTTGGATGTTTGAGAAAAACTAATTATCTAAAAGTACAGTTTAAGATAAAATAAATGGCATGGTAGAGTAAATTGTAGACGCGGTCTGGCTAGTCTAGTAAGGGTAGACTTGTGTTTAACTAAGTATACTTATTGTTATGTTTTCTGATTTATTAGACAAAACCATGGCAGTGGCTAAAAGACTGGTGCCATCGTATTTTAAGAAATTATTTTCGTTACAAATTGAGCTTAAAAATTAATAAAACGTTATGGCTTTATTGCCATACCTACTTATAGCAAAAAAAAGTGAAGTTTTCTAGTGGGTAAATCATAATGAACACCAGTAAACATTTTTCACCAATGTTCTTTGAGCTGGTAGTCATTGGGCACTCCTAATCTGAACATGGGTGTAGATATATCTAGGAAAAGCCGGTTTTATTCTGAAATGCTCAATTATAGAGGAAATTGATTTACTGAGCAACAAAACACTCACGAGCAAAATAACGAATCCTATTTCTTTGTATATAAACTATACAAAGTGACCCAGTATTCTTGATCGTCAGTGTAGTTTAATAATAGAAATCAATGTTTTGGTAATCTGCCGAGCAGGGTCAGCGCAGCAACCTTGCAGCGAGACCGCTGAAAGGAAATCGAGAGACAATGCGATGCCATGGCTGTACCGGTTTACTATTGTTAACGTTGAGACATTAGATATTGCAAAATTCGGACCCACCTAATTGGTAATTGCCTTAAATGTAATTGCGTTTACAAGCTAGAAAAAATTTAGTAAAACATTTAAAGTTTTACAACGGCGATTTTGTCGTAGTTAACCTAACATTCCAAGAAGTAAGTTAACATTCGAAATCAAATAAAGTTTGTTTTTGCGGCGCGTGATTTGATAATTGCTATTGAAAATATTTACGACGTACGGGTGTATAACTGTATAGACCTATTTTGTTATTAAATTGCGGTCATTAATCTCACAATAAACCCTGACAGGCTGTTTTTGCGTAGAGTTAATATTTTCGTCCCACTTTCCATCTTATAATGATTACCATAAAAAACTCCTATTACTAGAAAATTGAGTACTTACTTAGTAGACCGTTCAGTGTTGTGTATTGAGTCGAAAACGGGAAACTTTTGGATAATGTTTGTTTGTTTGCTTAAAAATCATCAAACTGACCTCCCCAATCAGCCTGTAAAATCTAAGCAAATAACGACATTAATCTTCAGGAGAATACACAGAATGGCAATTCTCCTCGAGTAGGTACCTAAATTAACATCTGGCAATACTCTATGAAATATAATGTTGGATGTGCCGTTTATTGAAATTAAAACTCTACATAATAATATTATGTAATATTGGTAGGTAATATACATTAATAACCACAAGCTAACCTTGCCAACTAGTGGTGCGATATCGCAGTTTGTAAAATCAATTGGCAAAGATCCTAACCATTCATATTTAACACCACATTTCATGGAAAAATACTAACATTCATTGAAGTCGTACCACATATGTAAATAATGCCGATATTGAAAACATCCTTACTTATATAGGTACTTAGGAGGTAAACTGAACGTGTGCCAGTTCGTACCTACATTAAATAGGCTGCTAGATATGTATGAAATATATTTATTCATAAAAAGTTACACTTTCATTTAAACCATGCCCCGCAAAACTGCTTACGCAGTTTGACTGCAGGTAGCTCGCTTTATGTAGAAAATAAAATAAAAATAAATAAATATTAGGGGACAATCTTACACAAATCGACCTAGTCCCAAACTAAGCAAAGCTTGTACTATGGGTACTAGACGACGATAAACATATTTATATAGATAAATAAATACTTAAATACATAGAAAACATCCATAACTCAGGAACAAATATTCGTGCTCATCACACAAATAAATGCCCTTACCGGGATTTGAACCCAGGACCTCTTGCTTCGTAGGCAGGGTCACTACCAACTAGGCTAAAGCGGTCGTTAAACATAGCTTATAAATTATTAAATTAGATTATACTTATAATACAATTAATTTACGTAAATGGTTACAACGTACCCAATATTTCCCAAGAGCATTGCGTCGGGTGACAAGCAAAAGTCACTTAGTACCAAGTACCTACTTAAAACAAAGCTCGTATCTCAGTATGAAATTACTAACTAGATACGACTTTTTGAAGAGCAGCAACAGAAATTTTAGTGAGTTTTGCTTGTCATCCGGCGATTGGTTGATTTTCCTCACTTAGAAAACGAACATAAACAACCAATTTTCACATAGAAAAACAAGTCGTTCCCTTGACGGGCAGATCTTTCATCAGTGCAGCAAGTCTTCCACCGCTGCTATCACTGAGGAATGCAGTTCCGTCCTTGCATCTTTTTCCCCACAGTTAGAGCCCAGTTATTAACTGCCTATCTAATGTTTAGAGCAAATTAACCAGCGGGATTGCAATGTGTGGGTGCATGCACGTAATGCGCCTTTCACTCGCCCGCTAGAGTGCGCCACCCGCAATGTTACAGAGCGGGTTTTACACGGATCTGTGTCTACAATTTTATTAAAATACCTAGTACGTGGGCGACCGAGCTCTGTTCGAGCTGAAACTCGGTACCAAGCGTTTTCCGGTTTCCCAGAGATAAGACCAAGCTAGATCAATTTTTCATCCCCGAAAACCCCCACATACCAAATTTCATCGAAATCGTTGGAGCCGTTTCCGAGATCCTGATTATATATGTGCGAGGGAGGGGGGGTGGGGGAGGGGGTTCGGGGGTTCCAAAGGAGGGATGAAAATTTCATTGATTTTGCCGTAGGATGCACCGTTTTCAAGATATTTGACAAAAACACCGGAGGGGTGGGGGGTGAGAGGGGGGAGGGTGCGGGGGGGGATGCGGGGGAGGGAGTGTGGGAGTGTCAAAGGAGGGGTGAAAATTTCATTGATTTTCCCGTAGGATGCACCGTTTTCAAGATATTTGACAAAAACACCGGAGGGGGTGGAGGGGTGAGTCACGTTAAACTATCGTCCGTAAACCGACTATACAGACAACCGGTTTTTCCTGTTCTGTGCTCCCAATAGGGAACGTGCACATAGACGGTGCTGTCAACTTGTGCCATAAGGGTGCCATCAATTTGAATGTTTTACCTTGATAAGTTTGTTTTACTGTCCGCATAGTGTCTCTTCTGTCGCATTAGTGCTGCCGCCTATAGTTACTGCACGTTCCCTATAATACCATTCTCACAAAAAGTAACTTTTTCTCACAAAAGAAGAAACTTGACGTTTTCTCATGAAAAATAAACTTTAAAAAAAAACTAAAAACCTTAAAAAAAAACGTGGAATCGAACCGAGGTTGGCTGGATCCGCGACCACCCGATTTCTACTGTGCTATTTTGGTTTGCTCGAAGCCGGCGAAATTTAGCTTTGTATTCTAATGCAAACAAAAATAGCCGGAAAACACGAGTAAAAGCGATTTTCTGAAAATGAAACATAGCTAGATCAGTTTTTCATCCCCGAAAACCCCCACATACCGAATTTCATCGAAATCGTTGGAGCCGTTTCCGAGATCCTGATTATATATATATATACATATATACAAGAATTGCTCGTTTAAAGGTATTATATATAGATTAGATTAGATAGATAGATAGATTTATTATTAGTCGTCGCCCGACTTCGCCTGCGAAGAAATCGTTACCTCGCAGAACTTAGCAAATTTATAGGGACAAGAGTGTTATGTTAATCCAGGTTATAAAGTATCTGTTTTCTAAATTTCATCTAAATCCGTTGAGCTGTATTTGCGTGGAGTAACATCCAAACATCTAAATTTTCACGTCCTTTTAATATATGCGATAGTCTGAATTTTTGTTACTCCAACCCGCAAAAATGGTTTCGCCGATTTGGATTTTTGGCACTAAAATAGTAAACTGAATTAACACATAGGATATTTTTTATCCTGGAAATTTCCATAGTTCCTTCAGGATAGTGACATACGAATTCTCGGTAGACCAAGTCGCGGAAAACATCTGGTTATAATTTATTATTAGAATTTCTAATGATTTGGTTATGTCTATAGCCTTGACAAATCAGATTCCTAATTATCCTCAGATAACTATTCACTTGAATACATTACGAGTAGAGAAAAAAATTTCAATTACTTCGTAAAAATCATACGTGACAGGATAATCTAATTAAATAATCGATGCCCTATTTAGCAAGTAACACTAGTTTTCTTCGAATTAATACTCGAATAAAATCTAAATTATTTCGATGACAGAAACAGAGTAGTCGACTAACTAGTGTGGTGCGTCAATATAATTGATTCTCGAGTAATTGAAGGTTTAGCTGCCGGGGCAGTAATGGCATAGGCGCGGCAGACTGCCTGGCTGCCGCTTACAGAGTTGTAGAGGTATACCAGTACTAGCATAGTTAGTACTTAATCATCCTTACTATCTAATACACAACAGATATAATTGAAACTTCATAAGCTGGCCGTTCGTTTACCACTTAAAAACTTGAGAACGTAAACTGTTAGCTTATAAAATTTCAACTGTACTTAAACTTTGTTTTTTGTGTGTCTTGTAGGGTAAACCCAGTCGTTGTCCATGCACCAGTAATTGACCACTTTAATTAACCCTTTATAAGGCAGAGGCGATTTAGCGAACACATGCATTGAGTTGGAATTTCAACTTTATTGATTACATTATTCGTCACAATTTTCATTGTAATTATTGAAATACGACTAAGTAGCTTTAAAAATATCCTTTTCACGACACTGCTCGAAAATGTGGCCATAGATAACCTAAATCCAGTACTCAAAACTGCCTATATATGTACATTTAACAGCTGACTCATTTATGGCGCACAAACACGACAACAAAGTTACACTAATCGAAAACAGGACGTATCAGTATATGTATTTCATTATACGATACGACTTTTTGAAAGATAATTTCTGAATTTCATTCCTGGCGTGCTGAAACGACATTATTGGACCAATCAACAGTAATCGTCTGCTGCATGCGATGGATGGATGGATGAATGGATGGACGGACGGACGGACGGACGGACGGACGGACGGACTGGATGGACGGATGGACGGGATGGACGGGATGAACAGAATGGACGGATGGACAGATGGACGGGATGGTCAGGATGGACGGTTGGACGGGATAGACGGGTTGGACGGGATGGACGGGATGGACGGGTTGGACGGGATGGACAGGATGGACGGGATGGACGGGATGGACGGAATGGACGGGATGGCCGGAATGGACGGGATGGACGGGATGGACGGGTTGGACGGGATGGACAGAATGGACGGATGGGCAGATGGACGGGATGGACAGGATGGACGGATGGACGGGATTGACGGGATGGACGGAATGGACGGATGGACGGGATGGATGGACGGAATGGACGGGATGGACGGGATGGACGGGATGGACAGAATGGACGGATGGGCAGATGGACGGGATGGACAGGATGGACGGGATGGACGGGATGGACGGGACGGATGGACGGATGGACGGGATGGACGGGATGGACGGGATGGATGGATGGACGGGATAGACGGGATAGATGGACGGATGGACGGATGGTCGGATGGACGGGATGGATGGGATGGACAGGATGGACGGGATGGACGGGATGGATGCATAAAATAAATAAATAAATAAATAAATATCATGGGACAATTCACACCAATTGACCTAGTCCCAAAGTAAGCTTAGCAAAGCTTGTGTTATGGGCACTAAGCAACGGATAAACATACTTATATAGATAAATAAATACTTAAATACATAGAAAACATCCATAACTCAGGAGCAAATATTCGTGCTCATCACACAAATAAATGCCCTTACCGGGATTTGAACCCAGGACCTCTTGCTTCGTAGGCAGGGTCACTACCAACTAGGCTAAAGCGGTCGCATGGATGATTATGATGATGATGATGATAATGATTTCCTCGCATTAGTCGTGAAAAGCACAATGTTTAGTCTCGGCCAAAAGTGCAATAGATGGACTCGTACTTTCGAGGGCCTCCGCTACGCGTCGGCCCTCAAACAAACTCGTCCATCTATTGCTTACTTTCCAGCCTCTACAACAATGTACTATTGTCAGGTACGCGTTCGATAGCTGCTTTTGATTCTGTGGTAGTATATCTGTCTATCATTTGTATTTGATTCATCATCCCAGCCTATATACGTCCCACTGCAGGGCACAGGCCTCCTCTCAGAATGAGAGGGCTTAGGCCTTAGTTCCCACGCGGGCCCAATGCGGATTGGAAACTTCACACACACCATTGAATTTCTTCGCAGGCGTGTGCAGGTTTCCTCACGATGTTTCCCTACACCGTAAAGCTCATGGTAAATTACAAATGTAATTTTGCGTTTGATTAGTTTTCACTAAATGGTGTTGTGATTACTTCATATTCAAGTTGTGTAGCTAATCAAACGCAAATGATAGACAGTTAGTACCTACTTGTCTATGTTTTTCTTCAAGTGGTCAATCACACTGGTGCATGGGTAAATAACTGGGCATTTTACAGTAGGGGCACGCTCTGAAATTGCTGAACAGATTTTAAAATTTCTTCCGCCAATAGAAAGCTACATTGTGGCCGATTAATATAAATAGGCCACTTTTCAACACGGAAAGTGCAATGTTTCTAAATTCCGGATGCAGGCAAATTTGCGGGCAACGATCGAGTAACGCCATAATGTAGAGATGAAGTCTAATTAAACTATATTTAGGAGAAGAGTTCAGAAGATTACTTACATACACAAAAAAAAAACAAATCAATTACCTACAGTTTTTATTTATTTTCATAGGCTTCAAATCATAAATTAGTTTTTTAACTACTTCATAAAAAGGAGAAATGTATGTTTTTATACGTTAATAGTGTATTTTTACTATTATTTCAATTCTTTTTAGGGTTCCGGAGCCAAAATGGCTAAAACGGAACCCTTAAGCTGCGTACGGACTGCGCGCACTCGGGTACGCGTACCCGGGCTTGCGTGTCCTGGAACGCCATGTCCGTACACCATGTACGCGTACAGTGTACGTGTACGTGTACATGGCGTACGGACATGGCGTTCCAGGACACGCAAGCCCGGGTACGCGTACCCGAGTGCGCGCAGTCCGTACGCAGCTTTATAGTTTCGTCATATCTGTCTGTCTGTCCGTCCGTCCGTCCGCGGCTTACATAAGAGACTATTAAGCCAGAAAGCTGGAATTTTGCATGGATATAATGTAACAATTACCCCGACACGCGACAAAGTGATAAAATAAATGTAGCATAGACTAAAAATTGGGGGTGAATATTTATTTAGGGGGTTGTGAAGACGATTTTTCAATACAGTAATTCGTTTGCGAGATATTCAACTTTAAAGTGATTTTTTTGTTAAAATCGAGCGTCCCCCCCCCTCCTCTAAAACCTAAACTGATGCTTAGAAAATTTTGTAAAAAATCATGATGGTAGTTAATAGGTACTTATTCAAGTTAACAAGGAAAACTATAACGGCTAAGTTAGCTTGAGAATTACTAGTAGTTTACGAGTATAGTGAAAATAAACGGATCACTCACGTCTTAAAACGAGTTTAACTCGACATATTTCGGGCTAGTCCGTGGCCCTTCTTCTTAGGGTGAAGGCACATCTGTCAGCATCGAATCGCATTTAGCTGGATGATTTTGGACATACTATACGCATCGCAAGATAAAGTAGGTATGCTGTTACATGTTTTCAGCTGCTAAAGGATGCCAACGCATGCTTTAGTACGCTTATACGTTACGCCGCAGTTGAAGTTGAAAACCGTTATGGATAGGTCAACTAAATAAACTTTATTGTCCTAAAGTGTATTCTAGAAGCAATTAAAAGGAATAAACGCAAAAACGAAGGACGTGGATTAATCCACTATGGGAAACTAGGGTTATTAATGGAAATTTTGTAACATTTGTGGCAAATTTAAAGAAATATAGTAAGTAGCCTTTCTCATTCGCAAGCATCCCGGCTCACGCTTAAGCAGCCGTTATCAATCGCAAGCGTTATGTCTCACGCGTAATCAACTGTTCTCATTCGCAAGCATCTAGTCCCACGTCTTAAGCAGCCGTTCTCATGCTTTATCTTGAATAAGCATTCTTCAGTATGTTAAATGGATAGCTACACTTATACGCATTTAATGCTGAAGCCGAATCGATGAGGAAGGGTGAATTGATGGAGTTCCATACAATATTGCATTTTTGTATTACAAAATGAGGGTCCTGCCTGCGCCATCCGCATCCAATGCCTTCTCGCAACCTTAAACAGGCATAACAAAGTACAACTAATATTACAAGCGGAACTCTCGCTTCAGTTATATTAACTAGAAAGGGAGTTCCGCTTGTAATATAAGTTGTACTTTGTTATGCAACACGCCCCATGTCGTCGCTCCATCTTGTTGAAGGCCTACTACACTGTCCCGATGGATAGTGCAGATGACGCCAAAGTTGTATCTCACCGGACCAACTGCCAACGATAGTCTTTTTAAGCACGAATCCAGTTTAACTTGTAATAAACTAAAATTAACTTAAAACTATCTTAATAGTGACTGGTAGCAACTGGTATCAACGTCTCTGACGCGCCTATTTCCTCGTTCTATATTTAACTTAAATCTAAAGTCAATGTCCTTCGGTTCGCTAAAAGTTAAAAAGTAAATAAATCAAGATGTTTTTTATGAATGCAAATATTTATTACCTCTTATTGGCGTAAGAACATTTTAGTAGGAGTCCGATGCCTACTTCGTTGGACCAGGATGTTTGTATGAGTGTAGTACCTACTTCAGTCATGTGAGGATTTAACGAGTTCTGTGAAGAGTTGGAAGGCGGATCTTGACAGTTTTGTAAACGATCCATACTAATATCATAAATGTGGAAGTGTGTCTGTCTCTCTGTCTCACTGTCTGTCTGTTACCTCTTAAACAACTGAACCGATTTAGTTGAAATTTAGTATGGAGATAGTTTGAGATCCTAAAAAGGACAAAGGGTAGTTTTTATCCTGGAAAATGCACAGTTCCCGCTGGATAATGATAAACGAATTCTTTGCAGATGGAGTCGCCGGCAACGCTAGTAAATTATAATGCCCATAGGCCAGTAAACACTTCCGTCCCTTTCATATATTGCACTGGCTGCCACCTTTGTGGCTTTATTGCACTCCTGCGGTAACGACATTGGTCTTTTGGCGAAAGATTGAACAGATCAAGTAATAGCATAGTCTAGAACATATTTGAGACGTGCTATTTTGGTGGTTCGACCTATTCGCTGAATATTTAAGTGACTAAAATGTAAAATGTAAAATGTAAATGTAATTTTAAATATTTCCCCTTCGCCTTCTTGTTGGACCTAAGCTACTCTCCCTATAAAATTTGGCGGTCTTGGCATCCGTACCACATGTGACTTGGCTCTCCCAGCTTTTCTGTCATCCGTCTACAGCACTATCACCCTCATCGGTGGTATATTAAACGTTACCAACCCACCTGATGTTACGGTGTCGTGCTTGATGGATGCGGAGGCAGCATGGAATGCTGATAATCCTGGCGAGAAGACCCCAGCAGAAAAAGGTAGCCAAGCTGCCTGGAGTAGTGTTTATGACAAAGTTACATCCAACAGGCTTTTACAAAATTGCCAGGATACTGTCGAGCGAGCTAGACTGCTAGCTGTATCTGAGCCGGAATCTGGTCACTGGCTGCGCGCAGTTCCCTCCCGAAACCTTGGCACACTTTTGGACCCTGCCTCACTAAGGATTGCCGTATGTTTGCGGCTTGGAATAAAAACATGTGAACCTCATACTTGCTGTCGGTGTGGTATTACAGTTGATGCTTTAGGCCGACACGGCCTACATTGTCAACTGAGTGCTGGTCGCATTTACAGGCATACATCACTTAATGACCTTATCCGCCGGGCACTCAGCACTGTTGCCATACCGGCGATTCTTGAGCCCTCAGGCATGTCTGCCTCGGACGGAAAGACACCTGATGGTTGCACTTTAGTGCCTTGGAGTTTGGGCAAACCTTTGGCGTGGGATGTCACTTGCTCAGACACGCTGGCTCCGTCCTACGTCAGAGGTTCTGCCAGTAAGCCAGGGACTGCTGCCGACCATGCCCAAACAATCAAGTGCCGCAAATATTCGTTGTTAACAAATGATTATATATTTGCGGCACTTGCATTAGAAACTTTAGGACCATGGTCATCCGACACCAAAAAATTTGTTCGCGAGGTGTCGGATAAACTGGTTGGCGTCTCTGGCGACCTCAGGGCCGGGTCTTTTTACACGCTTTATATTAGCTTCACCTGTATGTTTGTTTGTATGTATGTTTGTTTGTAACTGACTCCTTAGGGCGCGATTTTGACCCACTTCCCGGTTTCCGATTGAGCTGAAATTTTGCACATATGTGTAAATTGGATGACAATGCAATATTATTGTAACATGGAGCTGATCTGATGATGGAGCTGGATGGTGGCCATAGGAACTATGTAATAAAACAACACAATCCCGTCGAGTTTGAGCTCGTTTGATTCGTCTTGACGAGCACTTTGATCCCAGATGGTAACCAGGGTCTGATGATGGAGCTGGAAGATGGCCAAAGGCACTCCACAATAAAACGACACAACCCCATCGAGTTTGGGCTCGTTTGATTCGCCTTGACGAGCACTTTGATCCCATATGGTAACCAGGGTCTGATGATGGAGCTGGAAGATGGCCAAAGGCACTCCACAATAAAACGACACAACCCCATCGATTTTGGGCTCGTTTGATTCGTCTTGACGAGCACTTTGATCCCATATGGTAACCAGGGTCCGATGATGGAGCTGGAAGATGGCCAAAGGCACTCCACAATAAAACGAAACAACCCCATCGAGTTTGGGCTCGTTTGATTCGTTTTGACGAGTACTTTGGTCCTAGATGGTAACAAGAGTCTGATGATGGAGCTGGAAGGGGGGTAGGTGGCGGGTTGGGAGGGAATGGGGTATGGGGTAAGGGGGTCGTTGGTTTAGAGGGTTGGGGGTTAGGGTGTGGCGGTTGGGGTTAGGGGTTGGGGGGGGGGGGTGTTTACGGGAATAGGGTGGGGGTGTTGGGGGGTTCGGGGGTAAGTGATTTTGGGGGGTTGTGGGAAATGGGGAGGGGGTAAGAGGCCTAGATGGTAACAAGGGTTTGATGATGGAACTGGAAGGGGGGCGGTAGGTGGCGGGGTGGAGGGTGTGGGAGGGGGGGTGGGGGGCAGGTGGGGGGTGGGGGGAGTGGGATGGGGGGTGGGGGGGTTTCCGGGGGTATGGGGGTTCGGTGTTAGGGGGGTTGGGTTTAGGTGGTTCGGGGGTTTGTAAAATGAGGAGGGGGTAAGGGGGGTTTAGGGGATTGGGGGTAAGGGTGTGGGGTTTGGGGGGGGGTTTGGGGAAATGGGGTGGGGGATTTTGGGGGGTTGGGTTTAGGGGGTTTAGGGGTTGTAGGTGAGGGGGTAAAGTTAGAAAGAAAAAAAATCCAAATAAAAAATAGAAAATAAATAATAGTTTAAAAAAACTAAAAAACACGCTTTAAAAAATAAAAAATAAATTTTAATAAATTTCAATTCACTATTCTTATAGTGCAGTAAAAAATCTTAATAAGCAATTATTATATTGTTATATCCAGATCAAAATTTGTAAACAATTCTAAATATTGATAAAATAAATAATAATAGTTTAAAATATTTTATTGTAAAAAAGCGTGGGGTGCTTTTTAAGATGTTATCAAAATGATAATCCTTGACAATTGACACCATGCACCCCACGCTTTTTTTACAATAAAATATTTTAAACTATTATTATTTATTTTATCAATATTTAGAATTGTTTACAAATTTTGATCTGGATATAACAATATAATAATTGCTTATTAAGATTTTTTACTGCACTATAAGAATAGTGAATTGAAATTTATTAAAATTTATTTTTTATTTTTTAAAGCGTGTTTTTTAGTTTTTTTAAACTATTATTTTTCGCTCAGAGGCTGAGCATAGCCGTACAGCGAGGGAATGCCGCAAGCATGCTTGGCACGATGCCCCGGGTAGGAGAAATTCAGGGTTTCGACATTTTTTAAATCATATTGTATTTCGTAAATTTATAGCTCATAATGTATAATAGTTTTTAGTTTTATGAATAAATAAATGTAAAATGTACTTGGGTTATAATATATAATGTCAATGTCTCTTTTTATACTAAGTTATTTAATTAAAGATTATGACATGCGATTTTTTAAATTTTTTAAATTTTAAATTTTTTTTAAATAATAATTGACATGACATTCTATTATTGTTATTATTATTGTAATTTATTGTAATGTAATTTAATTAATTGTAACTGTATGTAACTTGTCATAATGGGATTATTGCCTAAATAAATAATTTATTATTATTATTATTAATAATATAAATGGCGTGCGACTCCGTCTGCGAAGAATTGGATGATCGCTATCCTACTAGAACTACGCAAATTTCTGGTATTAAACTATCTTGTGTCCTTTTCAGGGTCTCAAAATATCTCTATAGCTAATTTCATCTGAATCAGTTCAGCGGTTTAAGTGTAAAGAGGTAACAGACATAAAGACAGAGTTACATTCACATTTATAGTTAACTATTCCTCTACTCATTATGTACCTACGCGTGCTGTTATTTATTTATTTATTCGTCTCTATACGACTTGTAGCAATTAACAGTAGGTATATCACTATGGAACGGTCCTGTAACACAGGGCATCGTAGCGCAGGACACTTAGATGTAACTTGTTTGTGAATAAGTTTTGTTAAAAATTTCATTTTTAAAGCATCTTTTTAGCTGACTGTGCTTTTTGTTGACTGTACTTGCATTGTCATCCAACCTACATAAGTATACCAAATTTCAGGTGAATTCAAACCACTGGAAGTGGGTCAAATTCGACGTTTCTAAGATTTGACCCAAGAATAAAACAAATGGGGTGAGCTAAATAAAAGCATGTAAAAAATATTAGAATTAACGCTTTTGGGTAGTTCTACTAGCTTTTCAATCGATACCAGTCTCCTGTCGCATACCTATAATAAAGAAATAAGCTACACCTAGCGGATGGTTTTTATACAACGATACATCGTGCTTGTGGTATAATTTCAATTAGTTGAAATTCACGCTAACTGTAGCTTATATTTCTTACGTATATGCGACAGGAGATAAAAGTAGCGATTGAAACGCTAGTATAACTATCCTTTTTCATTAAATAATATCACTTACTTAGGATGATTGAAGTGCAATTACAAACAGTAGGTACTATCGCCCCAAGCGCCAGATAACCACCTTAAAGGCCCAGTTTGCGTGCAGTGGCTAAACATCTGTCCATAACAATCCATAGCAATAAACATCAACGGCTGCAAGCAAATTTGTTTTGAAAATGGGTATCTGGCGTCTGGGGCGATGGTACATTTGCCGTGACGCAGCGGCTTATAATTGCTAACATACTTATGTAGGTACTTTTTCACATGTGATCAACTCAGTTCCATTTTTGTACACCTAGGTACTTGTTTGTGCGAAAAAAGGGACGCGATTATTTGACGAAGTGCGTAAAACCCGAGTTACTAATTATAAGAAACCTATTTCCTACCTACTTTTATTCATGTCAGGTGCTATACACCTAGCACTGCCGTATCCTTACATTGTTGTGCTTACGAGATAGTTTATCGATAAGATATTCGATAAGAGCAATTTAACTATAAATAATAATTTCTCTTGCCTTAAGCTTAGTAATAAAGTGCAGTAACATCGACTTATCGCTATCGACGCCGCGCAAGCGCAGTGACAAGTAGTAAAGGCATCGTTATTTTAACAGCCTAGTAATTAATATATTCGTCGCAGTAAATTTTTTATTACTTATTTGTTTTACTACGCTACATGCCTTGAAATAATACTATTTATTATATTCGGCATATTCTAATAAATAGACGCCTTTTTTTCAATATGACGACGCGAAAGGCAATGATACGAGGTGGCAAAGTCGAAATTCGAAAAGAGCACATCAAATCTATCAAATTTTCCATTTTTGAAACATTTTTTTTCCCTGTTAGTTATGTTTTAAAAAAAATCCTGGACATCATCCAGGTCCATATATTTTTTGAAGACAAATCAAATGAGCCCAAACTCGACGGGGCTAAATAGGTATGTCGTTTCGTTACAGAGATATTTTAGCCACCTTTCGGCGCCATCATCAGGATGAGCTCAATGGTACCATATCTTGCATTGTCACAAAACTTTCACAAGTAGGTATGCCAAATTTCAAGTCAATGGGATATCAGAAAGTGTTTGAAAAATGGGTTGCAAATTTTGAAACCTTAACTTGCTTAAGAAAAAGGAGCACATCAACCCATTTTCAAAACTCCCGGAAAACATTCCAGCTAACCCTCTTAACAACGACCAAATGATTAAATTATTACCCGTAGGTTTGATGGTGAGCTTCCAATATATCGACGCAGTTAACTTCCATTATTATGGTTGGAGTAACACTCAATATACCTAGCCTCGATATAACTTTGAATCATTAAAACTGTTATTGTCAAAAATCCCGTCTTATACGGGTACTTAACTTAGTTATTACAATCGTCACCATAAACTGAAGGTAGGTAATGGCTTTGTTTCAATAAGTAAGTCGACTTAATTTTCAGTCGACGTCTTAACTTTAATGTGCTATTTTAGTTGGTCATAAAAGACACGTTACTCCAACATAATTCCAACTATTATTTATTTTATTAGCAGTACGGCTGCTCACCGAATCTAAGATTATTTAAAAGCGAAAAAGTTTTTCGGGTGCGCCGGTGGGATTCGAACCCACGTCTCCTGGGTATGCGCCCCAACGGGTGTTCTACCAATTGAACCACGTCGCATCCAACCGACTCCCCCGAAATTCTTAATCGCTTACATACGCCAACAGTGGCGTGTGGTAACATCCATCGCAACTATTTCGCTATTTTGTCGCTTTTAAATAATCTTAGATTCGGTGAGCAGCCGTACTGCTAATAAAATAAATAATATTTGAATAAATAGATGTGGTACATCATTTCTTACGCATTTCCAATGTAATTTGGAACGTAGGAGTCGTAGCTTCTAATAGTTGCGATGGATGTTACCACACGCCACTGTTGGCGTATGTAAGCGATTAAGAATTTCGGGGGAGTCGGTTGGATGCGACGTGGTTCAATTGGTAGAACACCCGTTGGGGCGCATACCCAGGAGACGTGGGTTCGAATCCCACCGGCGCACCCGAAAAACTTTTTCGCTTTTAAATAATCTTATAATTCCAACTGTTACATCGTGCTCTAAGTGCATAATATCGAGGTGTTAAAAATGTTTTTTTTTGCCTGTAAAACTTGGAGTACGAACCACTCTAAAATTTAAAGGTTTACTTTTATTAGGTATTTAGGTACCGATTTAGTAGGTAAAAATAAATATATTCAGGTGATAAAGATAACTGCGGGCGTGCTTCAAACATACCTACCTATGTTTGTATACGTATAAGTACAGTCGACTACAAAAAAATCGATACGGCCAAAGTTACAAAAATATGTATACACGACCTTAATGTTAAGTCAATAAAGGTGTGTATACATATCTTTGTAACTTTGGCGGTATCGATCTTTTTGTAGTCGACTGTACATTACCTGTACCCTACTCTGAAAGTACTCGTAATTAATTAAGTATTTATTGTCACCACTAAATAAAAAAAAGAGAAGTACTATACTAAAGACTCATACATATTATGTATACTTACAGGGTTATTTGTAATTCACTAGCATCCTTTTAACCCTAAACTCCTGGGCCATTCTACTTTTAAATAACCATTAATCTTTCGTGAAATATAAGGCATACCTGGTGTTTTTTTTCAAGTGTAAATAACTTATATGAAAACTGAAATAACTAAATTTAATATTTTAAAGCAAAAAAACTTTAAATTCAAAGAAATTTTGTGGAAAAAATTGGTAACTCAGCGGAAAATACACCAATTTCCATACAAATGGCGGGGACATGCATGTCCACTGCGTTACCTACTTTATAGATAATAATGATTACTTTTTATACGTAGTGATAATTTTAAATGTAAGCTTAATTATGTGCCTATTTAAATCTTTAATAATTTAAACAGAGGACTTTACCGTTTTTGTAAAAAAAATATATGAAGAGCACAGTACAAAAAATGACTGGTCAACGAAAAGTAGAATGGCCCTCCTACCACTTAAATGTTTTTTGTTTTACGGCTTTTGTCATAACTTAATATTTTTGGTGTAATAACGTTTTGAAAATTTGAGATTTCCTACTTTTTACGATACTCTGTGTATTTGTATTGGAAAAAAAGTGCTTCATTTTAAAAAGTCGTAAAACAAAAAACATTCACGAATTCAGGGTTAAGAGGATGTCAGTGAATTACAAATAACCCTGTATAGGTACTTACATACGAATAGTAATAGAGCTTCGTTCCTTTAAACCTCTAAACCTCTAAAAACTTACCTGTTAAGCCTCTAAGCTATTCTTCTGTTTCAAAAAATGTTGTCTTACCTACTCGTCTAACAAAGTACCATAATTGGACATTTTTTTTTACCTATACTATGAATTCCAAAATATGGAAATGATACTGGAAATCAACGAAATACAACACGACAAATGAAAGTAAGTAGGTACCTACTCATGCTGTCGTAGATTGGTAAATTTACTGAAAGGATACACTCCATTCATTTCAAAAGGAAACATAACTGCATTCAAATTTTCTTGAAAATACGCTCTACTTAATACAGAAAACCGCGTTCCTCGTTCATTTAAAGAAGCCATTTTCTAACATAAGTATACTGGTCCTTAATAAGAACGACAGTGGAAGTTTCCGAACGCCTGAGTTAAGAATATGTACGCACTAGTTAGATAGGTATGTATTTGTGATTGAACATTTATCTCGGCGTAATGAAATAGCTTGGGCCCATAGTTCCTACGCGGGCCCAGTGCAGATTGGAGACTTCACACATACCATTGAATTTCTTCTCAGGTGTGTGCACCCTAAATCTCAAATATTATACAAGTTCTCTCGGACAGGTTTCAGTAGGTGATCAGATAAATAAGTGTACCTTACCTTTGCTGGAAAGTGTGGGGCCCGATGTCGCCAGCAACAAAGGTGTCCATTCGGATGCAGATACCCCTTGTTTCTCAAATGAGACCGAATCCATTCCATTGCCAGCCAGTACTTTTGCAAAAACGTCCATATTTTAACCTTTTCATATTCTAATTTACACTTTTCGTTTACAACATTTTAGACCGTTAAAATTAGTGCTTGGGCTATTTGAAGTTGTGTCACGATTTGCCCAAAACCCAAATTCAGTGTCAGTCACATTTATTTTAAATTTAATCAGGACTTCGATTAAGTGAGATATGACTTAAATGAGCCTTAATAAGTTCCGTGACGAGAGCTAACATCGGAGAGCACGCTCCTCACTCGTCCAATCGGTTCATAAGAATGATATGCCTATCGTCGGAATGATTAAGTACTTAATTAAAATTACACTCAGAATACAAAGTACTTATATAATAGTAAGAGAGCCCACGACACTAATCCTAGTTAGATAAGACTCCCAGATGATATATATAATATTAATATCAATAAATAAATAATAAATAAATAATAAAATAAATAACTAGTCACGTAATTAATGGGGAACACGAAACGGCGATGCTGCAAAAAACCTGGCAAAGCCATAAAAAATAAAAATAAAAAAACCGGCCAAGTGCGAGTCGGACTCGCGCACCGAGGGTTCCGTACAAATTTATATTTATCTATGAACATCCAGTCTTAGCAGACCCCTGCTCCTAAGCAAAATGTGCGCCGTGTGGGATCATTGTAGATTGGGTACTGATATAGACAGACCGACAAAAAAAATTATGCTTTTCGCAATTTTCCCTTTATCTGTGCTATAAGACCTTGCCTCGTACCAAATTTCAAGATTCTGAGTTCACGGGAAGTACCCTGTAGGTTTTGATTCCCATGCGAGTGTCGACAATTTGCGGAAAATTGCGGCATAAAAGGCTATATCTTTTGATTGCGTTAAAAATTTATGCTTTTCGCAATTTTTCCTTTATCTGTGCTATAATACGTTGCATCGTACCAAATTTCAAGATTCTGCGTTCACGGGAAGTACCCTGTAGGTTTTGATTCCCTTGCGAGTTTCGAAAATTTGCGGAAATTTGCGGCATAAACGGCTGTATCTTTTGATTGCGTTGGCTTTGAAGTTTGATTTTTTTACAGCTCCAAGGGACCGGAGACCTGAGTATTTGATATAAATTTCAGTTTGATACCTACACGGGTTCCTGAGAAAAAGGGTCTTGACAGACAGACGGACGGACGGACGGACGGACGGACGGACAAACCGACGGACAACATAGTGATCCTATAAGGGTTCCGTTTTTTTCCTTTTGAGGTATGGAACCCTAAAAATATTAAAAAATCCGGGTTCTGGTATGATATGGGATGGCATTGATCACTTTTTAGGGTTCCGCAACTCGAAAGGAAAAAGCGGAACCATTATAGGATCACTTTGTCGTCCGTCCGTCCGTCCGTCCGTCTGTCTGTCAAGACCCTTTTTCTCAGGAACGCGTGGAGGTATCAAGCTGAAATTTATATCAAATACTCAAGTCTACGATCCCTTGGAGCTGTGAAAAAATCAAACGTCTAAGCCAACGCAATCAAAAGTTACAGCCGTTTATGCCGCTAATTTCCGCAAATTTTCGAAACTCGCAAGGGAATAAAAACCTACAGGGTACTTCCCGTGAACTCAGAATCTTGAAATTTGGTACTATAGCACAGATAAAGGAAAAATTGCGAAAAGCATAAATTTTTAACGCAATCAAAAGATAAAGCCTTTTATGCCGCAAATTTTCGCAAATTATCGACACTCGCAAGGGAATCAAAACCTACAGGGTACTTCCCGTGAACTCAGAATCTTGAAATTTAGTACGAAGCAAGGTCTTATAGCACAGATAAAGGAAAAATTGCGAAAAGTATACATTTTTTTGTCTGTCTGTCTATATCAGGAACCAATCTACAATGATCCCACACTGCGCACATTTTGCTTAGGAGCAGGGGTCTGCTAAGACTGGATGTCATATATACATATAAATTTGTACGGAACACTCGGTGCGCGAGTCCGACTCGCACTTGACCGGTTTTTTACAAAGTGGTCTAATTCCAAAACCATTTCGAGGAATAGGTTTATTAAATCTACATTTACATCTAAGTACACTAATATTATGCTTGCGTGCATGCTTTCTTACAAGCTTGCATGTTTTCTTGCAAGCTTGCATGCTGCTTGCATGCTTGCGTGCATGCTTGTTTCAGGCTTGCTTGCATAATAGCTTGCTTGGTTCTCTGAAATATTTATGGTTCACGCGAGCGAAGCCGCGGGTAAAAGCTAGTCTTTTTATAACATTGTAGTAAAAAAAAAATGATCGTGTGTATTTTTGCAAAATAATGTTTGACCTTTGTTTGACCTTTCTAGTGGCATTAACTTAGAAATTCTTTGCAACAAGAAAAAAGCCGTCCGTCTAGTTTCTCTATACTATTCTCTATCACTTCGACGTAGTTATCATCTGTCAGTTTAAGGATACTATTTTGAAAAACATTCTTCGCGTTTTTCATATTTTAATAATGGATTTATACATTATTTATATTTTATTTTGTTATATTTCCTACTTGTGGAAATGATTCTGTCAATAGCCCAAACAAATTAATTGTTCGCATTAGATAAGATTTTTACACGATGTACTTATTGTTGCGAGGATCATTTTAATGTAAGTATGACATTTTTTTTGTCATTATGTCTGTGTTTTATATCCACGCGGCATGTAATTTACGAGAAGTCGTATCTCAAATTTTCAATAAATTATAAAAAATATTGGAGTGATGAATTGCTGAAATATTCAAATTAGTTTCTTAAAATGCTCTATATTTTCGATAATAAAAAAATGTGGGGGTTAGAAAAAATGAACAATCCCAATTGTTTTTATAATAGCTAAACAACGATCTATAGTTTCGGGTTCCGGTTTTTATAGGACAGAACTTTAACCCTAGAGGAATAGAATTTTCAAAAACTCGCCCTTAAGGGCCTTTTAAAGGCAAGTTTTTGGAAATTGGCGATCACAAAGTTGGCAAGCACTAAGTACCGTTGAGTTGCGTATCTTCGCCTGGATTTTGATACCTTTCCCAAAAAATCTTTCAAATTTGAAAGCATTTTAGTCTGTTGTGGCAAAAAAACGCTTTTAAGTACTCCTGGCTATCAGTACACACCATTAACGCTTTGAATTACATTGGATAACTTAGTAATAAATGGCCCCAAAGGCAATAGGCGAAGTATGGGTATTTTCCCCTATCTTCGCCCATGGCAAGTTTTACCGCCAATAACAAACTTTCTGTGACTTCAACATGTTAAGTCTTATCTCCTTGGAATGTGCTAATAAAATATGAACCTTAACTTCACCACACTAGACATGTTTTTTAAAAAATGTGTAGTAGGCGAAGATGGGCTGCAGTCTGAAGTTGTTTCCATAAATTTTCTATAATGATGCTAGGGTTGCCTAAAATTAACCAACATGCCAAAAAAGGGGAGTAATGGTTTATAAGTAAAAAATATATTAGCAAGATTGTTTTTTATTTAAACAAAACGCTACGCCACTGACTGTACCACGTTTCATACTACGTACTGGGATCAAATAAATGTACCTAAACATGTCATATCTTTAAGGCATAGCTTAATCTACTTATTAACTTTCCTCCAAATCGTTAAAGCCATTTTCGACAAACCAAACACAAGAAAAAATTTAAATTTGGAAACAAATAATGTCTTCCGCCAATTAATGTGGTACAACAAATTTGATAACCCTAGAGGTAGGTGAAATTTGGCAACAAGGTGGACGCCAAATACCCTCACCAATGTTTTATCCAATTATGACTTCTAAATGTAAGCTAGCCATTAAATAATAGTTCCATATGAAAAATAAACAGTTATAGGGTACAATCATGTAAAAAGTTTAACATTAACTGGGTTGTATCACTGCTTAAAACTGAAGTTGACAGCCATAAAAAATACTTTGTATTTAGCAGCTTTATGTAAGTCAAGCACTAGAAACATTTCGTCAGTGTCAACTTATGTCAAACTAGGCGAACATAGGTAGCTTAGGCGAAGATACGCAACTCGACGGTACCTAGTGCTTTCCTACAATAATGAAAGGAAGTCCTGTGTTGAATTTGAAGTCCAGTAGTTGTCTGTCCTGAAGTGGCCTGAACTGACTAACGGTTATATATACTTTTAATATATAATAATTATAGATATTTTAATATATAGAAGATATAGTGCAGAACCGACTTTTATTTTGCTGGCAGTAATTAATTGTTATGGAAATATTGGTCCAATTATACTTATTGCTTGTAAACAAACTTAGAAGTATAACAGATAGCCTTTTCTCGCATCAAAGTTACCTATTGAGTACAGATTAGAGCAGGGTTTTTCAACCTTTTGTTGTCAACGGCACACTTTTAGTTTCAGTAAACTTTCACGGCACACCAGTAAAGAATTCGGTATATTAGAGGCTTTGATTTATATGTAACGGACGTAGGGGTTGTATTGATACCCTTTAGGTTGGACTGCAATTAAGCATCGCGGCACACTTGAAAATGTACGCGCCACACTGGTGTGCCGCGGCACACCGGTTGAAAAACCCTGGATTAGAGTGATCTTTAAGAGCACGTGATAAACGTACAAATTCGTCCGTAGGGATTTAATTTACAATTATAACATCAGGTACATCAGGTATTAAATTATAACATCTATAGATACTAATATTATAAAGCTGAAGAGTTTGTTTGTTTGTTTGCTTGAACGCGCTAATCTCAGGAACCGATTTGAAATTTTTTTTCAGTGTTAGATAGCCCATTTATCGATAAGCTATAAGCTATATATCATCACGCAAAGACCAATAGGAGCGGAACATCAATGATTAACGCGGACGTAGTCGCGGGCACCAGCTAGTTACTCAATATAATGAACTCAATAAACCTATCATGTCATACATACATAAGGCAGCATTACATGAAATTGTCGAAACAAATATCTGATTGGTCACGATTGAATCTACTCCTGAATAATTGAAAAGAAAATGCACCATTTTCCAATTTGATGTTTACCTAACCACCAGTATAAAACACAAAATCACATGGCCTTATACCAAAGTGAACGTGGAATACGTAGATGTATGTACTCGAAATGAAGAAGTGCTATTTAATGGTGTCATTGATAATATTTTTTTCCGGTTGTTACGCGGAAAACCAAAGTAAGCTATTTATGGTCGCCGACGTCATCCAATCTATGCAGAGGCCGTCGGCCGTGATCGCCATGCTTTGCTGGTCTTCACGTAAGAAAACTATAGCAAACCTAAAATAGATCACCCTACTTAAAAAATGTTTAACACTTTTCCCCTTTGGCAGGCATGAAAATAAAGTTATATTCCGCATTAGGAAGAAATGTCACTCACATTAATATGATGCAGTTTTTGAAAACTGGCGCATTGCCCCAAAGGCATGCTCAAGATCAACATATTGTGTTCTTAACTGACTTGGATTGTCCTGGAGTGTCTTCGTATTTAAGAATGGTTTGACTTATTATTAAATAAAATCTAATTTAAACGTTTATTCAATGTTTAAAAAATTATCTATTTGTGAGAAACAACAACCAATCTATACCAATAAAAGTGTAACGTTACTGATTGACTGACTGACACAGTCTACACCACTGGTGCTAGACGCTATAAATTTGGCAGAAATTGATGATTATAGTACTATAATACACTAAGAAGGGATTTTTATAAATTCCCATAGGATAGATAGCAATCCAATCTTTAATTTATCAAGGGAACGAAGATGACGGATAAGATAAAGCTTGTGAAGAATAAAGTAAGCTCGCTAACTTTACGAAATTGATTCATTTCAATTACAGAGCAGTTTAGAAAAGCATTTTCGGTCGCCATTTCGATGGCTTCTTATCGGAAATCGCCACAATAACACCGGAGACGAGAGAAGCTTTATAGCAAAGGCATTAGAAGATGTCGATATATTGGCAGACTCAGAAGTCATTCTGGCTCAGCATTTGGGGGACGAATCGTACGAATTACATCTAAGTGAGTTCAATGCATACATTTGAATAAGTCAAAAATATTCAATTTCCCTAGGCCAGGGGTCGGCAACGTTTTGACATAACAGAGCCAAAAATTACAATTTACATTTTCTGGCTTTTAAAAAGAGCCATTAAAATTTTACTTTCAATGTTTGTAATAGTTGCTTATATAGTTTTGATTGTTTATTTAAAATGATTGGTTTCAAAATACGAAATAATATTAATTCACAAATATAAATTTGCAACTATAACATTTCACAAAGTATTTTAGCTACACTATTAAAACAATTGGGCCATTCTACTTTTCGTTGACCAGTCATTTTTAGTAATGTGCTCTTCAAATATTTTTTTTACAAAAACGGTAAAGTGCTCGGTTTTATCATTATAGATTTAAATAGGCACATAATTAAGCTTATATTTAAAATTATCACTATGCATAAAAAGTAATCATTATTATCAATAAAGTAGGTAACGCAGTGGACATGCGTGTCCCCGCCATTTGTATGGAAATTGGTGTATTTTCCGCTGAGTTACCAATTTTTTCCACAAAATTTCTTTGAATTTAAAGTTTTTTAGCTTTAAAATATTAAATTTAGTTATTTCAGTTTTCATATAAGTTATTTACACTTGAAAAAAATCACCAGGTATGCCTTATATTTCACGAAAGATTAATGGTTACTTAAAAGTAGAATGGCCCAATTAATCCTGAATATGTAATATAACTATAGTTATTGAATAATAGATAGTTACATGCATGAGAGCATTGCCTTTATACGACTATGTAAACTTTTCTTTAAATCTGGTCATCGGGTATTGATAATAAAATATTCAAGTTTTTTTCTTATGGGACGGGAGAGCCGCAATTCTATATCGAAAGAACCGCATGTGACTAGCGAGCCGCAGGTTGCCAAACCCTGGTCTCGGCTACCATTTTGTATTCGATAATCACGCTCATTAGTAAAGCATTATTTCATTCTCAGTTTACAAAGTAGGCTTCAATACGGAGTGGAAAAAAGAACTCTATGGCACTTGGGATGAAGACAAAGGGCTCCAAACTACACTTACGGAATGCGAAATAGTTTTACGGAGACTAAATCTGGACAACTACGAAATACCAATTTGTTACGTCCTTACCGACAACGACAGCATTAACCATCTCTTTGACAATGTGTAAGACTATTTACATAAAATTATATATAGCTACAGATAAAGACTAGCACACAAACTATCAAAAATAAACTTTAACTCTTAAACAATAAGATTGTACAAAGTGCAAAACAGATTATGGGTATGCATAACAAAATCAGAACAAATAAAATTTATTATGATTATTACACTTGTGAAACAAATATGCCATGTTGCAAACAAACTTGTTAATCTTGTATTACGTTAAGTTTATTGCACTTTTATCTAATAGATTAACACCTTTTAGTTAGATAAATCTTCGACCCCATTATTTATAAATTGTTGTCTGCTTCTGTTAGTTCAATATTCATTAGTCTTTAACCTGATTGTAAGGTCAAAGGCAAGCACTAATCCCCGGTAAAATAATAACGAAGTACATCAGATAGTTTGGCTCTATCTGACTTACATGCTCTTTATAATTAAAGTAGATGTCCTAGTGTTTGACATACTAACGCTCAATAGATGACGCCCTGCTGGCAATTTTTTACTACTGTTGAACAACTGCCAACCGATAGTGTCTTTATCAACCTCGAGATTGGCAGAATCATCGATAGTATTGATGGAGCTATATTATTAAACATTAAATTGAACTCTGTTGTTAATAAACTAAAGATGGAAACTGTTGGGACAGTGGACAGTGACCAGCACTCAAGCCTCTACCTTAGATGTTTAAGGTGCACAATAATTATAATAGATTTAGTATTTTTTTACTACCTTTTGAATTACTACCGGGGGTTTACAGTCCTCCAATAGCAGAAATGTAACTTAGGTAAAGAAGTGGCTTAGGTAAATTTACTTTTACTTTTTTTTCAGAAACGATCACATAGACACAATAACGAAAGCCAATTTTCCAACAAGTAACCACTTGCTCGATTTCCTGAATGCGACTAGAAAGTATATATTTGTGAATACTTGGGGCTACAGGGTCAACGGGACTTGGAATGGGATGACTGGGTATTTAGTACGGGAAGAAGTTGAAGTCGGAGGTACGAAACAAACAAATTATTAAATGAAGCCCGTGGAAATTAAAATGGAATTCTTATGTATACAATAATCTATAGATTCTATAATGTATACATCTACACCGTGAAATTTTAGTGGTTGTTTTCCCGAAACGAGGTGATTTAGTTTCGATTGTACAATCGATTTATAATTACTATTTTGACTAGAGTCAAAAATCCAATTGTGAAAAACGAAAGTCAAAAATGACCGCAAACCAATAGTAACGCTTCGTTGGTACAAGTAGCGTACGATCGTACGATAGGTCAGGTACCAACGAAGCGTTACTATTGGTTTGCGGTCATTTTCGACTTTCGTTTTTCACAATTGGATTTTTGACTCTAGTCAAAATAGTAATTATAAATCGATTGTACAATCGATACTAAATCACCTCGTTTCGGGAAAACAACCACTAAAATTTCACGGTGTATACTGTCGGTTCCCAAAAAAGGCTGCACCGCCCTTAGCGGGCGCTGGGGCTTTTCGTTCGGGCGGTAGCGGGTCCAAATAATTTTTAAATTGTCATTATTAACAGACGTATAAAATTGGTATCATTAATTATTATGTAAAGAGGGCGTTGGTTTTTTTTTCTTGTAAAGGGGGTGGTAGCCCATAAAAGGTTGGGAACCTATGAACTATACAAATATAATGAAGGGTAGGGGTTTTTTTCTATCTATCTTCTATACTATAATAAAACAGTAAAAGTAGAACTCTGTCTGTCTGTATGTAATCGCTAATCTCCGAAACTACTGAACGGATTTTCTTGCGGTTACGGCAGATAGATGAAACTTAAATTGGAGCAACATATAAGCTTAGTTTCATTAAAATTGGGTCACAATGAATAAAGTTATCGTCGTTTAATCAATACTGTTCGGGCATTGTAATCTTTTAATATGAGGGTAGGTTTCAATACTACGGTCGGTAGGCGGCAGAAGTGCTGGCAAGAGAGTTCGAGGTAAACGAACGGATCAGTCGTGTTTTTGGTGTGTACTGTTCTTTTAACCAAAGTACTGGTTTTTTGGTGATGTTATTTAGGTCATGGGGATGGGGATGGGGACATTTGAACATTATTGTGTGTGTGACATTGTGGACTCTGTGTAAATATCAGCAGCAGGCGCCTGAGAGCAGACCATGGTGAGTGGCTTTCCTTATATTGAGAGAGTACAATGCCAAGAACCCTGGGGCTATCCAGAAATCTAGGACTGACTAGGACCAGTAGTCTCCAGCTATCGAAGGGTTCTTTACACGAACATATACCTACTTATAAAACAGTACCGTGACTAACTGACTGACAGACGGCGCACAGCCTGGGCAACTGGTGCTGGAGACTTGACATTACTAGAGAAATTATTTTTCACCTCAGCACCCCAAACAGGCAGGTTTTGCCACTAAAAACAGTGAGCAAAATCCGATTTTGCTTACTGCGTGAGACAAAGTAGCTTTTTAATTATTTTTTTAAATGTCAAGGGCAATGATGGGTCTTCTCACTGAATCGATTCTAAGTTCGATTTCGAATTCTATACCTAGTAGGCCTAAAAAATAAACGAACAATTGAACGTTCGGATACTAATGATAAGAAAGAAAGAAAAGAAAAAGAAAGAAAAACATTTATTTTATAACAACAATAACACATACACAGGCAAAAATAAGAGTACAAACATACGTATAGACATAGACATAGAAATGTACATATTAGTGCTGCTACAAAAAGGGACCCGGCTCAGCATGTTGCTAGTTAAAAACCAGCACTGGTCTTCCGCCGGACCACAGTACCTACAGCAACATCACGGAAGGCCACACAAAACAGACACAAATTATATAATTATTATAAAAAAAGAAAAACATATCATTCTAACATAAAACTATCTGACTACGGAACCCTAAAAACTAAACATTCAAGCATTCAAAGGCTACCACAGACCGAAGCGCGGGGCGCGCGCGCGACGGCAACGAAAACGCTTCGGTCTGTGGTGGCCCTAAAATAATTGGCTGAATGTTCCTGAGACCTATGCCTCTTCCTAGCGGAACACGGAAGAACTTACTTAACCTTAAAACTTAGATAATTTAAGACAGGATGAGCCTTCGCACCTTTTTTCCCTCTGCTATTGCTATATGTACACTTGAACGTCATCCTTACCCTTACTTCCTTACTAATATTACAAATGCGAAAGTAACTCTGTCTGTCTGTCTGTCTGTCTGTGTGTCTCGCTTTCACGCTAAAACTACTGAACCGATTTAAATGAAATTTGGTACACAGATAGTCTAGAGTTGCTTGCAAGCTCTTTGCGTGCTTGCTTGCGTGCTTGCTTGCGTGCTTGCTTGCTTGCGTGATTGCTTGCGTGTTTGCTTGCGTGCTTGCTTGCGTGCTTGCTTGCATGATTGCTTGCATGCTTGCTTGCTTGCTTGCATGCTTGCTTGCATTGCGTGCATGCTTGCTTCAGGCTTGCTTGCATAATAGTTTGCTTGCTTAATTGCTTGCTTCTCTGAAATATTTATGGTTCACGCGAGCGAAGCCGCGGGCAAAAGCTAGTCGTTTATAAAAACCAAAGTTGGCAGGGGCAGGTTGTCATTTTTGATTGTCCGTGCTGGTGAACAGATCTCCTAGAAAATGATGTCTTGTGCAGTTATTTTGTGCAAAACAAAGTCAGCAATGTTACGAACGACGGTGTTTCTTATCACACGTCGGTAATTTAATCATCAATTTACGCTACCAGAACGTTAATATAACTGACTAGCTTTTGCCCGCGACTCCGTCCGCGTGGAATTAGTAATTTGGGCAGCTTATTTTTTTATCCAATTTCCTTTTTATCAATTATGGCTCTCCTTAGATCCTTCCGGAAGAAGTAAAACTTCATAATAAACCAACCCGCTTCCAATCCGCTCCCAACCCGCTCCTAACCCGCCCCCAACCCACCCCCAACTCGCTCTCAACCCGCCCCCAACTCACTCTCAACCCACCCCCAACCCGCTCCCAACCCGCCCCAACCCGCTCCCAACTCGCCCCCAACCCGCCTCCAACCCGCTCTCAACCCGCTCCAAACTCGCCCCCCCACCCGCTCCCAACCCACCCCCAACCCACTCTCAAGCCGACCCCAACCCGCCCCCAACTCGGTCTCATCCCGCCCCCACCCCGACCCCAACCCTCTCCCAACTCGCCCCCAACTCGCCCCCAACCCGCCCCCAACCCGCCCCCAACCCGCTCCTAACCCGCCCCAACCCACTCCCAACCCGCCCCCAACCCGCCCCCAACTCGCTCTCAACCCGCACCCGCTCCCAACCCGCCCCCAACTCGCTCTCAATCCGCTCCCAACCCGCTCCCAACTCGCCCCCCCCACCCGCTCTCAAGCCGCCCTATCTAACTGGGCTATCTAAAACTGAAAGAATTTTTCAAATCGGAGCAGTAGTTCCCGAGATATAGAAGTTTTACTTCAAAAACCCCCGATTTTGAAACATTCTTCCGCTCCGCTCTTATTGGTGTTAGCGTAATAATATATAGCCTATAGCCTTCCTCGATAAATGGGCTAACTAACACTGAAAGAATTTTTTAAATCGGAGCAGTAGTTCCTGAGATTAGCGCGTTCAAACAAACAAACAAACAAACAAACAAACTCTTCAGCTTTATATATTAGTATAGATTTAATTTTGCAACATAAATAACAGAATAATAACAAACTGTAACTAGGCACTTTGGTAGAGATGAGACACAACCGAACTGAACCGATGAACGAACGAAGTGAATGAAGTTTATCCTGAGGTTTATTTTAACTTTATTTTAAACCTCAGAGATTTAATATAGAGTTTTTTGTGGTGTTTTTGATCTAAGTTGTTTTGCAATAAATTGGTAATAGCTTTTACTTAGTATTTACAGTTTTCCGAAACAACCCGTAACTAAAGATCATGGAATAGACTAAATTTTGTCGCAGAACGGCTACCTGCTACGGCTGCTGGGCTATCTGCTCACATCATTTTGAGTTATCATGTGTCAAAGTGTTTACAAATGAAAAAAAGAAGAAGATTCAATTGTATACTAAAAACTTACTTGTAAAGGTTATTCTATGTACTTAGTTTGAAGCGGCTCGTAGATTTGAAACTGCCCATCGGAGGTATACTTATTTATTGAATTATGCTTCAAAAACCTTTATTCTATAGGATCACCGATGTTCTTCACAACAGAACGTATATCGATTGTCGATTACGTATGGAGCCCTACTCCGACGAGATCGAAATTCATTTTCCGCCAGCCGAAGCTATCTTATGAGACTAACCTGTTCCTTCTGTCGTTCCGGCCGGCTGTCTGGTACTGGACCATAGGATTACTTATTGTGCTAGATTTGGCTGTACTCATAGCTGCGTATTGGGAATGGAAGAAAACACATAGACATGCAATTAGAAAGGTATCAATACCATTATGAACACACTAGATACTTAGTCAGGTAGGTACGTTTTAACGCTTCCGAATCGACAAAGTTTTTTTTTACAATACTATACTGACCAGCGATTGACCTATGTTACCTAAGAGGTCACCGTCTTTCGATGACTCATTATAATTTTATTGTGTGCTACTACATCCTACTATATTATTATATTAAAAACTACATCCAGACAAAGTCCACAAATCTGGAAAATAACTTTAGAGAATTACTGCTAACCATTCTCATTCATTTGTACCTACACTCCGTCTCAATACTCTCAATCATAAGTAGTAGGTATAATAGTTATCTATAATATAGGTTAGCACGACAGCATTGGCGCGTAAGTTCATTTTACCGCACTATTGCGATTTTTTTACAGTTTTTTTTTAAATCTCCATTTAAAAAGTTTACATGCAAAGAGTTACAAATGACAAAAATAAAAAAAACGACTTATACGTAGAAAAATGTATATATATACAAAACTAAGTAATGAATTTGCAAAATTGATTGTAATTATTATAAACTGTAATTTAATTACCTCAGATTTTCATGATTTGCCTGATAATTTTAGTTAACCTAATTAAAAGCAAAACTTACGCATGCACACTACGGACGCGCCCCAACTGATGACGAGACGATACGCCTCTTATCGAGAATAGTGCTACAACACAACACAAAATTAAATGCTGTTGCATTTAATATTATATCTTTTACTAGTAAGATTTGAAATCGAATTGCATTCCATTTTGTTTTGTGACACTTTTCATGACAGACCTTAGCCTGTCTAAACGGACAAATCAAGGAAAAAAACGGACGCGCCATTTTTGTAAAACTTTGCGTTGCATTTGTTTTTATTTTTCAATTTTGTGTTATTAACTAATTGCCTATTTTCTCAAAAATGTATAATAAACGTCGGCAAGGTTTTACAAACTCGTGACGATGAAAATCACTCGTCAACTCATTTGTAAAACCTTACTTACCAACCTCGTATCACAAATAACCATTATAGTAGGGGACCATGTGATTTAATGATCAATGTATTTTATTACAGAGTGAGACTGACCCTAGTATCTTGAGAGCAAGTGTAATAGACGTTACCGTTCTGATCTTTGGCGCGGCATGTCAGCAAGGTAGCACGGTAGAACTTAAAGGTTAGCTAAAAGAAATTGTACTTTATTATAAACTAGCCTTTACGCACGGCTTTGCTCACCATTAGGTCTGACAGTCGAATTGAAATTCATGGATTTTACTGAATACCTACAGATATTCCCGAGGCTTATATCATGCTTAATTACTAAACTAAACGGGACTTATCACGCAATAAATATTTATTTATTTACCTCGACGTTTCGGCCACATTGCAGCAACCGTGGTCACGAGTTAACTGAAGTGTAGCGTGTGTAGTGGTGTGTGTTTATATCATGCTCTTCATTAACTTTGCATAAAAAACACCCTTACCAAATTTAATTTCTCAGAACGTAAATAACGGTTAAGATTTCTGTGTCTTATCCCGAGTGTGGTAAAAAGCGCACACACATACTAACACACGCGTCATCTAATTTTATTATGCTACTACTTTTGTTGCCCTCGATTTATTTACAAGCGATAGCGGCTAGGTTAGGTAACTGTTTTTTAGGGTTCCGTAGTCAACTAGGAACCCTTATAGTTTCGCCATGTCTGTCTGTCTGTTTGTCTGTCTGTCCGTCCGCGGCTAAGCTCAGAGACTGTTAGTACTAGAAAACTGTAATTTGGCATGAATATATATATCAGTCACGCCGACAAAGTGGTTAAATAAAAAGCTAAAAATTTTGTTTTACGGTACCTCCCCATAGACGTAAAGTGGGGGTGATTTTTTTTTATATCGACTAACCCTATAGTGTGGGATATCATTGGATAGGTATTTGAAAATAAATAGGGGTTTGCTAAACCATTTTTTAATAAAGTGAGTATTTTCGGAGATATTCACTCCGAAAGTTCAAAATAATGTGTCCCCCCTCTAACTTTTGAACAGCAAGTCTAAAAAATATAAAAAAAAATCACGTAAGTTAACCTTAATACAAACTTTCTAGGAAAATTATTTTCAACTTAATCAGTTGAGCAGTTTTTAAGTTATAAACTAAGATTGTAATTTAACCGCCATTGCAAGTTTTTTTTCTATAAGTACCTAGGTATAAGACATTAGCATATTAAAAAATATCATACGAAATTGCTGTTACATATTTTTTATAACCCTTAGATTATTTTATTAGTATGAATCATTTCAGGTTCCTTAGGCCGAGTAGTGATGTTGGTACTGTTCCTGACGCTTATGTTCCTGTATACTTCGTACGCAGCCAATATAGTAGCACTATTGCAGTCCAGCTCCTCCCAAATAAAAACTCTTGACGATCTGCTGCATTCCAGAATTCGCTTCGGTGTCCATGACACGGTTTTCAATAGATACTACTTTTCAGTGAGTAATTTCCTTTTTATTAGGGTTCCGTAGTCAACTAGGAACCCTTATAGTTTCGCCATGTCTGTCCGTCTGTCTGTCTGTCCGCGGCTAAGCTCAGAGATCGTTAGTACTAGAAAGCTGTAATTTGGCATGAATATACACATCAGTCACGCCAACAAAGTGGTAAAATAAAAAAAAATAAAAAATTTTTTTTAGGGTACCTCCCATAGACGTAAAGGGGGGTGATTTTTTTTTTCTCGGCTAACCCTATAGTGTGGGGTATCGTTGGATAGGTCTTTTAAAACCATTGCGGGGTTGCTATCATGATTTTTCTATTCAGTGATCTGTTTGCGAAATATTCAACTAAAAGTGAAAATTTTCATTAAAATCGGCCGTCCCCCCCCCTCTAAAATCTAAACAGTTGGGTGGAAAAATTTGAAAAAATTCAGAATGATAGTAAATATATCAAATTTACTAGGAAAATTATAGCGGCTAAGATTACTCGGAAATTATTTGTAGTTTAAGAGTAAATAGTAGCCTAAGGTATAAAACATACCTAAAAGTAGATAATGTAATTTTATTTATTTTTATTTTTGTTTCACTATTCCTAAATTTTTTTAACATCCACCTGTCGTCTGGTAAGCTTTGTAGGCAAATTATTTTATAGTGCACTCCAAGGCCCCGAGATACAGGGTCTGCCTAGTTTGGGGTCTACCAGATATTCACCTTGCTGAGGTATGATTTTTATTTATTGAAGTATATTATATTAGGATAGTTTAAATCTTGAGAGCCAAATTTAATCCATTTCTAGCGGTCGGATTGACTGAAAAGGTATATTTTTTTTAGTTCAAAGACATGCAAGTACAGTCAACAAAAAGTATAGCCAGCTAGAAGCGTGTAACTTACGAGTATTCGAAATGAAAATTTTAAGAAAAACTTTTTTTATTATATACGGCAACGATATAAAATTATTTGTATACAACAAAAAGAAAAGACGTGGTGGCTTAGTGGTTTGACCTGTGGCATCTTAAGCGGGGGGGGGGGGGAGCGTAGATTCAGGCCTCTGAGTTTGACCTATGGCATCTTAAGCGGGGGGGGCGTAGATTCAGGCCTCTGAGTTTGACCTATGGCATCTTAAGCGGGGGGGCGTAGATTCAGGCCTCTGAGCTTGACCTGTGGCATCTTAAGCGGGGGGGCGTAGATTCAGGCCTCTGAGTTTGACGTGTGGCATCTTAAGCGGGGGGGGCGTAGATTCAGGCCTCTGAGTTTGACCTGTGGCTTCTTAAGCGGGGGGGCGTAGATTCAGGCCTCTGAGTTTGACCTGTGGCATCTTAAGCGGGGGGGCGTAGATTCAGGCCTCTGAGTTTGACCTGTGGCATCTTAAGCGGGGGGGCGTAGATTCAGGCCTCTGAGTTTGACCTGTGGCATCTTAAGCGGGGGGGGCGTAGATTCAGGCCTCTGAGTTTGACCTATGGCATCTTAAGCGGGGGGCGTAGATTCAGGCCTCTGAGTTTGACCTATGGCATCTTAAGCGGGGGGGCGTAGATTCAGGCCTCTAAGTTTGACCTGTGGCATCTTAAGCGGGGGGGCGTAGATTCAGGCCTCTGAGTTTACCTGTGACATCTTAAGCGGGGGGTCGTAGATTCAGGCCTCTGAGTTTGACCTGTGGTATCTTAAGCGGGGGGGGCGTAGATTCAGGCCTCTGAGTTTGACCTGTGGCATCTTAAGCGGGGGGGCGTAGATTCAGGCCTCTGAGTTTAACCTGTGGCATCTTAAGCGGGGGGGCGTAGATTCAGGCCTCTGATTTTGACCTGTGGCATCTTCTTAAGCGGGGGGGCGTAGATTCAGGTCTCTGAGATTGACCTGTGGCATCTTAAGCGGGGGGGCGTAGATTCAGGCCTCTGAGTTTGGCCTGTGGCATCTTAAGTGGGGGGCGTAGATTCAGGCCTCTGATTTTGACCTGTGGCATCTTAAGCGGGGGGCGTAGATTCAGGCCTCTGAGTTTGACCTATGGCATCTTAAGCGGGGGGGCGTAGATTCAGGCCTCTGAGCTTGACCTGTGGCATCTTAAGCGGGGGGGCGTAGATTCAGGCCTCTGAGTTTGACGTGTGGCATCTTAAGCGGGGGGGGCGTAGATTCAGGCCTCTGAGTTTGACCTGTGGCTTCTTAAGCGGGGGGGCGTAGATTCAGGCCTCTGAGTTTGACCTGTGGCATCTTAAGCGGGGGGGCGTAGATTCAGGCCTCTGAGTTTGACCTGTGGCATCTTAAGCGGGGGGGCGTAGATTCAGGCCTCTGAGTTTGACCTGTGGCATCTTAAGCGGGGGGGGCGTAGATTCAGGCCTCTGAGTTTGACCTATGGCATCTTAAGCGGGGGGCGTAGATTCAGGCCTCTGAGTTTGACCTATGGCATCTTAAGCGGGGGGGCGTAGATTCAGGCCTCTGAGTTTGACCTGTGGCATCTTAAGCGGGGGGGCGTAGATTCAGGCCTCTGAGTTTACCTGTGACATCTTAAGCGGGGGGTCGTAGATTCAGGCCTCTGAGTTTGACCTGTGGTATCTTAAGCGGGGGGGGCGTAGATTCAGGCCTCTGAGTTTGACCTGTGGCATCTTAAGCGGGGGGGCGTAGATTCAGGCCTCTGAGTTTAACCTGTGGCATCTTAAGCGGGGGGGCGTAGATTCAGGCCTCTGATTTTGACCTGTGGCATCTTCTTAAGCGGGGGGGCGTAGATTCAGGTCTCTGAGATTGACCTGTGGCATCTTAAGCGGGGGGGCGTAGATTCAGGCCTCTGAGTTTGGCCTGTGGCATCTTAAGTGGGGGGCGTAGATTCAGGCCTCTGATTTTGACCTGTGGCATCTTAAGCGGGGGGCGTAGATTCAGGCCTCTGAGTTTGACCTGTGGCATATTAAGCGGGGGGGCGTAGATTCAGGCCTATGAGTTTGACCTGTGGCATCTTAAGCGGGGGGGACGTAGATTCAGGCCTCTGAGTTTGACCTGTGGCATCTTAAGCGGGGGGGGGGGGCGTAGATTCAGGCCTCTGAGTTTGACCTGTGGCATCTTAAGCGGGGGGCGTAGATTCAGGCCTCTGAGTTTGACCTGTGGCATCTTAAGCGGGGGGGCGTAGATTCAGGCCTCTGAGTTTGACCTGTGGCATCTTAAGCGGGGGGGGGGGGCGTAGATTCAGACCTCTGAATTTGACCTGTGCCATCTTAAGCGGGGGGCGTAGATTCAGGCCTCTGAGTTTGACCTGTGGCATCTTAAGCGGGGGGGGGCGTAGATTCAGGCCTCTGAGTTTGACCTGTGGCATCTTAAGCGGGGGGGGCGTAGATTCAGGCCTCTGAGTTTGACCTGTGGCATCTTAAGCGGGGGGGGGCGGCGTAGATTCAGGCCTCTGAGTTTGACCTGTGGCATCTTCTTAAGCGGGGGGGCGTAGATTCAGGTCTCTGAGTTTGACCTGTGGCATCTTAAGCGGGGGGGCGTAGATTCAGGCCTCTGAGTTTGGCCTGTGGCATCTTAAGTGGGGGGCGTAGATTCAGGCCTCTGATTTTGACCTGTGGCATCTTAAGTGGGGGGCGTAGATTCAGGCCTCTGAGTTTGACCTGTGGCATATTAAGCGGGGGGGCGTAGATTCAGGCCTATGAGTTTGACCTGTGGCATCTTAAGTGGGGGGCGTAGATTCAGGCCTCTGAGTTTGACCTGTGGCATATTAAGCGGGGGGCGTAGATTCAGGCCTATGAGTTTGACCTGTGGCATCTTAAGCGGGGGGCGTAGATTCAGGCCTCTGAGTTTGACCTGTGGCATCTTAAGCGGGGGGGCGTAGATTCAGGCCTCTGAGTTTGACCTGTGGCATCTTAAGCGGGGGGGGGGCGTAGATTCAGACCTCTGAATTTGACCTGTGCCATCTTAAGCGGGGGGCGTAGATTCAGGCCTCTGAGTTTGACCTGTGGCATCTTAAGCGGGGGGGGCGTAGATTCAGGCCTCTGAGTTTGACCTGTGGCATCTTAAGCGGGGGGGGGGGCGTAGATTCAGGCCTCTGAGTTTGACCTGTGGCATCTTAAGCGGGGGGGGGCGGCGTAGATTCAGGCCTCTGAGTTTGACCTGTGGCATCTTAAGCGGGGGGGCGTAGATTCAGGCCTCTGAGTTTGACCTATGGCATCTTAAGCGGGGGGGCGTAGATTCAGGCCTCTGAGTTTTTCGGAATGTATGTACGAAATTACATTAGAAATTTACCACCAACTTTACAGTGAAGGAAAAAATCGTGAGGATACCTGCACACACCTGAGAAGAAATTCAATGGTGTGTGTGATGTCCCCAATCCACACTGAGAGGAGGCCTGTGCCCTGTAGTGAGACGTATAAATGGTGGAATGCTGATGATGATGTATACACATAATATTATTATGACGAATGTGTAGGCCTAGGAATCAATCAACTAATTTTTACGCGCTGATCCTTTAAACAATTGTAATACTTAGCTTATTTTATTTCATTTCCCGAACGCAAATAGAAATCTCTATGTTATGTGGGAGCACTAAATTTTACGAATTTGCATGTCTATTTTAAAAATAGTTAATTTACCGTGGTCTACTTATGCCGAACAAAAAATAAACTCTTTCATTTTCGCAGACGGCCACTGAACCTGTCAGGAAGGCCATTTATGAAACAAAAGTGGCTCCACACGGCTCCAAACCTAGATTCATGTCTATGGAAGAAGGCGTTAAGAAAATGCAAAAGGTTAAGTCATTCAAACTTAATGATGCTTTTAAAGCGGCTATTCACTGTGACATTTTAGCATCAAAACAAATGAGCTTCAAATGTTTGTTTAAAATGGAAAGTAAAAACCACTGAGAAAGTCATACTCGCCTACTTTTTTCAGGGTTTATTTGCGTTCCACATGGAAACCGGTGTCGGGTACAAATTCGTTGGAAAGTACTTTCAGGAATCTGAGAAATGTGGTCTGAAAGAGATACAATACTTGCAAGTTATAGACCCGTGGTTGGCTGTTAGGAAAAATACACCTTTTAAAGAAATGTTCAAGATAGGGTAAGTAGATTCGATTATTTACATCACACATCAAAAGTGTCTTAGAATCAATGAAGGTAGTAGGTAGGTAGTGATAAACTCTATAGAAAGTGGTCACACACAGCGAATGAAACAAAAGTTATCTCTCCTGTGGACACAAAAATTAGCGACTCTGAGTCAGCAAACTTAAGATTTATTTAAATGAGCCGAAAGTTGGCCAGGCGTCCCACGCGCCAATGTAGACTTATGCTAGGTTTACACGGAGCTTAGTAGCTAATGCTTAGTACTTGTCACTTACACTTGTCAGAAGTGTGTAAACATATTGTACAAGTGCTTAGTATTATACAATACACGCATCTGACAAGTGTAAGTGACAAGTAGGTACTAAGCATTAGCTATAAAATATTGGCTAAGTATAATAATATGTAGACCCTTAAATTATGTCATGTCCACAGGAAAGACGCGAACCAAAAAATCACCCAAAGAGGAACATTACTGACTGACAGAAAACGCACATCCGGAGCCACTGGAGCTAGAAACATGCAATTAGACTTAAGATGATCATAGAGGTGTAGATATTAAGAAACGATTTTCAACCGACTTTAAAAAAATAAGGAGGTTCTCAATTAGACTGTCCGTTTTTTTTTTTCAAAACTCCCACGCTTCTCTTAAGGGATGAGGAACTAAGTAACCTGTTTTTGTTTTACCACGTAAACGTAAGAGAAGCCACGGGCTTTAAGCTAGTTACGTAAAACTCGCTTTCGGGCCTTAGAAATCCATTCTCTAATCGAAGTTCATGGTCATGGTCATCATAGATAATTTTTTAAAACGCTTGCAGCTTTTAATGTTGTTATAATAGTAATGCAAAACTATTTTTTTTTGAAAACACGTTAAATTAATTGTAAACAGTAACATTTTTTGAGTAACTATAAGTGAGCATACCTTCCTAGGTATAGTCAGCAGCAAAATCGATGAACGTTTCTGGTGCTCAAAATGACAAATCTATTCAGTATCTTATCACTATCACCTTGGAAATAGAGTCGTGTGTAGATAATTTTAAGCTCCAGAACCGATCATCCACTTTTGCTGCTGACTGTGCAATCCTTCTGTTGAAATTAGTAAAGTTGATTTGATCCTCAATCCAGGAAATTATTGATTTCTATATACTTGGCGTTTAATAGCGTTAAACTACTTGGATGCAGTCAGCACAGGACTGATCTCTATAAAACTCTTCGGGGAGGCCTTCATCCAACAGGGGACGTCTTTCGGTTGATATGATGATGATGACATACGAATTGAGTTAGTAATAAACCTCCAATTAAAATTAAATCATTGAATTAGAATTGCGTTTTTTAATTTCAGAACTAAACGAATTCAAGAGCACGGGCTACAGAACAGAGAGAATCAATTGATGTACGAAAAGCGGCCCAAGTGCTCTAGCGAAGGTGGCATCTTCGTATCCGTTAGCATGGTAGACTGCTATCCGGCTTTCTTGGTGCTATCGTATGGTACCCTTATAGCTATTGCGTTACTTTTCATGGAAATCATTACCGCCAAAAGAAGTTCAATCTTTAAGAAAAATTGTCATAGTCACACAGAAACTGAAGACTAGTTCGTATTGTTTGAAGAGGTCGAAAATATTAAAACAATATCTATGGCCCAACTATCACAAGCACGACACAAACTTTTTAAACTCTCTACAGCTGCGTACGGACTGCGTGCACATTACGCGTACCCTACGCGTACGCGTACCCGGGCTCGAGTTCATTATCAAGCCACAACACCGAGCACGCATTGCAAAACAAAATGAATATCCTAGTTGTCACAATCTTAAGTAGTCTTTATAAGGCAGGTACTTTCCTAAGTTATTGAGGAAGATAAAATAATATAATGCTTCCTACCTATTACGTTATCATGTTATCAAGGTGTCTATTAAGTATACAATTAATACGTTTTTAATGAGGTTATTAAAATAATTACTGTTACAAATGTTAATTATGAGTAGGAAGCAACCAAAAAAACAATATTTACTCCAACATGAAGGCAGGACAACCTAGTTTGATTTACTAAGTAGAACTAACAGATAAATTGTGTACCAAGTAGGTACTACTAGCATTATTTTAGTTGCATTAGAATATACGAGTAGTTTGTGTGTTTTTTGCCCTATGTAAAGCGGTTTTAAATAAATATTAGGAACATATTTTATTTGGTAATCTTTTATTTCTATATCATAGTTATGTAAGCTGCTTAGCCATCCGGTGTCAATAATAGGGATGTTGACGCCATTAAAAAATAATTCAGGCTCGACTCCAGTAACAAAAAAACGCTTTGTTTTAGCCCTGAAAACCAGATTAATTTTCAATTAACTGCAAAATTATATTGTTTGTTGCTTTAAAACAAATAAATAGTTCGTTGATTGAGTTGGCTAACAAGTGACGTCATAAGTTGCTGTTGGCATTCAAACTCTATGGGATAGTTGTACTTATGTACTTTGACAGCTCATAAAAAGTACGTCAGTTGATTGGTGGTGTCAACATTCCTATTGTGTAAAATACATTTTTTAAACTACTGGTTGACACTTAGGGCACTAAACTCAAAAAAAAACATGAAACGAACTATGTATAAAAAAAATATCCGTAGGTATTTAGTGCCTTGAAGAGACTTTTACGCTTATTGTCTAGGCGCAAGCCACACAGTAAGAGACGTCGGACGGGGGCGCGTCGCAGTCCGCGTCGTTTGTTCGTAGGTTGCGTCTCCGCCCCGTCTCTTCTGTCAGCTTGGGATCGCGCGCGACGCTTCTATACATTTAGTAGGAAAACTGATTCAAGGGCGCCCCGACTGCGACGCGCCCCCGCCCCGCGTCGCTTCTGTGTGGCTTGCGCCTAACACGCTGGCATTTGCGATCGCATCCGCCATTTCTTTATATCCTCATCCAATACCGTGTGACAGAAAGAAGTGCTGAAAAAGATTGGTATTCCAAGTGCGCTAGACAATCAGAAGCTATTTTCTAACGCGCGGGCGCTTGCTATGGCTTTCAACATCTCTTCCTGTCACCATCTTACCTATACCGTTTACGTCTTTAGCTTCATAAAGAGAGATAAGAAATGTAAGAGATGTAATATGTACATCAACAAAAGTTAAATAATTAATTGAATCAGGCGTTACTTTGCGGAGGTACCTACATATTAATGAACTGAAACAATTACTTAGCTCACCCGCGACCTTAAGATAGCTACGTTTATGTAAAAAACCGGCCAAGTGCGAGTCGGACTCGCGCACGAAGGGTTCCGTACCATTATCTATAAAAACAGCAAAAAAATCACGTTTTTTGTATGGGAGCCCGCCTTAAATATTTGTTTTATTTTAATTTAATTATTTCTTTTTAAAGTGAATATATAACTTAATATTCTGTGAATATTTCAAGCGTCTACCTGTTGCCGTTATCAATATCGAGCAAAAACGAGCAAAAAAATCACGTTTGTTGTATGGGAGCCCCTTAAATATTTATTTTTTTCTGCTTTTTAGTATTTGTTGTTATAGCGGCAACCAAAATACATCTGTGAAAATTTCAACTGTCTAGCTATCACGGTTCATGAGATACAGCCTGGTGACAGACGGACTGACGGACAGCGAAATCTCAGTAATAGGCTGCGTTTCCACCAGAGATGTGCGAGGTAGCTAAGCGGTGCGATGCTGTGTAACGAGGATGTGTAACGGTGTAAATGTTTCCACCAAAGATGTGCGAGGTAGCTGAGCTGTGCGAGGATGCGTAGCGAGGATGTGTAGCGGGCTCTTTTCAAATAAGCGGGCGGAGTGCGGTGAGGCGGGAGCGGAGCAACGCCGCCTAGCAACACATCCCTCGCAACACATTCCTCGCTCACATTCCTCGCACACATCGTTATCTTCTTTTGTTTTGTATGTACAAAAACCTCGCTCCGCTGAGCTGTTTCCACCAGAGCTGAGCTGAGCTAGGATAGGTAAATGAAGTGTTTCTATTAGTTCATGACAAACACATCCCTCGCAACGCATCCTCGCCCAGCTCCGGTGTATACGCAGCCTTAGGGTCCCGTCATTACCCTTGGGGTACGCAACCCTAAAAATGCGTGTTCATGTATGTAGGTCCTCCACCTCCACACTGTATGAACACACACAAATCACACAAACCCAACTATCACCACCACCAAACTACACTACTTACCATTCACAGTACTTACTTTATAGAGTGCATGTAAGTAGTTTGGTGGTGGTTATACCTAGTTGGGTTTGTGTGATTTGTGTGTGTTCATACAGTGTGGAGGTGGAGGAACTGCATGAACACGCATTTTTAGGGTTCCGTAGTCAACCCTTATAGTTTCGCCATGTCTGTCCGTCTGTCCTGTGCCCTGCCACGCCTGTGTGCATGTCCAACTTAAGATGAACCCTATTTAGTATAGTCTACTATATTGTTGTCAGCTCATTTTATATTGGATTTTTTTTCTATGTAGTGTACTATCCATTTTCTTTTTAATTTATATTCGCAAAAGTTTTAAATCATCATTTAAGAGACAATAATTAACAATTAACAAAATTAACAAAACCTATAATATATGTATTAACCGAAGATTCCGCAAAATTAATAACAATTCTTCTAAAAACAGTTCGATAAATTCTTAAAATAGACGTATCTTTCTTATTTGTGAACCGATTCAAATGAAACAAACACTAAATGTTAATCCAAGAAAATAGCAACATATCAATGAAAACCGCATCCTTCTAGGTTAAGCTGTTTCTGAGATTAGCGCGCAAAAACGCACAGACAAACAGACAAACAGACAAACAGATAAACAGACAAACACCGACACCGACTTTTTACAGATTTATTATATTTATTATGTATAGATAATAAATCTGTAACAAGTCGGTGTCTGTACATTGAAGATATTTGAGAAAAACTGTCACTAGGGCTATTTATTAGCACAATAGAACCCAAAACAATGATTTTTAGAATTATTGTCTGTTTGTCTGTGCGTTTGTGCGCCCTAATCTCAGAAGCGGCTTAACCTAGAAGGATGCGGTTTTCACTGATATGTTGGTATTTTATTGGTTTAACATTTACTGTTTGTTTTATTTGAATCGGTTCACAAATAAGAAAGATACGTCTATTTTAAGAATTTATCGAACAGGTTTTTTTGTTTGAACGCACTTATCTCAGGAACTACCTACTGCTCCGATTTGAAAAATTCTTTCAGTGTTAGATAGCACATTTATCGAGGAAGGCTATAGGCTATATATCATCACGCTAACACCAATAGGAGCGGAGCGGAGCGGAAGAATGTTTCAAAATCGGGGGTTTTTGAAGTAAAACTTCTATAGGCACGCTTGACTTGGGAGTACGGTGTTGAATGTGAACGCGGGTGTGAGGGGGGTGCGGGGCGGGTATTTTTTTTTATATCGAGGAACTAAGGAGAGCCATAATTGATGAAAAAGCCAATTGGATAAAAAAAAATAAGCTGCCCATATTACTAATTCCACGCGGACGGAGTCGCGGGCAAAAGCTAGTTAATAAATAAAGTATGCAAAGATTTTTTCGTAAGTAAATGCTACGGAACCCTATCTTGGGCGTGTCTGACACGCTCTTGGCCGGTTTTTTTACATAAACGTAGCTATCGTAAGGTCGCGGGTGAGCAATGTAATTGTTTCAGTTTCTTACAAAGGTAAAGTTAAGTTATACAAGTGAAGCTAATACTGTGTTAAAATATAGTACTTACCTTCTTTTGTGAATATCTCTTTAAGAATAATCACAGTTTAGTATATTACAGTACAGTATTAGTTTATTACAGTACAAACGATGCAGTGGCAAGTAATACGTCACTATTATATTATTGAAGATCGTTGATTAGACAAGGGATTCAGGTACTTCCTGCAGAGATTTTATGACAAAATTATACGAATAAATCGATAAGCTTGGGTATTTTGATTGGTTATCATTAGCATCGACAATAAAGATATCAGGAATACTTACTTTCAGTATGTAACTAGTATTTCTACCAATATGTATGCGCAAGTGTTTTTCTTAGTGCTTTGTGCCTTTGTTGGGAAATCTGTGGGTAAGTTTCGGATAATTTTAGATCATAAACCCAACGATCCGTCACTAGAGTCTGGCCTTCTGCCATGGCTAGTGCTTCACTCAGGGAATCTTGTCATACCTACTTTCTCAGTGAAACTATTAGCGGCGGTGATTCGTAATAATGTATTTTTTGCGGGTATTTTAAATCACAGAGCTCTAGTCAAAATTGGCGCTCACACATAAAGCAGGATTTCACGATAACACTCTGTCTTATAGGGGTTGCCTTACTAAGGCAGAGATTCACTTATTCACTGTGTGGCGTATTCAAAATAAGCAAAACAAAAGTCTAATCAAAACTCAAATAAATATATACTAGAATCTATTCAAATTAGATTTCATAATGATTCGCAATGCCCAACAATGTGGATCATTATTATTTTTTGTGAAAAGATTCCAATTTATGTGTACAATGGCATAAAAAACTAGCCAAAGGCTTTGTTTCACTTGTCGACTTCTGTTGGAGAGGCAATCCCTGATGAAGCTTGAATGTTAATTTGTGTGTTTCTATGAGTGTTCTGAATCGCGTCAAGCACGTGCTTTGTATGTGTGTACGTGTCGATATAACTAACTCACATGTGGGCACACCAAAAACGCACGTACATACCTATACCTTACCGTACATGATAGTTGGGACATATTGTACGGATTACCGGCGAAGAAACTGAATAACGCAGGGTAAACCCTTTTCATTGGAAAGTGTCATGTTGAAATTCGATACATCTGCCAAAGAAATCATTGTGAAAAGGTTCCACCCTAGTATGCGATTCAGTTTCCTTGACTGTGCGTACTTATGTGCGTACAATTACAACCTTTTGCCGTGCTAATCCGCAACCACGTCCAAGAAAGCTACATCTGTGCTACACATATGTGTTTTTATGCAGAAATCCACCCTCTTCCACTTCCACATAAATCAACGCCACACTGACTTAACTATAACAAACACCACACAAGATGTTGACAACAAACTCAATGAATCAATAAACAATAATCAATAATTTACATAATTCTACGGTCAAGGAAAACATTATGAGGATGGTATTACATCCCAAGCTCTCTCATTTTGAGAGGAGGCCTGTGCCTTGCGGCGGGACGTATACCTATATAAGCCGAGGTGATGACGTAGTTCTAAACGTATTGCAGGTGACCTAAGATGCTACGCTTGCACATTTTCGTCCGTCGATTCTGACCGCTCATGCCTGACGGTCACGAATGATACACTTTCTGTGGATTGCCCTTATCAATATTGCACCATCATGCGGCAGGAATTTATGGTAAGTGGAAGACATAAGTAACTTATCCTAGTCTAAAGTGTTTCGAAGATATCTTCGAAGTTTTATCATGTAAGTGCGCGATCAGTAAACATTGAGCTCGCCCTAATAATTCCACTAGTGGAATTATACAACGCCACATTCCTTTAAAATAATAAATCTGCTACTTTAGTACAATAGAGAGGTCTCTGTATGTACAGTCAAGTGTAAAAATATGGGTGCACACAACTTGCTCATAAATATGTCCCACAGCTCTTATGTCGTCGAATTAAGGTATAGGTATGTAACGATGGGAGGACTAAATCGATACTTATTTTTGCACTTGACCGTACTATAAAGCGGGATGACTAAACTGCGGGATTTGCTGCGGGACGACTTTGAATATTGGTTTTCCGACCAACTCACGCATTTTTGTTAGCATTTGCTCAGTGGCGTAGCGTGCCTTGGAGGGGCCCTGTATCAAAATTAGTTGGGGGGGCTTTCCCGTGAAGCTCGAGATAGTGACATTGTGGATAACATTTTACTACTTAAGAGGGTACGATGGCTGAGAGACTTTTGAGAAATAGGTATTTTTAATGAAATATCGCTGTCTCGCCGGAACCCCTCCGTGTCAGTAAGTACAGCGAGAGCGGGACAACTGCAGCTCAGACCGTCAATAGGCGCGTAAAATTGATCAAAACAGCATTTCGTAATCCCCTTTTTTCTTCGCGAAAACTGGACCAATAAAATCATTTTTTTCATAAATAATTAGAGGACAGATTTAGCTATGCCCCTATGTTTTTCTTTTTTTGTTTATATGAGAGATTCTTTTCTGATGAGTGTCTGAAAATGATGTTGAAATTGGGCAATTTCTTCAGTTTTTGATAGCTCTTATTTTTTATGTTACTTAATTGAAATATGGAATAAACGAAACATAGGGGCATAGCTGTGGTAGATACAGACTACACAGTAATCAAAATTTGGCTCTAAAGCCATTATCCAGGAAGGAAACAGGGGATTACGTTTGTATGGAGAAATGGTGCGCATCATACCCTCTTATTATTTGCTTACACACATTAGGGGCCCTTGTAGCCCGGGGGTCCCGTATCATCGATACGGTTGATAGGTAGCTACGCCCCTGCATTTGCTATTCCTTGTCGATGCCTTCATTGATCTTCTTTTTGTCTACATGTCAAAAATTTATCTCATATGACAATGCAATGTCGAATTTATAGCGATTTTAAAACTATAAATGTTGCCCCAATTTATCAAAGCGACCGCGACCCCACCCCGGTTTACGCCTACCTACAATTATTTTCATATGGCATTTTAACCTCTGTTTAACACAATAGCGCCATATCTGAACTCACTGAAATGGTACAGAGACATCTCTATAACGAAAATAACTCCAGCAGGCTCATTGGGTACTTTGTAGACATTATGCATTAGCAGTCCTTTTGATTTAATTATCATTGCTATTGATAGGTTGTAGGCGTTTATTTTGACACTTTCTTTATAAAATAAAATTGATACCTAAGCCTTTCTTAGCTTCTTTCTATCCTGGACGTAAATAATGATATCAATGTTTGCCATGAAATAGTCTCTACTTACGCTTTTTCTCTCTACTTTCATTTAAAAGGAGAGTTGGCCTATCTAAAGAAAAAAAAATTAAGTGAGTAGTGCTAGGTAGGTACCTACTAGGGTTTCAACCTCTATCAGCATCCTGTCGCATATATTAGGAGCCACACCGAGCGAACGGTTTTTATAAAACGATACAGAGTGCTTGCGGGTATCTTATTTCTTCAATATGTGCGACAGGTACAGTCGGCCAAAAATATGGTCTACCCCCCTACGGTCGAAGTTCATTTGCACGTCATGATACAACGGTCGATTTTCCCTTGCAATAACATGATGACAGTGACTTAGGGATATTTAGATGTCACAGAAACTTTTGTCAAAACTGGTAGACCACTTTCTTGGTCGACCGTACAAATGTTGTTTACATACCATTTCTTCGTCACATTCATGCTTTTCAACAATTATAAGACTTGGGTTCACCATAATTGATCTTTATAACACTTCTAAAAACTATATTTTTCCCTTTAACTCTCGGTTGTTGATTATTTCATTGCAAAACGAGTGATAACGTTTGACACAAAATACCGTAATGAAGAACAAGCAGTGTTGCCACCATGACGGCCGGAACACTGTGCTTCGTTTTTTCTTGGAGCTTCAAAAATGTGATGACGTTTGTTGCAAGCAACGTAAACTACACTGTAATTGTCTCTGACAACGAGCGGAGTAAAATAGCGGTTGACACGCTCATAGGACTACCCAAGTGCAGGTTTTTCGTTTCTACTCAGGATCCTATTGGAGAAGTAGCCAGTTTCACAAGAGGATGCGAAGAGGAACCGGACTACCTCAACCACGACATAACGGACTCTACATTCCGGACTTACTATCGAGCTTGCACTAGTGACCTTTGCAACATAGGTAAGGGCATAATCTAAAGCTCATAGGTTAAAGTTTATCTAACGTTCTAGATGTTCGAGAAGTCGATGAAATTTGCTATGTGGGGGTTTTCGAGAACCAACAAGCGACCTAGCTTGGTATTAGCTCTGGAAAAACGCGTGTTTTCAAGTTTTAGCCGTAGCGAAGCTAGATCGCTTAAGTACCTAAGTACTTTTACGTTTAAAGTACGGATTCCACAGTTAAATTTGCCGCAATGCAACGAAACGCTTTATTTTAGCCCTGAAAACCAGATTAATTTTCGATCAACTGCAAAATTGTGTTTTTTTGTTGCGTTAAAATAAATAAAGTTACCTATTTGATTGAGTTGGCGAACAAGTGACGTCATAAGTTGCGAGCATTGTTCGACCGCCGCCAAACTGTGTTTTGGCATGTTCCAGCGCCCCAAGGCGCAAGCCACACAGAAGAGACGTGGGACGGGGGCGTGTCGCAGTCGCGGTGTCCCTTGAATCACTTTTCTTTCCTAATAAATTTATATAAGCGTCGCGATCCAAAGCAGACAGAGGGGCGGAGACGCGACCTGAGAAAAACGACGCGGACAGCGACGCGCCCCTGTCCCAAGCACGTCTCTTCTTCCAATGCCTCACGCGGCGGTATGGAATCCATAGTGCGCGGCTGCCGCGCGAGCCAATGTTCGATGGGTTACCGCGCGAAGTCGATATACTTACAGCTTAAAAAAGTCAAAATTTATAATCTTCCTGAGTGAACTTTACAAGATTAACTTTAGAGTTTACTTACGATTTACTACTAAGGAAATTGTTTATCATAGGTGACGGAATTCAGTCGGTGGTAGGAGGCAGCCTGAACCCCAACCCAGAATATGTTGGAGAAAACCTCTTGGTGCCGGGGACACGCAGTGGCGCTACCATGGCCCAGATCAGTTTAGGTTTAATTTTGTCGCTGATAACAATAAACTTGTATAACCATTAATAAATGCATTGTGTTGTTAAATCATCTTTGCGATTTTCCTAAATCTTAGGGCATTTTCACTTTAAAGTGCGCAACAAACTTTTTTTAAATAAGGAAATTTTGGTGTCTTCTTACCTACTTTGAATTGTAAGTATTAAGTAAGTATTAATTAATTTTGATAAAGAAAACAAGTGTCCTTATTTTCAGTGGCGTAGCTATGGCATGGGTATGGGTGACACCCAGGGCGGATATTGTAGGTGTCACCCCAAACAAAACTCAATCAAAACTGTTAAAATAAAAAAAATGTAATAATTTCTACACAGTTTTAGGAATTTTTACAGGTGGCAATACTGATGTTCACGGTCGGGTGTCGCCCCTGAGTGGGTGTAGGTACCTAACTAGTCATTAGAAAGTATGCGTATTTTGACTAGGTACTTATTCTATTATGTACAGAAAATCTGTAACTTGATTATATTATTATAAAACAACTAGCTACTAGCTGTTGCCCACTATTTCGTCTGCAAAGAATTCGTTTATTGCTATCCCGCTGGAACTATTCAATTTCTTGCATAAAACTATCTTGTACCTACCCTGCCCAGGGTCTTAACAATACCATACCAAATTTCATCTAAATCAGTTCAGCGGTTTAAGCGTGAAGAGGTAACAGACAGATAAGTACTTATTATGATATTTTTAAGGAAGTAAGGATGGTTAAGTTAACCACGGTTTAACGAATGAATTAACGTTGATTCATTGAGTGCTTAACCGTTTGGCTACATTCGAGTGAGTAAGTAATAAAAAATTAAAACCGGCCCAGTGTGAGTCGGACTCGCGCACGAAGGGTTCCGTACCATTATTTATAAAAACGGCAAAAAATATCAGGTGTGTTGTATGGGAGCCCCTTAAATATTATTTTTATAAGTGAATGTAGGTATAAAGAAATATTCTGTGAATGTTCCAAGCGTCTTCCTGTTGCCGGGTGAATATACGAGCGTTTTGACCGCGCGGTTAAACGTCATTACCATTCGACGATTATTACCACAACCGAAGGACGAGTCGCGCGAAATTTCATCAAACTAAATTCAGCATCGGTACTGTCTTAAGTTTTCATAAAAAGTTAACCCTAAGCATCATCCATTTTAATAATTTCTGCTCAAATGGTAATGATAAAAAAAACGCCGTAAAAACGCTGAATATTTACCCTGCCGTTATCAACATCGAGCAAAAACAAGCAAAAAAATCACGTTTGTTGTATGGGAGCCCCGCCCCTTTAAATATTTATTTTTTTCTGTTTTTTAGTATTTGTTGTTATAGCGGCAACCGAAATACATGTGTAAAAATTACAACAGTCTAGCTATCACGGTTCATGAGATACAGCCTGGTGACAGACGGACAGCCGGACGGACGGACGGACGGACGGACGGACGGACGGACGGACGGACAGCGAAGTCTCGAGTAATAGGGTCTCGTTTTTACCCTTTGGGTACAGAACCCTAAAAATGGGAAGGCTAAGATAATCACTTTAACAAATCCACCCCGTATTTGGCGCAGTAGGTACTACCTACTTATACGGTTTCCATAACAACTGTTATGATGCACCAAACACAAGCCAAAATTGCATTTTATCTTTGAAAGAAACATTATAGTTACAATGAAACAGTACGTATTATTTTTTTTACTACATTATTATGTGAAGAATATGCAAAAAACTTATCTTACTCTTGTAGACTTCGGAACGCATCACGAGATTTTGACAGATTCCTTAACGTAAAATGTCATTCGATGATGATGTAGGTTATGTTGTCTATATTTTATATAAAATGTAATTAGTAACATAAATTAGTTGTTTTAGTGGTGTAAAACACAACATGACAACTTCACCGACCAAAACCAAGCAAAAACTGTCGTTGCGGAAGCGGTTATTCGTTAAAAAATCGCCCAAAGTTGGCTGCTACGTCGATACGGATTCGAATGACGAGTTTACTCAGTCCTCATCTCGGCCGATATCTCCCGCTGATCCTTTTCTGGCTCAGAGCGCGCACCATGTCGATATCAACCCAGATCCGGGGGAGAACCACAAGAATCCCTCGGAGCCGTTCTGCAATAACACTAGCCATTGCAGTGACCATTCCCTAAAGGATGATGATAGCAACCGACAATGCTGTAAGACTTTCTTCCGAAGGTCCCGTCCTAGAAGCCTAGTCGATAATCAGCCATCCAAAGCAGATATAAATTCTAGGCCATGCAGTCCAGTTAATAGCTCCTTAAATAGTTATAGTGAAAATTCAGTGACCCAAACCAAGTCTGATGAAATACCAAAGGCTACAGTAAAATTTCCAAAAGGTGATGATCCTCGAAAGTATTTTGAACATTCAGGGTCCTTTGAAGGTAATAAACCAAAGAGTAAATTATTTGTAAAGAGATTGTCAGCTGACCATTTGATATCAACTGAGAGTAAACCGCTGTTTCACTCTTCACCTGAAAGTGATCGTAGCAGTTCCTTGGATCGGAAAAGAAGGTATGAAATTATACTTATTTATTAGTTCATCTCATTCTCATGTTTGTCATGGTCATATTTCTATCACTGCCAATTGATTAACTTATTACAAAATATAAATTGTCATTTCTCGGTATGATTGTTATCTATACTTGTGTACAGAGCTACATATTGCCACTATTTTGAAAAAAGCTCAAAATATCTCAAATCAATGTGCAAGCTGAACCTTAAAGGTCATTATTGATATTAAGATATGAGTTTTTTTTTAAGTAGTAATGATGTCTGCTTTAGGGTGACCAGATGTCCCATATTCTACGGGTTGTCCCATCTTCCAGGCACAAATTTTTCATTGTCCCCTAATTTGGTGATTTCATTAATTTAATAATAAAAAAATACCTGTCTATTTGAAGTAGAATATTTCATTAAAGTCGAAAGAAATTTAGAAATGTATCAATTGCATAGGTAATTGAATTGACTATGCCAAAATTTAGTAATAAAAAAAAAACCCGTCCTGTATTTTAACCTCGAATCCCATATTTCAATGTAGTTGTCCTGTAAAACCGGAAATTAGATCTGGTCACCCTAGCTGCTTTACTAGCATAAAAATTGTATCATAAAATAAATAGTCAAGCGCTAATCATCTAATCAAATCTAATGCTATACTATTGTGTGAGTGTACATCTTACAAACTTTCCACGCAGGGCTAAATCAACAATAACAAGGTCTCACTCCCGTGCAGGCAGCACTGACAGCTTGGCTCGTAACTCTCTTCTCGCTGCACAGGTGCTTCGGCTCATTCCCACACAGGAGGCTCGGGAGAGGTGGTTCATTTGTCTTTTTCATGGCAATAGATTTTAAAGTAACTATCTCCATGAACAGCCAATTATACCTGAAAACTTCTTACTGGTATTTGTTTACATTATGTCATGGACTAAGTATATTTTAATTTGTATTGACATATTTGTGTTACTATGGTTATGGCTTTTATAAGAATGCTTTTGTTTTTTCTGGTTATTGGTTTAAAGTTGAAAAAGGATTATCAAATTAAAGAGCAAATGTTATAAGGTGAGTAAGGTATAAAAACTACATTTAACCTTTTCAACAACAACAATGGATATATGCGTCAGAAAATACAATAATATACAATAATAACAATATAATGATATAAGGTTCAAAGTAGCTTTACGTTTTGCCTAGGCTTGGTGTTGAAAAAGTTAAGGCCTGTTTCACCATATTTGTTTTATTTTAACAAATTGGGAGTAAAAATTGTAAATTAGCTAAATTTGTCATATACCTACAAGGAATTATCCAATGCCAGCTTAACAGGTTTGCTCTGTCCCCCCCCCCCCCCCCCCAACGATATGGGTTGTAGAAATATTAAAATTTAGGAAAAGTTTGCAATTTTAATGTGTTATTTTTCAGGAACTATCTGTATGGAAGGCTGGCATCTCATTCTCTACTTGGAGCTGCAGAGTTAGAACATGTTTTCCCTGACAGAGAAGTCACAATATTTGTTGGAACATGGAATATGAATGGCCAGGCTCCACCTAAGTATGTTCAAAGTTTAAACTTTGTTTTAAGTTTTGATTTGTATTTTAAAGGATATTCATCGCTCTGGCGCAATTTATATCGATTGACTTTACCAGGATTATTATTATTATTTCCTATTGGTAGCGACATGAGCATGCACAAGGAAACATTCTAAACGGTTAAAGGATTAAATAATCAAGTCATTGTTATACTTAAACATCCTAAGATTAGCAATAAGATAGAATAAGGATACACATGTGATTGATCCCCAGAAACTTTTATGTATAGAGTTTCCAAAATGGGTAATTTTAAATGAATAATAATTTAATAATCATAGGATGATTTACATAAATTGACCTAGTTCCGGACTAAGCAAAGCTTGTATGGGTACTAGACAATGGATAAACATTCTTATATGGATAAATACATGCTTAAATACATATTACACTTCTAAGACTCAAGCAGAAACATTCATATTTGCATACAAATTGAACCCTCAACCTCAAGCTTCTTAGAGGTTCTCTAACTACTAGCCTATCCAGTTGTCTTTGTATCTGAACTTTTAATCCTGTTTTGTATTTTCAGGGAACTGGCAGATTTTATTTTCCCCAATCAAGTGAAACATGTACCAGATATATTTGCCATTGGCACTCAGGAGTCGTACTCAGAGAGGACAGAATGGGAGATTACAATTCAAGAAGTACTGGGACCATCACATTTACTACTACATTCATATTATTTAGGTACAAGGATAGTTTTTTCGTGCATATTTAATGACTTATTTTATTATTCACTTAGATGATGCAGGTATAGACAGACAACCAAGTAAGTGCTTTAACATTTTTTGTGACAGTTGCTACATCAGAATAAAAACAATTAAGGCCGACTGTCACTTTGACTTGTAAGTACAAGCAACATTGAACTTTAGGATGGTAAAGAAATTTTCATCCCTATTAAAAATCTTCAGTGGCCATTTTCTCAAAATGTTGTTTGTGTGGACATGTTATTGCTTGTCAGCATATATATATGAAATATGAAGTAAAATTCCAACTTATTTGTTTTGTCTACAGGCACAATTCACCTGACAGTATTCATAAGAAGAGATCTCATTTGGTTCTGTTCGTTACCTGAAGATGCCAGTCTATCAGTACGGCCTGGAACAGCCTTCCGTACGAAAGGAGCCGTCGCTATATCTTTCGCTCTATTCGGCTCGACATTTTTGTTCGTAACAGCACATTTAACCGCGCACCAAGAAAAGGTGAAGGAAAGAGTGTCAGATATCAAGAGGATTATAAGATCTATTGATCTACCGAAGAACTTACCGTGCAGACATAAAAGCAAAGGTTGGTCAAGTGCAAGTTGGACTTGCGCACCGAGGGCTCCGTATACATTTTTAGTTATGTCAAAATATACGCCGTACACAGTAACTATAATAATTCAGTGTTAGCAATAGCTCATTGAAATAACGACTATATTATTTACAGTAGAGAGTTCATTTTAAATTTAACTTTGTTGGCAGATAATATTTTTTAACATTGAATGCGTCGTAGACATGCAGCCATAACAAACAAACAAACAAAGTTTCAATTAAAATGAACTCTCTACTGTAAATAATAAAGTCTTTATTTCAATGAGCTATTTTATCTTATATTTACGTTAATTTTAAACTGAGGATTATTCACTTGAGGACATAATAGAATACAATGGCTTTGTTCGAAAGGTGGGCTCTTATTGAGATCGGGACACCTCAAACAATTCGTACTATAGATATCTATTAGTTACAAAATTATCTTACAAGTGCGGCCTTTATCTATTTTTTTTCTCTATGTGGCCCATGTCTGCCAAAAGGTTGCCGACCAATGATTTAAGCTAATGAAAGATTTTGTTTCAGATGTTACGAATAATTTCGATTACGTCTTCTGGTGCGGAGATTTGAACTTTCGGCTTGGTGAGCCAAGAACTGCTGTTTTGCGTTGGATAGAACAAACAGAGGTAGAGATAAACTACGATAACATGGCCCGCCCCTCCAAAATTTAAAACGCTTTGTTGTATTTGTGAAAGTATTATTCCTAATGAGCATGCTCACATCTTCCTTAAACATGTCCTTTTAAAAAAAACTTTATTTTTATTTTAGGAATAATATCGCCCCAGTTGTAAAACACTACAATACAAACCTCATGAATTTAATGCTGGCACTTCACTTGGCGTATTTCACGAAATAGTTGCGTGTGCGAGAGAGGAGCACTATGCCGATTCTAGCGTGAAAGACGGAGATGGCAATTGCGCAACGCGAACACGCAACGCCAAGTGAAGTGCCACCCAAAGATATTGAGATGTCAAAATCGAAATTACATTCGAAAAACCTTAACCCTTTATAAGGCCCCATTTATTGGAGCATACTACCACAGAACCAAAAGCAGCTATGGAATACATACCTGACAAAGGATATTTTTAAAGCTAGTAGTATTTTCAATAATTACAAAGGATATTGTAACTTATTTCTAAAAAACCGGCGCCTTCGCCGTAATTCACACATTCTACACCTTCTCTACGGCATTCTTTTTAATCCTGCAACTCCCTGCTACCTCAATGAGCGATTTAACTATGTTACTTCTGTTCGATGCGCTCAGAACTTTCTTCTTACTGTCCCTCTTTCCAATTCTAAATTTTATGTGTACTCTTTTACTGTTTAGGCTATTCGGTTATGGAACTCCCTACCAATAGACCTACGGCGTGCTAAATCTTTGCCCATTTTTAAATCTATGCTTAAGCAACACTATGTTTTATCCTGTGCTTGAAACTTGTATTATTGTGTCCATTTATTTACAAGTATATTGTGTACCGGTAAACTGGGGTTACTTTAGGAAATTTTGGGGCTACTTTGATAGATTTAAAATGGTTATAAAAACGCAAATATTCATTGCTCGATTGAGCAAATGACGTAAAAAGTTAGATAATTTATCAAGGTAGTTATTTCACAGCCACAGATGGTCTAAAAAAATAAGGACACGGCTTTGATCAATTATAACTGAAGATACACATTGCCGAACAAAATCCCCTTCAAAGAATGTCCGAACTTTTTTATTTGTTTGCATAACAATTAAAATAATCACCTACACAGAAATTTGTACCTAGTCTTTACTTCATTACAGTCGAATTTCGGTTGACACTTGACAGCTAAACTTGACAATTTCACGCAACGTACTGAGAAAAAAGAAGGCCACTTTTATCAAAGTGGCGCTCATTTGGCTCGGACATTTTCGGGCGCGCGACTGTGGATCTACAGTTATAATTGATCAAAGGGACACGGCGTAGAAACTGTTTTCCAAAGTAGCCCCTGCATTTTAAAGTAACCCCAGTTTACGGTATCACTTATTTATGTCTGTTTTATGATGTGTATTATTAGATGTTTTCAGTTGTTTTAATAAAATGTGTGTATATTATTATTTATTAAATTTTATATTGCACCACCTGCTGAAATGCATTCCTTGCTTTCTTTCTTTCTTTTTAAAGGTTGCCTGGAAGAGATCGCTTCGAAGCGATAAGGCCGCCCATTGCTTACCTTATTTCTTTTTTTTCATGTACTTGTTTTTCTGTATTGTATTATTTGTGGTGTACAATAAAGAGTCATTGTATTGTATTGTATTGTAATTTTACAAACTAGGTGCTCAAAGTCCACACATACATAGTTACATGGTAGCCTAGTGGTTTGACTATGGCCTCTCAAGCTAAGGGGCGTGAATTCGAGCCCTCTCGAAGGGCTCGCACCTCTGAGTTTTCGGAATTTACCTATGTATGTACGAAATTACATTTAAAATTAACCTTGAGTTATTACGCTGAAGGAAGCACAGTGAGGAAACCCGCACATGCACGTGAAGAAATTCAATGGTGTGTGTGAAGTTCTCAATCCGCACTGGACCCACGTGGGAACGACGGCCCGAGCTCTCTCATTTTAAAAGAGGCCTATGCCCTGCAGTGGGACGTATATATGCTAAGATGATGATGCTGATTCAAAGTCGTTTTAATTTTATATCCTAAACTCTAGTTCCCGCTGCCGCCGCATTTGCCGCACGGCCTCTTGCATGCTGACCAACTGACGGCAGTGCTTGAAGATGGCGCCGCGTTTCGAGACTTCCGGGAAGCACCCATTACCTTCCCGCCCACCTATAAGGTAATCTCGACCTTTGACAGGACCAACCAGGGCCGGATTAAGGGAGGGCATCCGGGGCCTCCACAAAAGAGGGCCCCCCACAATGGAGACTTCAAAAATTATTTAATGAATCTCGACTGTAAAAAAGTGGTCATTTTATTTGGAAAATAATTTGTGGCCAAGGGGCCTCCACTCCTTTAATGCCCGAAGCCTCTAGACCCCTAATTCCGGCCCTGGTACCTACGATTAGTTATAAGATAGCTATCTGTTGCCCGCGACTCCGTCTGTGAAGAATTCTTTTATCAGTATCCCGCGGGAACTATGCAATTTTCCGGGATATAAACTATCCTATGTCCTTTCCCGGAACTCAGTCTCTGTACTTAATTCTATTTAAATTGGTTCAGCGGTTTAAGCGTGAAGAGGTAACAGACAGACAGACAGACAGACGCACTTTTGTATTTATAATATTACTAGCTGTAGCCTGCGACTCCGTCTGTGAAGAATTTAATTAGTAAGTCTTCCACTAGCTTTTTCCTGCGATTTCGTCCGCGCACAAATAAAATTATAGTTAAGGAAATAGGGACTCTTTGAAGAGATAATTTTATCCCATTTATTCCCTATCCTGTAAGAGAAAGAAAAAAATTCTCAGCGGAAGCCTACTACATAATAGCTATCTGTGCGCAAAATTTCAGTACTTTTCAGTACAATCCGTTCAGTGGTTTCTTTTATAAGTGGTACCTTTTATATATGTATAGACTAGCTGTTGCCAGCGACTCCGTCTGCAAAAGAAGTTGTTTATCGGGAAATACGTTATTTTCTGGGATGAAAACTATCATATGTCCTTCCCAGTGTCTCAAGATATCTCCATGCCAAATTTCATCTAAATCGGTTCAGCGGTTTAAGCGTAAAGAGGCAACAGATAGACAGACAGAAAGACACTTTCACATTTATAATATTAGTATGGATTAGTTATTGGTCTACTTATTGCAGTACGATCCTGGCAGTCAGCAGTTTGACACGTCTAGCAAGCAGAGGGCGCCTGCGTACACCGACCGGATACTTTATAAAGCCAGAACTATGAGCGGGAACTCGTCTTCGGCTTTCTCAGGTGAATATTCATAGAAGACAAGAAATCAGTGGCGGATTTACACATTTGCCGCTATGGGCTAATCAATTTTCATCGCCCCTACTAACTTCTCCAATAAGTACAATAATTACTTACTCTACGTTTAAATTGTAACATTGAGACGCTATTTAGAATATTTTATAAATTCACAAAAGTACACTTTACAAAGCTCTTAGTAATTTTTCATGTTGTCGATGTACTAGAATATTTTATTTTTTGTTAAATTTTGGAAATTTCTTTTTTCGTTTAGGTATACAGGTATATAGGTACCTAGGTAATGTTTTTTGTAATTTCTATAAAACAAAAAAAAATTGAGCCCAATTTGCCGCCCTAGGCCTACTTAGCCTGCTGGTAAATCCGCCACTGTGAGAAATGGCTAATTTGCAAATTACAATTTATATAAAACTTTATCATATAAATACACAAATTCCCAATTATCCTCGGGGCAGTACAATTGGTTAAACTTAATGGGGATATGAGTTAATGTAATCATAACCTCTCCTCCACCAAATCATTGCTCATTTATTATCATCATCATACATCCCACTGCTGGGCACAGGTCTCTTCTCAGAATTAAAAGACTTGGGCTATAGTTCCCACGCGGGTTCAATGCGGATTGGAAACTTCATACACACCATTGAATTTCTTTCCGCATTGGCGATCCCTAGTCTCAAATAGCGTATCTACTGTGTTAAAAAATTTAATTGTATTAAATACTTTAGATGTATGTAATTTAATAACAACGTAGATCTGATTGAAAAATATACCTTGTTGAGTTTCTTGCCGGTTTCTTCTCAACAGGGTTTTTCCGAACCGGTGGTAGATTCTTCGACGTTCATAGGAGCATCAATTGATGCCTAAATTGAATAAAGAATTTTGACTTTGACTTTGACTTTGACTTTTGCAAGTTTCTTCAACACGTTTTCTAAAGCTCATGGTAAATTTTAACTTCGCACGTAAATTCTGAAAAGCTCTGAGTTGCGAGGCCGGCCTCCACCCCCCCCCCCCCCTCCCTCGGTTCGGGGTCGGTAAGCCACGAACCTCTGCTTGAGAGGCCATAAGTCAAGCCACTAGGCTACTATGGCTTTACTCCCACTGCCACTCATTTATAACGTGAAATAATTCTAAAAGAAACTCGAAAAAAGTAGCTCATTTGCCAGCGAGCCATGGAGCGCAGCATTCTAGGCGTTCGGAGAACTGATAGAATCAGAAACACTCCTGAACTCAGATTCTCGATGTGGTGAAAAAGACCGCTACACTCATGTGGGACTGGGCGGGACATGTCTGTCGAATGCATCCGGATCGTTGATGATATCCACACGAATATAATTTTTAAAAAGAAAACCCACGTATAAGGAATTCAACTACGAAATGCTGATTACGGGAAAAAATGCGTTAGTTACGAAGGTGCCCAACTATACAATAAATTGCCAAGAGACATTAGAGATGCCAGGTCTATGGCTAGTTTCAAAAAATATCTAAAACTATCATTAAAAATATAGTCCCATGTCTTTAATAAGTGCAAAATCCAACTTATACACATGAGCACACCTAAATATGCCGCATCCATTCTAGCGCACCATCTTATTTAATTCTTGCATTTGCTGTGTCTAGCTGCAGTTAGTAACGCAGGGATAAGAGATCTCTTTATGGGATAAGTTCGTCTTTGCGCATCTGTTTCTCTTGTTAACGATTATTTTCATGTTTGTTTTTATCTACAACAAAGGGTTTTAATTTAAATACATAATGTTCCGAGCATCTGTACAATAAAATAACTATTGTAATTAATTTCTACCCACTAGGTTAGTAATAAAATAACATACTGTTCAGTGTGTGTAGTGTTTTGTTAAGTGAAATTAGTTATAAAATAACATGTTTCTAATCACTGTATGCTTAGTATTAGTATTTAACTTGTAAACTTTCTCATGTAAGTGAATTTTGTAATTCTTTATGAGAAATAAAGTTGTTTAAACCTAAAATCGTCACCGATTGGGCTCCAAGCGACGGGTACTGGAGCAGGGGCGGGCCAAAACGGAGATGGCGGGATGGCTTGCACCGTTTTGACTCATTTTGGCGGGCTTTTGCGAAGAGTAGTGACGGATCGAAAGGAAGTAGGGCATTAGGGACCTTTGCCCAGTGGGCCGACCAATAGGCTAATTTAAAAAAATCTACAACCTTCCTTACCATTCACATCCAACTAACTTTTGCACCAATCGTCCGACTGACGTTAACCGTCGTCAGTTATTTCAGGGCTGCGTCGTATCAGCAGCGTGCCTGTGTCTTCGGGCCTCAAATGCGCGGCGTATAATTCGGTGCAGTCCATATGCACTAGCGACCACAAGCCAGTGTGGGGACTGTTCTCCGCCGCGCTACGCCCTGGCACTGACGTGTAAGTTCAGCCCAGGATATAATTTGACCGAAACCGCTGTATATAACCCACCTCTCCACGAACATGGGTGGCGTCCACTTAGGAGACAATAAGTATGCCTGATATTATTTAAAAGCGAAAAAATTTTTTCGCTTTTAAATAATCTTAGATTCGGTGAGCAGCCGTACTGCTAATAAAATAAATAATATTTGAATAAATAGATGTGGTACATCATTTCTTACGCATTTCCAATGATGTAATTTGGAACGTAGGAGTCGTAGCTTCTAATAGTTGCGATGGATGTTACCACACGCCACTGTTGGCGTATATAAGCGATTAAGAATTTCGGGGGAGTCGGTTGGATGCGACGTGGTTCAATTGGTAGAACACCCGTTGGGGCGCATACCCGGGAGACGTGGGTTCGAATCCCGCCGGCGCACCCGAAAAACTTTTTCGCTTTTAAATAATCTTAGATTCGGTGAGCAGCCGTACTGCTAATAAAATAAATAATATTTGAAGTATACCTGATCTCGATCCGCTATAATGATACAAATGTACACCCACCCTAAGGCGCCGCACAGCAGTTTCGGTCGTATAAAACTTAAAACCTTTAGATGAAACTGATGCATTAGGGGCGGTTAACGTTTTGAACGCCTCACATCGTTTTTTTACGAGCAAAATTGGTTCTTATTCGTAAGCGGGTAGGTTAATTTGTGTGTTACCGTATTGCCATCTATTGACGACGCTGGCGTTAAAAATGTTAAAAAAATCACTAGGTACAGTCGGCTACAAAGATATCGATACGGTCAAAGTTACAAAATAATTTTAAACAATTTTATTCACTTGACAATAAGGTCGTGGTCATATTTTTGTAACTTTGGCCGTATGGGTATATTTTTGTAGTGGACTGGACTGTACATAGCCTATTCACGAGGGGGAGGGAGAGATTCACATTTTCACAGAATAAGCAACGTAAGAGTCGTGACTAAAATGATTACGAAAGGTTACGTCTTAGAACGAGTACCAAGAAAATTCTAGCGCGGCGTGACCAAAATACTTTACTTTTACCATAAATAAAATCCGTTTTTCATTCTAGGGTACCTCTCGCAGCAGGCCTATTCAACCGGGAAGTTTATCTCGAAGGTATAAAGCGGCGCCGCGCCTTGCTCGACCATGCACCAGGCACTTCCGCTGTCTGCTCCATACAATAACCAAACACAATAATTGCTCTGCTAAAATAGACGTGAAAACAGAACAGAAATCAGAACAGTGTATGAGCATAATAGCGTCTTCACACTCGCGCGCGAATCCGCGAACGAGCAATGATCCATGAGCGTCGATCCGATTCGTATAGCCTTTAAGAGGGTTTATACCAGCTGAGCTGGCAACGTTGCATTTTTGTTAGTTTTTCTCGATTATTCCATAAAAATTGAATGAAAATTAAAAAAAAATTGTATACAAATTGTTCTAATATATAAGTTAATGTGTCTAATGCAATAATAATTCGTGATGGACTTTTATTTTCTTTAAAAACGAACAAATTATTACCTAACGGTTTTTAAAGAAAATAAAAGTCTTATCACGAACTATTATTGCAGTAGACACATTAACTTATATATTAGAAAAAATTGTATACAAAACATTTTTAATTTTCATTCAATTTTTATGGAATAATCGAGAAAAACTAACAAAAATGCAACGTTGCCAGCTCAACAGGTATAAGCCCTCTTAAGGCGTCGCGCTTCGTTCCCGTTTGCTGTCGGTTTTCGTCCCGCGACAAAGGGTACTCAAGGTTTGGGTGTACCAATCAACCGACCATCGATCATCTCTTGATTGGTGTGGTAGGTTTGGCTGATCGACGGATACTGGTCGATAAACGATTGATTGACAGCCGATCGATCAACGATGTATCGATTGGTGTCGTGACTCCCTTTGATACGCGTACCGCGCACTGCGATTTCACGCCATGAATCGCGCGGAAGTGTGGAGACGCTATAAAGGCTTTTAGACACTGCGATTTTTTATTGTCATCGGGTACAACTGTACTAGTATCAAAAACTCGCTGCACGTAAGGCCGTAATTTGCGGAAGCAAGTCGCAGCATAAGGGCCTACGCTAGCTGACGCGGATTGCCCGGAACGGACGCCCGTCGTGCGCGCGTCTAATAAGAAATTGTATGAACAGCGCTAAGTGGCGCGGGCGCGTGCGACGGATTTTACGTAGATTTCCGACGCGCGAGCGGGCGCACGCGGCGGGCGTCCGCGTCAACTAGCGTAGGCCCTAAGTGATGCCGCCGACTTTAACATTCCGATGTTTGATGACTTTACACGAAAATTTAGATAGGTACTAGTATCGCCAAGTGACACAATTAAATCCCAACAAGGTCCGGCAATTTGCAGTGTTTAAAGGTCCTCGCACAATAAGTTACAGAGTAAGCGACTGTTAGATGGTCCGATGTCTCTACAGGTCGTCTTGGTTGACGCACTGTTGTCGGTGGGTTCCTTAGTCATTTTGAAAATGATTGTTATTCATATTCATAGAGAGCATTTGGTGGACCGATTCCTACCTTCATAAAACATCTAACTCAACCAAGGCGACCTTTGTTGGGGGCTCTGCGTAACTACTCTAACTTGTGCTTTATCTTGCAATGAGCCGCAAAATGCAGTTGAACTTGATCAAGTGACTTTAAAACTGTACGAACTGTTTTTTCAACTTGGGCGCTATTTTAATGAAGCAATTATTCTGAAAAGTCTTTGAGACGACATTTTTGAAAAGTTTTTGATTTTTTGAAGTTTTTAGAAAACTTATTAGTTACTAATATCAAAATTAGGAGGTAACGTCTGTTTTGATTGTCAATCGACATGGTGCATTGGAACTGGTCGATGATGAGGCCATTTTTTTAACACAAAACGATATACGTTTGTTACTAATGTCATATTTTTTTGCTTTATAATTCGTTGATTTAGTTTTGGCATAGCTAATTATTTATTGAATCCTAATGCGCAATCAGGCAACAATAGTATACTATTGTTTTTGTCTTTTATGTTATTTTTATTTACAATAGTACAAATTTTATTTGCTTTAAATGTTTTTTGACGTTAAGTTGCTCAGTTTACAATGTGATGATTTATTTTTTATAATATTTAGTTGGAAGTGCACAATAATACAAATAGATAAAGAAGATTTTATTTACTTACATGTTTAATGTATAGTTTTGTTATTACTTTGGTACTTACCTATTTGTTAGTATTACTATTTATTTCTTTTAGGTGCTCAATAGTATCTAAAATGATGAGTTATAAAGTTATAAAGACATGTGAAAAGACACTAAATATTGAAATTAAGTTTTACTAATTTTAAGTTGTAGAAGAAAATTTATCTCCGTGGATATCATCATTTTATTTAGTACATAAAATAGCCCTACAATAAGAAAAAAGATCAGTCGTGTTCAGATTTTGTCAGCCACTATTTATTTAATGTTGGCCGTCCCAACCAAAACGTTATCTAGTCATTGTAGTCAACGTTGAAAGTATTATTATGTATTAAATACCATTGCCACAATTCGTGCGAGCTCCGTGAAATCATATCGATATCGGTAACAAATTACTGATATGAAAGAAAAGGTTCAGTATTTACCTACTAGAATGGATAAACTTTAAGACCAATATTGGCATAGGGCGAGTGCGGGGTATGTAGCGACGTTCGGGCGGTACACCCTCCGCTTCCCCAGCCCCCGATTATCGGCGGAGCTCCTGCGCGAAATGTGCATATATAAATGTGTTCATCTTGCGTTTTCCTTTGGCGCACGAAATTCTGCACGCCGATCCACCGGTGTTGGATAGACATTGCGCTAGAGGCACGCGCTGCTGTTCAATTAATTTTGAGGCATGCGCTATTGCATGCGCTATGGTTGCTCGGGCATGCGTCAAAGGAAAACGCAAGATGAACGTGAAAGCGCACTGGTGTGGACATAGCTTTACAGTAACTTTGTAAAATTTGTTTTTTATTTAATTTATGCGAGCTAGTTTCGTATTTTGTTTATATTTTTAAAGCTGAAAGTACAAAACATCGTAACTGTCTAAGCGCTCATAATTATCTAAAAACAAACAATAAACATACTTATACGTCGTGTTCAGATTTTTTTGAGCATCTAGACGTCGATCTTTATGATGGCGACTATACTTATTTAGAACTGTAAAGGTTAGAACATAACGAAACATTTTTGATTAAGTATCTGCAAGGATGATATAGACTGGTTTAGCAATCGCCATAATACAGATCGTCCGCTGAAAAATAGTTCGATTATTAAATCTAGACGGCGCTGAAATATAGCCCGAGGCTTTGAAAGCAAAACAATAAGACTACAGATGTTAATTATGATAGCTACAATCGGAGGTCCGAAAAAAAACCAAAAACTTTATTACTAATTTAATTTAAATAAAAATTACAGATTTAATAACCTAAGTACGGTGACAATTGTTCGATGTCGGAATCAAAAGTGAATCATGATTATGAATGCATTAACAAGGTAAACGCGTATTTTGCTGACACGGCGCCTCGATCATTCAACGGTCATTCCACTGTGTGAGCACGTGCGGCTGAATCGGCGGTCTTCCTTATGTTGTAATATGTAATTCGTCCACCCGCGGATCGGCAATTATTTTCTAACGTTTAATGAAAAAATTGCCGGGAGTCTGTCCTGGGATCGATGATTTTCAGGCTTTTCAGGGTTCTCTTCCCCGGAGCACGTGCTGCTTGGCTTTGGATCTGGGTGACTTATAGTTAAGCGACTGCGTTTGTAGAATCGCCTTATGATTGCGGCGGTAAGTGCGCATGCACTTATTATTAAGATGGTGTATAGTGGTATCGTCGTATGATATAATACGTTGGGTTGGCTCGTATCTAACTGTACAGGAGACTCGAAGATAAGATTGCTCTCTGCGTCGTGTAGTCCTCTGAGGTCTATAGATTTTAGATTGATGTGAGTGGAGATTGTAGCTTGTTTCTGGATTTCGTGCGGAATTTCTGCCAGTTTCAGAGGATAGCCTCGTATTTCGTCCTTGTCGTTGGAAATGGTGAATTCTGCTGTTCGTAGGAAACATTTGAGCGGGATGGTAACAAGGTAGCTCCCTTGTAGCGTAGTGTAGTCCTCGCTGTTACAGGATAGTTGCACCTTCGTCCGCTGCGGAAGTGAGATGATGTAGTGCTGATCGTCGAGCTTTTCCATGGCTGGTTTGGATAAGGATATTGTGGTGAGCTGACAGGATGCTTGTGGTTCTTCATTCCTAACGAGTTGATGTATGCAATCTGGTGAGGTACGTAGTTGCAGGCTGGTTTCTTTCTTGCAGATGTAGTGACGATTGAACTTCGGGCATTCTGCCTCCATGTACATGAACGAATTCTCGTGCGTTGCTAGGAAGGGATGCGGGGGAATAAGGGCTTGATGGTTTTTGTTAGGTACAATAGATAATTTAAATAAATCAAATACTTCTAGTGCAACTATTGGAAATTGAAATACAACTACTACCTGTTTGTCTGTATAATAGGATCCCGGGTATATTAGATCGTAGTATTGTCGCAATTCCAAGTCTAATATTCTATCGCTACCATACAGTAATTTTAACTTATCTATCATGCTTTTTAAAACGCTAATCTCTATCATAGAATGATGAGTGCTAGAACTACGAATAAAAGCTAAACTATTCTCTATCCTTAAAAGCTCTTGGCTTAAATCTTCTACGTTTTCACTCAAAATTATTAGAAGTTGGGCTAATTTTGCGTATTTGATTAAACTAGTTTCCATATGGCCATTATTAACTAAGATTATTTCTAAGGTAGCATTAATTTTCTTTTGGTTTTCCGCCAGGGTATCTAAAATATTGCCGTGTCGACTTGCCCAATCTTTGCTTAGACTCACGTGGCTATTTAATTCTGACACTATTTTATTTTGATTAATCTGTAAGTTTTTAATCAAATTATTATAGTTAATGGCATCTGATTGATCAAGGTTTCCGCTGATGCTTTTTATAATCGAACCGAGTCCATCCACAAGACCTCTTTTGGTTCGTGTCGGCTCTAGAGTTTTTAATTGATTCGATACTTTTCCTAACTTATCTAATAGGTAATTTATCTGATTTTCATATAAAATATATGTTTCGTTAGCTAATCTAGTTTTGTAAGTCTGTAATTGTCCAAAGGTTAAATTAATTTTGTCTTCTATCTCGTCAAGTTGTATGTACTGCAAAAAGGTATGGTAATGAGTTGTGAGTCGCATGGGTCCAAGTTTGTACGGTAGAAGTCCGGGTCCATCGGCTAAGTTCTCAAGTTTTATTTCCGAGCTCTGCATTAGAGGTAACGTCAGCAGCAAAGGAATCCTGTAACAATGGTTTTCCTTTAGGAACGCGCTTCAGGCGTGATTTGGCTATGGGTCCGCGTTTTTTGGACGTATATATATGTATAGGGAGATCTGCTAAAACTGTATCCTGAGTATAACGTGGGGCGGTTTTTTGTCGGTTAGCCAAGGGGTTTTTTATAAATACCTGTTGCTGCGGAGTGTATTCCGCTTCGGGCTCGCGATTTTTATTTCTGTTCTCAATGATAGAGGTGCGATTTGTAAGGGATGTTTCGTTTATAATATCATAGACCTGTTTCATTTGTTCTTTATGGTTTTGAGTGTACTGTTGCAATAAACGTTCGGTTATGTCAGTATCGAGAGGGTTTCGCGGGTCAAAGTGTCCTGTCAGTAGGTCGAAAGGTCTGCATTTCGTGAAACTGTGAATGGAGCTGTTATATGCGATGAGGGCATAAGGCATGAGGTTTATAATAGGCTCGTCCTTTTGTTTTAGTTTCAGTATACGGAGATGTTCGAGAAGCGTTGAATGGAAACGTTCTATAATCCCGTTATCGTTTGGGGAATAGGCTAAAATTTTATGGTGATTTATCTTATGGAGTCGAATGAATTCGGCAAATAGCTGGTTAGTAAACTCGGTTCCGTTATCTGTAATTATAGTAATAGGGACTCCATGGTGAGTACAGTATTGCAGAAGGGCTTGAAGTATACTAACTGCGGTGCCATCACGCAAGTGATAAGCTTGGCCGTACTTTGTGAACACATCCATGAAGGTTACATACTTTTCGTTGTGAACGGCAAACAGATCCATGTGGACTATTTCGAAGGGTTTTGTGGCCGGGGGTACTATATTGAATTTGGGTCGCACTGGGTTCCTGTCATATTTAGCTTGGCCACAAGTAGTGCATTCGTTAATAAATTTGGTGATGTGGTCTTTCATTTTAGGCCAATAAAATTTTCGGGAGAGAGCTAAATAGCATTCGGCGATGCCGCGATGGTTAGTTTTACCATCGTGATAATTATTAATAATTTCCTGCTGTCTAAGATAGTCCTTAACATTTTCAAGTTCCACTTTAGACAGCATGAGGTTCATTGAAGAGCTTTTGAAATTACTCTGGATGACGGGAATGATTTTAAACATGGCGAGTGGGGGTTGAATGAGTATGGCCGTTCTGACCTTGGGATTGACGTACTCTTTGATGGCATTTATCACATCGGCTTCTAGGTTTGTGTCGGAAATTTGGACGGATATACGGGTGTGAGTGTCGAAAGGTTTAGTCATTTTCGGTTTTTTCTTCACGTCGTCTACAATAGTAAATATAATCTGTCTGTGGAACTTATTGAGTGGCTCGTCGGTAATAGGTACTTCTAGTATGGGTCCTTCTTCGCTGGTATGCGCAGTTTCAGTGGAGGAGCCACCTATGGTCTGGGGTATTTCTGTAGGGTTAGGCAATATGGAACAAAGTTCGTCGACTACTATGGATTCGATTTCCTCGTTGTGGATCTCTACTCTAGACAGGGCGTCAGCATTGGTGTTAGATTTCCCTTTTTTGTAAATAACCGTATAGTCATACTCACTGAGTCTTAATCTCCATCGAGTGAGACGTGAATTAGGTTCCTTTATATTCATGATCCACTGCAAGGGTTTGTGATCAGTTAGGATTTTGAACTTTCGTCCGAAGAGGTAAGGTCGGAAATATTTGGTTGCCCAAACTATGGCGAGCAACTCCTTCTCTATTGTGCTATAGTTGAGCTCACTTTCATTGAGAGTGCGGGACGCGTAGCACACTGGTCTGTCGGAGCCTATGGGTCCTTGGGATAAAACAGCGCCCAAAGCAACATTTGAGGCGTCTGTCGTCAGAATAAATTCTCTAGTAAAATCGGGGTATTGTAGTACGGGATCGTTGGTAAGGAGGGTTTTGCATTTCTCAAAGGAACTGATGTACTCAGAATTAAGGGTTATTCTGTTCTTCTTTTTCAGACATACGGTGAGGGGTTTTGTAATATGGGCAAAATCTGGGATAAACTTTCGGTAATAACCGAGAAGGCCCAAAAATTGTTTAATTTCCTTTGGAGTTTTGGGTATCGGGTACTTTTGTATTGCTGAGATTTTTTCAGGATTTGGTTTAATACCATCCTTACTAATTATGTGTCCGAGGTATGCGGTTTCAAGTTTCAGGTATTCAGATTTATCCATCTGGATCTTGAAATTCGATTCCCGTAACCTTTGGAAGACCTTTTCCAGGTTGACCATGTGCTCCTGGAGGGATGTACTAAAAACTATTATGTCGTCAAGGTACACGAGACAAATCTCGTTCTGGAGACCTCTCAAGACATTGTCCATGACCCTCTGGAAGGTGCTAGGCGAATTTTTAAGGCCCATTGGCATACGTAAGAATTCAAAATGCCCGTGTTCTACGTTGAAAGCTGTCTTGGGAATGTCTTGGGGGTCCATCTCGACTTGATAGAACCCGCTGGCTAAGTCCAGTGTAGTGAAATAGTGACATTTTCCTAATTTGTCGAGTACATCTGTGATATTTGGAATCGGGTATTTGTCGTCTATTGTCTTGTCATTCAGTTTACGAAAATCAACCACAAGACGCCATTTCTGTTTCCCTGAGGCATCAACCTTTTTGGGCACGACCCAGATAGGGGAGCTCCAGGCCGAATCTGAGGGTCTAACTATTCCCTGTTCGAGCATTTTGGCTATTTGGTCCCTGACCTCCTGCCTATGTATAAATGGATACCGATAGCTCTTCGTGTACACCGGTACTTCATCGGTAGTTCTAATTCGGTGCTTAATTTTGTTCGTAAAAGTAAGTGATTCTCCTTCGATATAAAACACGTCGGCGTAGCGAGAACAGAGTAACTTTAGATTCGTTACCTCCTCTTTATTTAAGTGGTCGGTACGTAATCGCGATATTACGTCTTGTGCGCGTGCACTCGGGCACAATTCAGTGCGCATGCACTCGATATTGTAGAGGTCAGCTTGAGCTGGCTGGTCGAGAGAAAAAATTACGTCATTCGGGGATTGGTTTTCTACTTCAATATAGCCGCGGTTACTTTTAACAGTGGTAAGACAAGGATGAATCATACAATTACTAATTATCTGCTCTTTTACTAAAACGTCGCCGTCAGCGGTATGAATCGGGACTCTAATTACCTTGGACGTACCGGCAGGAATAATTTCCTCGAGATAATTACTTACATCGCCCGAGTGATACATCAGTATCGGATTACTTGAAGTTCGCGTGATCAGAGTGTTACTTTTAAGATCGATCTTAGCCTCCCATTTGGCTAGTAAGTCTAACCCTATGAGTCCATCGAAATAGTTATGGAAATGATATACGAATAATTTCATGTCATTTGCATCGTTGAATTCTGGGAAACAAGGTAATGTTATTGAATAATTATTCCTACTCACGGCGTGCACATTGGTGACTTCGAAGGGATCATAGTTGACTGGTAAATTTGGAAAATATCGTTCGACGGCTTCGGGGCTAATAAATGATTGATTAGCGCCGGTATCTATTAAAAATTTGAGCGGTGGAACACTTATTCGAATGTAAGGTAATTGCCTCTGAGACTGTAAATTTAATTCTATTTTGGCTTTTGTGATTTCGGGTCCGACTGAAAATTCGACTGTTCGCTGGTACTAGGCACTTCATCACCCGGTTGATAATCGCAATCTGGTTCCGCGTAGTGACTGTATAGTTCGTATTGAGCACAGTTGTCATAGGTCATGTCATAGTAATATTCCGGTTGCATGTAATAATTGTCGTAATATGAGTCGGTGTCAGGTGCGCATTCATTCACATGCATTTCGCGTGGCGTATAAAAAGGTTGGTTCGACTGGGGTAACGCTCTCGGGGTAAAAGGCTGGACTCCACTCATGGGCTTGGGAGTTGGATTAAATTGGGGGTTATTTCTAGGGGGTAATCGGAATACATTGCTCTGTGGGTTATAATTAGGAGGACGTGCGCCGAACATCTGTTGGGTTCTAGTGGGCATACGATTTTGTGGCTGCGGTTGAATGGGATTAAATCTAAATGGTTGCGGGGGCGGTTGCGCTTGACGCTGTGCAAAAGGCGTAGGCCAATTAGGTGCTTGGGGTGGTTGCAATGTCCTCATGTAATGACACATAGGTCATTATCGTACTCAGAAGCGTTTGGCAATGGTCATAAAATTCCTGGGGTGTTTTGTTACCTTGGTTAGCGATTGAAAGGTCGTTGTACAATGCTGTCTCGTCACGTTGGTCAGAGAAATTATTAATGAGGGCTGTTCTAATACCTAGCCAACTATCAGGAATGCCATTACTATTTATAGTGCTTGCGGCTGTGCCCGTAATTTTATTTAGGATTCCGTTTATCAAACACAGATTGGATAACTCGCTTCCGGGCTCATTACTTAAATAAGCTGCAACTATTTGGTCACAAATTTTAACGAATCTAGTGAGAATGTTAGGATTGCCATCAAAATCCGGGACTAGGCGTAAAGCCTTGTAAATGTCATCGGGGTTACTGGGCATTGTAATATTAGTTTCGAATAGGTCCTTCACCCCTAAATCGTCCAATGAACTATCTAAGTTTCTATGTAAATCTAATCTTTCCCGACGAACCTGACTCGATGTAGGCTCCCGGGATCCCGATTTTCTGGGATGGAAAATTTTGGAAGGATAAGGGATTAAAATTTAGGAAGCAAGCAAAACGAGAACGATTCAAGTGTACTTACAGATGCTTCATTTCTGGTCTTTCTCGTGAATCGATTGCTGGATTCGCCTCCGGTGTGTAGCTCGTAGATTCGGATACTCGGCAGCGATGCTTGATAGCGAACCCGGGTGGCTCGCGAACGTGTGGTCTCGATATTAGAGGTCCCCAAATTATTCGCAAAAACTACCCGCGAGTATCCTACCGACTGCGCCAATTATGATAGCTACAATCGGAGGTCCGAAAAAAAACCAAAAACTTTATTACTAATTTAATTTAAATAAAAATTACAGATTTAATAACCTAAGTACGGTGACAATTGTTCGATGTCGGAATCAAAAGTGAATCATGATTATGAATGCATTAACAAGGTAAACGCGTATTTTGCTGACACGGCGCCTCGATCATTCAACGGTCATTCCACTGTGTGAGCACGTGCGGCTGAATCGGCGGTCTTCCTTATGTTGTAATATGTAATTTGTTTCATATTACTACAAATGTATTATTTTTCAAAAATATTGCATAATAATAATAATAATAAATTTGCAGTAATATGAAATATCTGTAGTCTTATTGTTTTGCTTTCAAACCCTCAAGCTATATAGTCCAGTCAGTCAAGACAATTAATTCATTATAATTCCAAAAGTTTTCAAATTTTGATGTAAGGTCGGGAATGGTATTAAAACAAACTATAATATTTTGTAACCTGTTCTGCGGTCCGGAACATTGTTAAAAATGCAATAAATGATAATTTGCTCAGTTCTTGACACCAAAATTCCAAAAGTTCTGCAAAGTTGGAGTGGTGTTAAATATATTATTTTACATCACGTGTCAAATTTGCAACCAATTTAAGTGTACGGAACATTTTTTGTTATTAATAAAATTAATGTTTTTCTTTATTAAACTGAAGGAAAACGTTCCAAAAGTTCTGCAAATTTGACAGATATATCGGAAAAATATACCGAACGATTGTATAAATTTGTAACCTTTTACGTTGATCGGAACATGTTTATTTATAATTATTTTTAATTCGTGGTAATTTTTTCGAGTAAAGTGGTCTCGGAATAATTACAAAAGTTTTGAAACTTGGTTGCAAACTTCGAAAACATCTATTCTGATGCATTTACAAATTTGCAACCTCATACGCGATCCGGAACTTTATGCAATTTGCAAAAATGTAAAAATAAAAAAATTACATTTTTGCTGTAAAAAATAAATTTAATTGCAATTTTAACAATATTCCGGACTGCGGACAAGGTTGCAAAATGAGATTTATTGTCGTCCCTATGTACCATTCACTTGACCGAAGTTTGAAAACTTTTGGAATTATAATTAAATTTTCGATTTTGAATGTCAATAATGACTGGACTAATATGTCAGCGCCGTCTAGATTTAATAATCGAACTATTGTTCCGCGGCCGATCTGTATTATGGCGATTGCTAATCCAGTCTATATCATCCTAGGTATCTGTACTGTTCCCAATTAAGTTCTTTTTTTTACAGCTTTGTTTACCAAAGTTTAAATAGTCTCGATAAACGCTTTATTACATTTATGAAGTACTTAATATCATTAAATGTTGTTCATTATTATTATAAACATAGTATTAGGGTTTGTGTTCCGATATCTACTATTTCCTATTGTTTATCTGTGTTAGCGTTAGGTAGTTGTTGGGTAAGGCCCATATACTTGAATGAGCTTTTATTATAGATGTATAGATTTGTGATGTTTGTGAAACAGTAGCAAGGTTCTGCGCAACAGCCAGACAACTAAAATTTAAATAATCTTGAATACTTGTTCATAACACTCGAATATTTATAAATGTAACATCCTCATTTTTAGTTTAAAAGATTTAAAAAAGCAAAAAAAGAAGCCAAGTGCGAATCGAGTCCGCGTATAGTCGGGGTAAAAAAAGGTTTGTCACTTTTCGACCTTAATTCTTTGATGTAGAGTCGAAAAGTGACGAACCTTTTCTTACCCCGACTATAGGCATTTTCAGAAAAAAGTGTACCCTGTAGTTTTTTTTAAAAACCTAACAAACTTTGGGTTATTTCTACTCAGAATCACAAGCACTATCGATTTAAGCAATAAAAAAAGTGTCCCTCCTTTAATTGTCAGTTTTGTGACGCAGTTAACCATACATGCTGTATGGACCGTCACAAAACTGACTAATAAATTTTACAAGTTAAGTATGAAGTATCTTTTTCTATTTTTTTTTTTTTTATTTTTTATTTTCTTTAACTTCATTTTTTTATTACTTTTACGGTCATCCCGTGAAATAAATAATAAATTTTGTATGGAATAATTAAGGATAAAATTAAGGAAAACGGGTACATATTTTTCTGAAAACTCCCCTATACAAAGAATTCCTTATCGTAAAATAGATAGCACAAAAAGCAACAGGAAAAAACCGGAATAACAAGTTTTTTTTTCTATTGGTAACCACCAATCGACTAAGATATTCGTTTTCCACCTTAAAGTTCAATGTCATTTGTACGGTTTTAAACATAAGACCATTTATTTTTCACTTACAAAGTGACAGTGTTGTTTTTTTTAGATATTATTTTGTTATTGTTTTATTTTCTGATGTAAGAACTGTCCTGAAAAATGGTAAACCACTTACTTCGTCGACTATACCTTATAATTTTAATAGTGTTACGGGCTTGCGCAAACCATAGTTATTTTTAAACTTCAATAATAGTTCAGTCTTCAGTTTAATATCCTAAAAATTAAGGAATTAATTATCCACCCTAACCCAGGTTTTGGATCGTGTAATGGCCCTTATAAGTAATTTATAATGCAACTAGAAAGTCAGTCAAAAATCCCTATACACCGTGAAATTTTAGTGGTTGTTTTCCCGAAACGAGGTGATTTAGTTTCGATTGTACAATCGATTTATAATTACTATTTTGACTAGAGTCAAAAATCCAATTGTGAAAAACGAAAGTCGAAAATGACCGCAAACCAATAGTAACGCTTCGTTGGTACAAGTTGCGTACGATCGTACGATAGGTTAGGTACCAACGAAGCGTTACTATTGGTTTGCGGTCATTTTCGACTTTCGTTTTTCACAATTGGATTTTTGACTCTAGTCAAAATAGTAATTATAAATCAATTGTACAATCGATACTAAATCACCTCGTTTCGGGAAAACAACCACTAAAATTTCACGGTGTATAAGCGATTTTTATCCCCCAAATTTGTTGGTGCGTCAATTTGACATTGTTATCAGATTTACAATTAAATATAAAACTGCACCAGTCGTAATATAAAATAGGGAACTGGGGCTGCTACGAAATTCGAAGTTCGTGTCTTGCCGTCGCTTTTACTCTTCTGTTTAATGCTATTAGCGTGAACGAACGGCACGATACGAAGCTCGAAAATAGAATTTCGTAGGATAAAGCCTGTACTTATTATTTGCCCTGCAGACTCTAAAACGCAGTAAGTGGGTGTTTACTTTTGTTGAATATTGAACTATAACAAGCAAAGCGTAAGGAACATAATGGTCTAATCGCTTTTTTGCACTTACTGCGTTTTAGGATCTGCAGGGTAGATATACCTACTTATATAAGAACATATTTTTTGACTTTTCGTAGTAGGTAATTAAACCTAGCAAATGTTGGCTTGTTTGTGCAGAGCCTAATTCTCTGCCTTATTAACTGTGTTAACATAACCGTCTGGCGAAATGTTAAACATTTCAAATTAATATTGTGCTGTGATTTACTCTGGTTTCTAGTCTGATATCCATTCCAAAGATCATAGCGTTACTTAACCCACGTAGACCAGTTTTTAGGAAGTATACGGACTTTGTAGTCTCAAAATTTTGTGGAAACTATACTTAGCACGACTATATTTGACTAAATAAATGGCCAAGTCAATTCTCAAGCGGCAACGCTGATTGGAGAGCTAATTGTAATGTTTAAAATGTAGTTTTTATATTATAACTAACAAAGAACATTATGTCTAGCCTAAGTATCCACACTTGTTTTGTATGACGTATGAAAACGGCAGCGCCATATCAAAATATTTCAGTTAAATGCAGTTTTCGCGTATTTTTGCGTCCTAACAAGTAATCAGGTTAAGCGTACGATGCGGCAAAGTTTCAAGTGTGGACAAGGCTTTACTTTTTGTAACTTCGTTTTACTTGACTTGTGTTTTATTGGGAATACCGTACCTATACGGCGTGTTTCAAACCTCAACGATGACCTGGTATCGAGAGAAAGGCCGAGTTATAACAATTCTGGACAAATTAGGAAAAAAAACCAATGTCACTTTTTCGAAAATATCTAATACTAGCTGATACCCGTGGCGCGGCTGAAGTAGATTAAAACGCGTTTTTCCGTGGTAATGAGGTATTTTCCCGTGGTAAAAAGTAGCCTATGTCACTCTTCAGTCCTTCAACTACATATGTCTATACAAAAATCACAGCAATCCGTCGCTCAATTCTGACGTGAAAGAAGGACAAACAAACAAACTTTCACATTTATAATTAGTATGGATCAAAATGATGCATTTTTTTTCTAGAACTGGTATAAATAGGCCTCTCACCTACCAGGTTATCGTTGAGTTTGGAACAGCCTGTATCTTACTTTATACTGGAGCTACTGCTATCAAAGTTTGCGAGGAACTGAAAGCAGTCTCTGGCTAAAGTGAATCCACCAGTCTTCCATATCTTGTAATTTAATGTTTAAATGTAAACACGATTATAGTACCTTCATTAGCTTTACGTTACATCAGCACAAGCGGCCAAGACTTCTCTTTATCGCTATGCGTATTTTTTTCTAACAAAAATAATTACTGAGTTAAATAAATGCCTATGGCATCTAATTACATGGCACGCCGTAGCATGAAGTAACTCCCTTTCACACTTGTCTAATTAGAAAGGGACAAATAGCGATAAACGAAGTCAAAACAGCTTGTTTACCAACCTTTTGAACGCCACACATCGTTTTTGTTACGAACAAAATTGATTCTTATGACGATGCGGGTAGGTTCATTTGTTTGGTACCGTTTTGTCGTGTATAGATAGACTACGCTGGCGTTCAAAAGGTAAACTAGGAAAGTATAGTATTCAAGGATACTAAACGCTACCGTCTATCATTTAAGATATATTGTACTAACTTGCGCTCAAAGTATATATTTTTCGCTTTATTGTTAATTATATTGTTAAACGTACTTATTAGTAAAAAAGTAGTATATTTACTTAGTGGTTGCACATTAACAGTATTTTACACTAGTAGTTCGGTGGAGTAGGTAAGCGCATGTACTGACTTTAGATGAGGCTTGAACAGTCAACGTCATAATCATAAATATTTCCTCACTTTAGTACTTTGTCTTGTTAAAATCATGAATGGCCTAGTGGTTAGAGAATCTGACTACGAAGCTTGAGGTCCCGGGTTCGATCCCCGGTCGGGGCAAATATAAGATATGAAAAATACGAATGTTTGCTCTCAAGTCTTGGATGTTTAATATCTATTTAAGTATGTTTATTCGTTACTTAGTAACTATAATACATGCATTGCTTACTTTTGGACTAGGTTCCACGATATTTATTATGTTATTTGTGAAATTTACAAGACTTAAGTGACAAGGTAATAAAGTGTGCAGATACAATATTTATGTTATGACGCTGTCTAGACTGAACGTACTCATCAAATACTATTTTTCAAAGAGTATATTTAAATAAATGTATCATTTCAATAGCAGTACCTACTTGGCGTATCGTTTGCGTTATCGATTAATTGTTGTACTCAAAAATCACAATACCTAATTATATAAATAATTATGTATTCAGGTATTGTTACTTACATTAAATTATTTCCAATAGCGCAGTCTAAAGTTTAAACGACCAATTTAGCATCTAACTAACGCGTTATGGGTGCAATCATCGGCTTAAAGTATTATTTTCACCAAAGCGACATTTTGCTAGTCCGTAAATATTAATTTTAAGCAATCCTTTGAATAATGATATGTTACACAACTTAATAAAATGACCTTCCTCGCTATTTTTATTATTTTTGTTGCCTTCGCTCCCGTGATTCCTCAAACACTCAGCGAAGTGTTATAATTTTGACTTACCTACTCCCTTATTCATAAACGCTCTTATAGCTAAACCGTTTAAACGAGTCTCGCTCGCGCGGTACAGGGGTCTAGCTATAATGCATTCGCTGCCGGGAACGACTTTAGCTTTACTTTAGCAGTCATTTGAACGCACATGTGCGTTTGTGCCACCTGAAGAAATCTCGAGTCTGATAGCTGGCAGCGAATGCGTTAACCCTTAATAAGGCCCCATTTATTGGAGCATCAAACGCAGCTATCGAATACCTAACAAAGCATATTTTTAAAGCTAGTCGTATTTTCAATAATTACACTGGAAATTGTGACGTATTATGAAAACATTAAGGTTCAATTTCCATCCAACTCAATGCATGTGGTCGCTAAATCGCCTCTGCCTTATTAAGAGTTAAACTTCTATTACCTACCTTAACAAATATATAAACCACCACATTATCTATTTGACTTTTTCACGATAAAATGCCACTGAATTCCTTGCTGAGATTAAGAACAACGTTGGCTTACTGAGACAAAGTTGTATTGTAGATCGTTCTTTATCTGTCATCTGTCACTTTGACACAGACGAAACACATCCCGCACATAGGCATCCCTTAGGTTTATAAGGATAGTTTAAAAAAAATACATAATTAAGGGCTTAATAAAAACAAAATCACGATCGCTTTCTTTGTGTAACGAAAGTTAGTATAGTATAAATCTTCCCAAGTGAATTTTTCGCTTCGAGCCATACATTAAATTTGAACCTTAATACTATGACGATACCGTTTGTTTTGAAAGATAAGGGCTCGAAGCGAAAAATTCACCTGGGAAGATTTATACTATAATACAAACTATGTGGCTAAATTTCGTTACACAAAGGTGCACAAAGGAATCAATTAAATTTTGTTTTCATTAAGCCCTTAATAAATGTACAATTTTTCGAAAACGACTCATAACTTTGTACGATTAACCTTTAGGTTTAGATTCCAAGTTTGAGAATTTCTTTAAATGAAACTAGCTTGAACGAACATAATAATTTAAACATAATAAATAAATAAATATTAAAACATGTTATTTTTTTTTCAATTATATTTACTTATTTACTCAACTCTGAGTACTGAATTTATAACATCGTTAAACTGATAAAACTATCATGCTCTTAGCAAACTAGTTTAAATAAGCAATGCATGCAAGATGGAGATCAAACGGTCAAATTTATACATACTATAATTTAAGATTTACGTACATAGGTCGGTGGTTTTCTGATCGTAAACAGTTCATGACTCTTCTAGTGGTCATAGGCTTAGAAGAAACTATTAAAAGTTATGTAAACTTACTTTATCGCGGATATAAAGCATTGTTAGAGGTCAACCAAAAAGTAGGTCACATCAACTTCTTGATTTTTTTACCCCTCCCCTGTCCTTGTCACAGTTGGTCAGATTTGTCAGAACCCCGCCCCCTCTCTAGTGTGACGTCACATATTTCATGCATCTGTCAAAGGGCTCATAGGCGACCGGCGCGTGACACCAGTAGAGCGTACGTGAACGCGTAAACAAAATATACTCACACCGATAAAGTAGGAAATATTTTTAAGTTTTTGTTAATACTTCAGGCACTTTAACACTTAGATGTATTAGATTTTGAAATGTGACATCATGAAACTTAGGACCCTTGCCACCCTTTGTCACGCAGTCACACTTCTTTGACCACCTTTAACGTGTGACGCACTTTATAGACTTAATTAACACTTTCTTTCTAGCCTGATGGTGTATGCGAAAGGGATCGATGCTTTATCTCTGCAATAAATGCTACTGTATTTTATTAGTCAAAACAAAATAGGGGCCACTTGTATTTCATAAGCAAATTAAAAACCGTTGTGTGGGTGTGTGTGTGTCTGGCATCACAACTCTTAAACGGGTGAACCGATTTGGATGCAGTTTTTTGTATTTTAAATCAGGTTTCTTGGTGATAGTTCTTAGACATGGTTCATTAAAATTGGTCCAGCCGTTTCAAAGTTATCAGCTCTTTTGTATGCTGCGGAAGGGGTCTTAGACTTAATTGCGTTGGGGTTTTATTTAATTTTAATTCATTTTAATTAAAAGATTGCCAGATTCTATTGAAATGAATATCCACGTGGGCCCTATTTTGTTTCAAGTACGTAGTAAGTATATTTTGTACCTATATGACTAACAAAGTTAGCGCCGTGTATTGTTGTAATGCCACTCGACGCAGGCCCACCCTTTCACATCATTCACTTGGACCGTCGACCAACGCTCGTATATTTTCGCCTCCCTGTCTTTGCCGATGTAGAACGAATCTTCAGAGTTCACTTTCACTTTAATGGCATACACTTCTCCACCTGAAAATATTGAATTTACATATCGTAGGAAAGAAGAGCACTTTAAGTTTGAAGTTTCTGGTGTGAGTATATTCCTATTTAGAAATTTAATGACGAGTAAATTAATGTAAGTTGCATTGAAAATGACTAGGCTGCGGTAAATATGCCAGTGAGCGGCGGGCGGTCGGTGCGCGTGTCTATAATAACAACTAGTTACCGAAACCCACACTGTATTAAAAAATCACTCGCTGACATCTAGTCTACGGCCTTAGGGTCTCCTCACTTCTATCGCCCAGCCCTCCCGCACGGTAACAATGCAATTTTCCGGGATAAAAGTATCTTATGTCCTTTCCAGAGTCTCAAACTATCTCCATACCAAATTTCATCTAAATTAGTTAAGCAGTTTAAGCGGTAAGAGGTAACAGGCCGCAGTTTCATATGCACCATTAATGGTGCAAAATGTACCGTAATGTCGCTAGTCAATGGTGCATAATTTAGTTTCATATTATGAAACTTGACCGGTAACAGACAGGCAGAGTTACTTTACTTTGGCATTTATAATATTAAGCAAAGAAGTAAGGATTTATCGATACCTTAGCGCACAATCGCATTAATTATATATAATATACTGCACATACAAATTAGCACTGTATATCCTAGTGTACAAAACTACTACTTAATTGTGCACTGAATTGTAATTAATACGATTGTGTGCTAAGGTATCTTTATGTTCTATCCTCTTCGGCCAACCGAGCCGAGCCGATTGCCATCTTTTTGGCTTATCGCGTTGACAATAAACCTTTCTTGATCGGCTTTAAGCCGATTCGACTTCAATAGACGTGGGGAGATTTTAGCGTACTTCTAAATTTAAATCATACAAACAATTCATTTTATGAAATAATGATGTTTACCGGCTTTGAAAGTGAATCCATAGTCTTTAGGCATTATTTCGCCTTCCCCGTGCTGGTAGAGCAGGAAATCGCTGTATTTCACGGGGTATATTGTCTGGTCGGCTTTGCGGCACACGTAACCGATAGTGAGACTGAAATAAAACATTATTAGCATAACATTATACACCGTGAAATTTTAGTGGTTGTTTTCCCGAAACGAGGTGATTTAGTATCGATTGTACAATCGATTTATAATTATTATTTTGACTAGAGTCAAAAATCCAATTGTGAAAAACGAAAGCCGAAAATGACCGCAAACCAATAGTAACGCTTCGTTGGTACCTAACCTATCGTACGATCGTACGCTACTTGTACCAATGAAGCGTTACTATTGGTTTGCGGTCATTTTCGACTTTCGTTTTTCACAATTGGATTTTTGACTCTAGTCAAAATAGTAATTATAAATCGATTGTACAATCGAAACTAAATCACCTCGTTTCGGGAAAACAACCACTAAAATTTCACGGTGTATATGGTTAAAAGTTAAGTAGTCGTAAAATTCAGCGACACATGAACTACGTACGTACGTAAATACGTCTGGATCTGCAAAATATAATTATAAATAAATAAATAAATATTAGGGGACAATCTTACACAAATCGACCTAGTCCCAAACTAAGCAAAGCTTGTACTATGGGTACTAGACGACGATAAACATACTTATATAGATAAATAAATACTTAAATACATAGAAAACATCCACAACTCAGGAACAAATATTCGTGCTCATCACACAAATAAATGCCCTTACCGGGATTCGAACCCAGGACCTCTTGCTTCGTAGGCAGGGTCACTACCAACTAGGCTAAGGCGGTCGTCAAAAACTTTGTACATTTACATTACATTACATTAACGCGGCGCTTTGTACATTATCGCGGGCCATATACCAATTATTTCTAAGAACCGGCGGCGGGCCGGATATAATCCTTTCACGGACCATACTTTGCCCACCACTGGACTAGGCCAATAAATAAATTATAATTATTAGAAAGCGGGACCATTGCCGTGCATGTACTCACTGAGAGAGAATAACCGGCTGCGATACGCTTCCCACCGCCATGCAGTCTCCGTTTTCAAGGAATATGAAGTGCAAGACGTATCTGTGGAAGTTGCGCCATTCTCTGAACTTCCCTGGGAACAAAAATGTTTGATAAATTAGCATTTCTCAAAAACATTGAACTTTTAATTTTGGAATCCGACTCGCATAAACACATGAACGCAACTGAGCCTAACTAACACAGCCTCTCAAAATGTCCTGTATCATTTGTATGGAAATTTCCTTTTTGTTACCCAATACATTAGTTGGTGGTTGATTGGTTGGTGGGTAACAAAAAAGGAAATTTCCATACAAATGAATCAGGACATTCAGAGAAGCTGTGTTAATTAGGTTCATTTGCATTCACGCTACTTACCTACCTGTAACATTCTATGCAAGTCGTAGTCCAAAATTAAATGTACAAAGTTTTTGAAAAATGCTCAAATTTTAAAAATGTTATTGGTCCATTACAAAAACTGATAAGAATTGTGTATGACTGCGCGTATCTATTTAAAAACGGGAAAGTTTTCTCCTTTAGATTTACAATCTGTTTGAGGTTTATGTTTAATATTAAAAGACTGCATTTATCAGCTTGTAGGTGATTGACGTCGTTAAAGGAGAAAAAGTGACGTTGTCTATAGAGACGCGACCATAAGGTCGAATGTTCTCAAAAGAACAGTTTTTATTTGTTTCGTCGATCGCAGCATTTTCCAATCTTCAAGCCTCGAGGAATCTTCATCTTTGTCGTCGTGCTTCAGATCGCGGAGTGCAGCGGAGACACACGCTGCATCGGAGCGAAGTACGGAGCTACGACGACATGTTCCTTCCTCGACGGCCGCGCGATGAAAAAGATCGCAAGCTTTGCCGCGCCGTATTTTATAGACGCGAGCGCGAGAGTTCCGAGCGTTCTGTAGTCCGCAACCGTCTCGCTCACTTTAGAGCGAGAGCGCAATGATCCACGCCCTCTTGCGTGATCCGCGGACCTAGCACTAATTGCGCCCTGTACATATTTTATATACACTTGTAAATATTTTTTAATAAACATTCTTCACATATTCTTCTTCACCTACTCTTCACTTATACAAATCTATTAGGGAGTTTAATTTATCACAACCATCCATCCCTAAAGTGGTGACCCCGTGAACAACAGCAACCCTCTGAAGCATAGGTCCCCAAAGGGTGACCCCGCGAACAGAACAACAGCAACTTTCCGAGCCCCCGTGAAGAACACAAACCCCTGAAGAATCCAATCCAAGAAAATGCACTCTCCAGCCGTCGATACTCAGATGCTCGTCAGTGAAATTCGAAGATTGTCCCAAGAAGTTGCCGAGCTGCGATCACGACCGCAAGACATGAACAAACAGCGCAGTCGCCCTCGCCGTAACTTCCAATCACGCCCACGCACTACGTCGCAGAACGGAAGCCGTCCAAACTCGCCCATGCCATACTGCAAGTACCATCATCGCTACGGTATGGACGCCAAAAACTGCGAACCACCGTGCAGAGCCAAGCCCATCCACACGCCGTCGGAAAATGTAACGCTGTCTGCGGCGGAAACTGGCTTTCCCGAAACATCACACCGCCTTTTCATCAAAGACAGAAAAACCAGATTATCGTTCTTGGTAGACACGGGAGCAAATATTTCCGTCATACCAAGAACGAAAAATTCCACCGCTACGCCTCTTCCTTTCCAACTGTACGCCGCCAACAATACGGTCATACCTACATACGGTGAGAAGACTCTCGATCTTGACCTCAGCCTCCGAAGATCGTTCCGATGGAAGTTCATCATCGCAGACGTATCCAAGCCGATTTTGGGTGCAGATTTCCTGAAATTCCACGATTTAATAGTCGACATAAAACACCGCAGACTCATCGACGGCAAGACGCATCTCACAACAAACGCACAAATATGCTCTGCGCCAATACCTACCGTTCGCAGCATAGATGTGCAAGATGCCTACCACAACATCCTTGCCGAATTTCCAGGAGCCACCCGACTTACATCGATGAAATTGTCGCCGAAACATCCAGTCGAACATTTCATCGAAACTTCTGGCCCGCCCCTTCACTGTAGGCCACGCCCCATCGCACCGCATCGTTACGAAATCGTGAAAAAAGAATTCCAGAACATGATGGAACAAGGCCTATGCAGACCAAGCAAGAGTCCTTGGGCATCACCTCTTCACGTCGTGCCGAAGAAAAATGGTGACCTACGCGTGTGTGGCGATTACCGAAGGCTCAACGCCATTACTAAGCCTGATCGGTATCCCATACCACGCATACGCGATTTCACCTACCAACTCGCCGGGAAGCAAATTTTCTCCACTCTCGACCTCAATCGCGCGTATCAACAACTGCCAGTCAGCGAAGAAGACGTGGAGAAAACCGCAATCATCACCCCATTTGGTCTCTTCGAGTTTCCGCGCATGTGCCCAGGTCTCAAGAACGCCGGTCAAACGTTCCAACGTTTTATTCACGAAGTACTACGCGAACTCGACTTCGTATTCCCTTTCGTCGACGACCTACTTGTGGCATCAAACGACGAGGAAGAGCACCGAAAACACCTACGCATCGTACTACAGCGACTCGAAGAATACGGCATCACTATCAACCCGTCAAAGTGTGTTTTCGGCCAGCCGACCGTCAAATTCCTCGGCCATCAAGTCTCGGTGGAAGGAATACAGCCACCTCAAGAAAAGGTACAAGCGATCACCGACTTCCCGAAACCGCAAACCGTGGAAGAGCTACGACGTTTTCTCGGTATGCTCAACTTTTACCGGGAAAACATCAAAGACGCCGCCACCATTCAAGCGCCGCTGAATAAGTACCTACACAATGTCAAGAAGCGCGACAAAACGCCGATTGAATGGACCGCTGAGGCAACGCAAGCGTATGAAGCGTGTAAAGACAGCATAAAAACCGCCGCTTTACTCGCTCATCCGTCTCATCATGCGACACTCGCCATATTTTGCGACGCCAGCGACAAAACAGCCGGTGCCGCACTAAACCAGTACATCGTCAACTCGTGGCAACCGCTCGGATATTTTTCCAAGAAATTTACCGACGCGCAAACTCGCTACAGTACCTACGACCGAGAACTATTAGCTATCTACATGGCCGTCAAGCATTTTCGCAAGATGTTCGAGGGACGCGAAATAATCATTTTTACCGACCACAAGCCGATAACATTCGCCTATACAAAGACAAGTGCAAGTAGCGAATCGCCAAGACGCACCCGCCAGCTTTTATTCATTAGCGAATTTACCACTGACATTCGCCACGTCAGTGGGTCGCAAAACGCTGCAGCGGACGCCTTGTCACGTGTCGAAGCTATTACGTGTCCATCGCCAATCGACTACAAACAACTTGCCGAAGCTCAAGAGCGAGACAGCGATATCATTCAAGCACTCACTCTACAAAGCAATCTATCCATCAAGCAAGTCACTCTGCCAACGTCGAACATCAAAATACATTGCGAAACCTCAACTCCATATTTACGTCCATACCTACCTGAAGAACACCGTCGCATCGCATTCAACGCAGTACATAACATCAGTCATCCCGGAATCAAAACGACACGAAAACTCATCGCGCAACGCTACTTTTGGCCCTCAATGAACGCGGACATCGGCAAGTGGGCAAAAGTATGCGTACAATGCCAACGCGCCAAAGTACAGCGCCATACATCGAGTCAACCGTCAATTTTCCCGCCAACCGAACGATTCGAGCACGTACACGTCGATATCGCTGGCCCGCTACCTACCGCGGCCACCGGTCATCGCTACCTCGTGACAATGATCGATCGTGCAACGAGATGGCCCGAAGCATACCCACTGTGCGAAATATCAGCTGAAGACGTCGCCAAAGCCGTCTACGAAGGTTGGATTTCCCGCTTCGGCTGCCCAGCGACCATAACAACCGATCAAGGTCGTCAGTTCGAAAGCCGAGTATTTGCATCTCTCTCGCACTTACTCGGCATCGAAAAAACGCGCACAACCCCATACCACGCGCAATGTAATGGGATTATTGAACGCTGGCACCGATTTTTGAAGGCCGCGTTAAAAGCAAGACTCCAAACCGCAAGAAGCTGGATCGACGAACTACCTACAGTACTACTCGGAGTACGCGCCGCGATGCGAAGTGACACCGGCGTAAGCGCAGCCCAACTCACCTACGGATGCAACGTACGCTTACCCGGTGATTTCTTATCACTGACCCGCGATGACGTCACCCTAGACTCCGCCTACGTCGATCAGCTGCGAGACACAATACGCAACCTGAGACCAATGCCGAACCAACCACACAGCAGCACGAAATCCATATTCGTACATCGCGACCTGCAAACATGCGAATATGTATACGTACGCATAGACGCCGTAAAGAAGCCGCTACAAGCACCTTACGACGGACCCTATCGCGTGCTGAAAAGAGATAGCAAGATATTTACCCTACAGCTACCTAACCGGCAAACAAATATATCAATAGACCGTCTCAAACCTGCCTACACCATCGCCGAGCAAGATACAACTATACCTACTGCTACAACACCGACATTCTGCAACAATAAACAAAGCACATCAAAGACGATCGACAAAACCACTACAAAACCAACAACAAACGACCTGAAACAACAAGATCCGAACCTGAAACAAAACGACTCAACACCTACAACAACAAGCAGAACTTCTCGCCGAGGCCGCACTATCCGCCTGCCGGTACGCTTCGCTTGAAGGGGAACCCTGTAGGTGATTGACGTCGTTAAAGGAGAAAAAGTGACGTTGTCTATAGAGACGCGACCATAAGGTCGAATGTTCTCAAAAGAACAGTTTTTATTTGTTTCGTCGATCGCAGCATTTTCCAATCTTCAAGCCTCGAGGAATCTTCATCTTTGTCGTCGTGCTTCAGATCGCGGAGTGCAGCGGAGACACACGCTGCATCGGAGCGAAGTACGGAGCTACGACGACATGTTCCTTCCTCGACGGCCGCGCGATGAAAAAGATCGCAAGCTTTGCCGCGCCGTATTTTATAGACACGAGCGCGAGAGTTCCGAGCGTTCTGTAGTCCGCAACCGTCTCGCTCACTTTAGAGCGAGAGCGCAATGATCCACGCCCTCTCGCGTGATCCGCGGACCTAGCACTAATTGCGCCCTGTACATATTTTATATACACTTGTAAATATTTTTTAATAAACATTCTTCACCAGTGGTCTCGAACCTACCGATTTTTCGGTATTTCTACCGAAATGGACTCTGTACTACCGAAATACCGAAATGCAATGATTTTTCCACGATTTCAGAAAATACATGGAAATTCTCCTGATTTTTCTACCGATTTCACAATTTTGCGTTGGCAACCCTTTTCATTTATGTTTAAGGCCCATACTACACGGGTGGTTCTCCCGCCGCGGGAAACCGCTTCTGAACCGCCACTAGACACAATTTTATATGGAAGTTGTATGGTGCAAACTACACTGCGCAGCTCCGTCGAGCGGGAAACCGCCCGTGTAGTATGGGCCTAATGTTACGGGGAATCACCTTACAGCAAGAATGAATGAGCAGAGTTATTGCGGATTGGTCCATATATTTCGGGGAATACCCTTGAGTCCTACAACTTTATTTTGTAAGGGGTTTCGCGCTCGGGAATTCCCTTTTCTATAGATGTAAACAGGAATTCGGATTTTATTTTTTCATTATTTTTCTTGACTTAGAAGAGAAAGCATCTATGTATCCTTAAGTCTATAGTTGCGAACGCGAAGTGCAATTATTAAGTTAAAATGTCGTCCGACGAGGAACCGAGTACAAGTGCGAGTGCAAAAAGAAAAAAATATCTACAATATTATAGAAAAGAATGGGAAGAACAAGAAGAATTCTCAGGCTGGCTACAAGATAGTCGTAAGGGCGTAAGCTATGCCTATTGTAAGAGTTGTAGTAAAGATCTTAACATTACATCTGGAAAAGACGCTTTAAAGAAACATAGTTCTTCACAAGCTCACTTGGTGTCATCGAAGAATATAAAATCTCAACCGAAAATATCATCATTTACTGTGACAAAAACTCAAAAATCTGATACACTAGTAAAGCAAGGTAAAATATATTTTTTTTTATTTTGTGCATGCCATTACTTACATTGTTTTATTAAGTACTTTGTTTTCTACTTATTGGTGCTTAACTACGAGAAGCAGTGGATATAATTAGTGCCCGAATTTCCACTAGATAAACCTAAGTACGTCATTTTAATTCTTTATTTTATTTTCAGGTGAAATAAGATTGGCTTCGTTTGTTGCTGAACACAATTTACCATTCACTATTATGGAGCACCTACCGAAACTGATACAGTCCGTGTGTCCTGATTCAAAAATAGCAGAAGAGATAAAATGTTCTACGACGAAAACTCACGCCATAATCGATAATATTATAGGTAAAGAAAGTTTCGATAATTTATGTGAAGATCTGCGGCAAACTAAGTTTTCGCTTATTATTGACGAGTCCACTGATCTTAGTACAACCAAACACTTGTGCTTAGTCGTAAGATATGCAAAAACACATCGCATCAAAGATAGTTTTTTAGCTCTTATTCCATTAGAAGAAGCTAATGCGGTAACCTTATTCAAACACATTGTTAACTTTTTTAGAAGCAATGATATTCCATATAAAACTAATCTAATAGGATTTGCATCTGATGGAGCAAATGTAATGATGGGACGTAATAACTCTGTTGCAACTTTGTTACAAAACGAAATTCCAAACATTTTTATATTTAAATGCGTCTGCCACTCATTTCATCTTTGCGCGTCTTATGCTTGTACCAAATTGCCACGTTTCATAGAGGATCTTGTAAGGGACATTTACAATTACTTTTCTTCCAGTCCAAAAAGAGTGGCAGAGCTTAAACAGTTTCAAATGTTTTGTGACTTAAAAGTACATAAAATACTCCACCCCTCTCAAACACGCTGGTTATCAGTACATGCAGCAGTGAAAAGAATATTAGAACAGGTTTCTGCTCTAAAACTATTTTTTATAGACCAAATATCTAATAGAGATCATCTTTTAGCTGCAGAACATATATTACAGAAGCTCCAAGATCCCACTACGTTATTATTTCTGGAATTTTTAGATTTTGTGTTGCCATTATTTAACGATTTAAACAAAGAAATGCAAGCAGAACACCCGAAAATTCACAATTTATTTGTAAAAATAACTGGAACATTAAAAACTATTTTTGATTGTTTTTTAAAAAGACAATACTTATCTTCCACTCCAATCGAAAATGTTGATTTTACAAATCCTAGGAATTTTGTGGATATTAACGACGTATATTATGGTGCTGCGGCATCAAATACACTGCTTAGTAGTTCAGCAGATCTAAACCCAGAACAAGTTAATTTGTTTAAATGCAGATGCCTAGATTTTTATATTGAAGCTTGTAAGCAAATAACCACGCGGTTCCCATTAAAAGATAATCCGATAAAAGGTTTAGACATTATTGATCCCACAAATGTTAAAAGTGGCAAAACTGCTTCGATAGTGCCTATTATCAGGCTCTTTCCTAATATTGTTCAGGACAATGATTTCCAAACAATTGATACAGAGTGGCGCATTCTAAGAAATTGTGATCAAATGAAAACATTTTCTGATGACGTAGAACTATTTTGGGATGAAGTAAGTTTGCTAAAGCGTGGCGATGAGACTCAAATGTTTCCCTTGTTAACTACTTTTATGTTTAATATTTTATCTTTCCCCCATTCATCTGCCAATGTTGAGCGCATATTTTCTCAAATTAATATAATGAAAACAAAACAGAGAAATAGGCTGTCTACTGAGTCAATCACTAGCCTACTGCATTCAAAACGACTTTTCATGGATGCTAATTGTTATGACTTAGAAATTAATTTAAAAATGACTGCAGCTATGGCCAAAGAATATTGGTACGATCCGAAACATTATGAAAAATAATTTAATTTGTTAGATTTCCGTTTTTGGTGTGCAATTGTGCAACTTGTTTAACTTTCTAAATCTCTAAATTTCCAGTTTTTGTCTTTCTTTAACTTGACGCTGGCAAATTAATAATTGTCATAATATGATATATTAATATAATAAGTGTGTTATGCTGCGTCCACATAGTGCGACCAACCGCCCAACACTCCAATGGTGTGGTGTGGAGAGTAGTTGGTACATGTTTGACAGCGTTGGGTCGTGTTGGCCAGTGTTGGCGCGCGATTGCTCCGATGGCGGTACAGATTAAAAAAGGAGTTGGCCAACTCGCACCACAGAATAAATAAGTCTCGCACGAACAGACCCTCCGCGCCCCTTGTCTAATTATTTCGATAAAATCTTTGATTTCGCGTCAGTTTTTTTTTAGAATATGACAGAGTGGAGTGGAGTATAACATACTGTATTGTTGTTTTTGGAGTTGAAAAACGTTGAAAAACGCTGCGGACACATTGCATTTTGAATACTCATCTATGGTCTATGGAAGTTTGGAACGATGTAGGGTATCTGTGGGTGTTTGGTTGTTGGAGGCAGCGCCACACTGTCGGCCAACTGTTTGACATGTGGACTGTTCGAGTGTTGGGCGGTTGGTCGCACTATGTGGCCGCAGCATTAGATGTAAGTTAGTACTTTAGTAGGTACGCTGATTTTTATGTTATTATATTTTTATGTTGTAAACTTGTAAGTTGATTTTTATGTTATTATATTTTTATGTTGAAAATTGTTTTTTATGTTATTATAATATAATAATAAGTGGATTTTTTGTTAAATAAACGAATTTGATTAAAAATTGTATTTTTTTTGTCATATACCGATTTTAGGGACAAATGTACCGATTTTTGTTGGCAGCTCTACCGATTTCGCTCATTGACGTTCGAGACCACTGTTCTTCACATATTCTTCTTCACCTACTCTTCACTTATACAAATCTATTAGGGAGTTTAATTTATCACAACCATCCATCCCTAAAAGCTGTTATTGGTCACTGGTTTCTTTTAAATACTATAACGCGTTTCCTCCTCAATATGCAATCTTCTTGCTATTTAAGACTGGTTCATCAGTTTTGCCGAGAAGAAGTGATAATTTTGTATCTGATATTGTCAAGGACCTACGGAATTATGGATTGATGGGTAACTTGACTAATCGTTCCCTTTCATGGACTTACCGAAACTGTGGTCCCTAACACACGGCATACTAATGTTTTGTGTTTGTCCATCGATCGTCACGCTGCCTTCGATGTGCCCCATTTGCTCGTAGTGAGTTTGATGATACCTTGAAATTTAAAATAAAAACTTTAAATGATCCTGACGACAAGTTAGCTTAGTATCAAAGTCAAAGTCAAGTCAAAAGTCAAATTGTTTTATTTGCTATAAGTATAAGTATACAAGTATACATGCAAATATATTGTTAATTGATATTTACTAATTACAAAAACATTACAGGCATGTCATAAATTTCAATACAGTTTAGTTTATTGTTACATATTATTTAAATTAAAATCAATCTAGTGCATTAGCAAAATATTCATTAATGGAATAAAAAGGTCTAGATAAGAAATAATGTTTCAGTTTTCTGTTGAATTCTTTAAAATTATTGCACATTTTGATGTCATTATTTAAATTGTTATAAACTCTAACGGCATTATTATTGATACTATTATTAAAGTGAATGAATATGGGCCTAACTAGATCTAGATTATATGTTTTTCTTAAATTGTAATTAGGACACAGTCTAGCTTTTGGAAAATCTTCAATATTTTTATAAACATATAAACAAATACGATAGAGGTAAATGGACACGACTGTAAGAATATTATTTTCTACAAAAAAAAATCTGTGAGTCACAGGTACTAATTTACAACCCTCAATAATTCTGATAGCTTTTTTTGCATAAGTAGCACTGACTGAATATTACTTGCATTACCCCAGACCTCAATACAGTAGCGAACAATACTCTCAAAATAGGAAAAATAAATTATTAACAGAGTTTTCTTATCACTCGTTTTAGAAAGAGTTCTTAGAGTATAACATGCACTGGCCAGTCGTTTATTAATTTTATCAACCTGATTATACCACCTAAGATACGGATCCAGATCAACGCCCAGAAATCGTACACAATCAGATTTTCGTATCGGCAGCTCGCAGTGAAAATCAATACTTCTTGTACTACGACGAAAAGTTATGTAGAAACTTTTTTCGCAATTGAGATCGAGATTGAGATCTTCCCAACACTTTTGTGCTTTTTCATTAAATTCATCACAACTATCTGCCATCAGAATTATGCTCGTATCATCGGCATAAAGATACGGGGTACCACAAGAGAGATAATCTGGTAAGTCATTTATAAAAATTATGAACAAATAATGGCCCCAATACTGATCCTTGCGGCACCCCGCATTCCACCAAACCCTCATCTGATCTTATAGCACTACCATTAATACATTGCTGTGTTATCTCAACATATTGAGTTCGGTCAGATAAATAGGAACTAAATAGCTTTAGAGCTGTACCACGAATGCCATAATGTTCGAGCTTATCAAGGAGTATCCCGTGACTCACGCAGTCGAATGCCTTTGTTAGATCACAGAACACTCCCCCACACTTGACATCTTGATTTAAGGCATTCATTATTTCAGCAACTAGCTTGATTACAGCACCCGAAGTATCCCTGTTCCTTCTAAAACCAAACTGATGCTTAGTGAAAAAATTATTAATATCGAAATATTTTTCCAGTCTACTAGCTATACACTTCTCAAATATTTTCGTCACTATGGGTAAGAGGGATATGGGTCTATGATTGTTTATCTCCGATTTGGACCCTTTTTTGTATACAGGCACTACTTTAGCCCGCTTTAGTTCCATAGTATGTACGGACTTATCACCCATAGAATTGGGATGCACCAAAAAAAATAACCTATAGTTTTTTTTTTTTGGAAAGAATAGGATATTTTAAGATACCATTTTCATCGATTTTGAATTTGGTTGAGTATTTATTTTTTTATAATTTTTTTAAGAAATACGTTGGATGACGTCACAGTGAGAGAGCCACGGTCCATTGCCTAGAAAATTTCAAGTCGTACATAACATAATCTGTGGCACTACTGATTTGTCTTGTCACTGTCAATAATACAAGCACGGCTTAGGGTCCTAAATGAACCATGGCAAATAGTTTTATTTATTTCTCTACTTTTAGCTTCGATTATTTCTATTTGTTTAATGGTGTGAGAGTAAATAGATATTTTTTATTCAGATCTGATATTTAAATTCTTTTATATTTACTTGTAACGTAGTAACTTAATAATTAAATTTCTAAAAATATATTGGAAATACTCGTATACATTTCGGACTTTACGATAAATGACAACTGTTTAAAGCCAGGTGCGCATCATGTGATTAAAGTTCTGTCTTTGTCACTCTTTGCTATTATAAGCAGGACAGCAACATTCCAAACTGTCAATTTGCTTTAGAGTGTAGACCTGCTTTATATCTGCCTTTGCGACGATTCACTGCAGGGGTCAAATGAAGGTCATTACTTAAATTTTCTTTATTTAATTCAGTTTATCATATTTTCGGAATCAGATTTCTGAAAACGCTTCACAAAGCCTATTTCTCCAAACGGTTTTCGATTTATTATACGTTGTCAAAAATTGGGACATCCCAATAGGGCATGAAAATTCCTTGTGCAACAATAATAATAATCACTTGAAAGACCCCTTTGATGTATTGATATGGGCGCCAGTGAAAAACATCGCTGCTGCTTGCAGTAATACTACACCACCCATAGTGGTTCCATAAAGGTTGCACTAGCTTTGCATGTACATTCGCGCCAAATCTGCCGACCTGTCTCTTATTCAGGCAACAAACATACTTGATCAAAAAGGAACAAAAAATAGTTTTCAGGGCGCCCCCTCTCACCTCTGTATTCTAGTTTATAAAAAATATTAAAGTAATTTTCAGGTATTTTAAAAATCATTCATTCATATTCCTAAATTTAAGATTTACATTATTTGTATTTTATCCAAGTACTAGCTGTTGCCCGCGACTCCGTTCGCGAAAAATAGGGATATAAAAATTAGCCTACGACCTATTTAACAAGTATAGAGAAAAAAATTGATAAAAATCGGTCAAGCCGTTTCGGAGGAGTTCGGTAACCAACACGAGATTTACATTTCACATATTAGTTCAAAAACGATATAATGTGCTCAATGCTAAAATAATCGAGTTTTGATAATACTAACGTGACTACAATGTTATCCGACTGATCAGTTTCTCCGCCAAAGTCATCGACGATGATTTGTCGTAATCGTCATCTCACGTTGCGATCACAAACCATTAGGTCGACCATCCATTAGATCTGTCGACATTAGTGCCGCTGCGGAGTAGCATTTATAATTAACCTTCTAGTAAAGTCAAGACGTCAGCTCTTTGAACCATATCTTTAATTTAATCTGCATCGTCATGGTTTATATACTTCCCTCTGCAAAGCACAGGCCACATCTAAGAATTATTAGAGGGCTTAGGCAGTAGTTCCCACGCTGGCCCAGTGCGGATCGGGAACTTCACACGTACCATTTAATTCTTGTGTGTTTGTTACTTCTTCGCTAAAACGTCTGGATGGAAGATATGGAGAATGATATACCGTAAAAACGTACAACTTTGCCCGCTTTTTGCGGTCTTTTGCTTTTTTTAGAGTCAATTATGGTCGGTATTGTGCAACTTTATCTGTGGCACTCACATATTGACATACTTTTCTTTGTGTAGATGAGAACACTACATTTAAAATGAGTTTCCGTACCCTAGAAAACGGGCCTCAAACAGGCGGGCCAAAATATTGAAATAATTTCGAGATTGCCCACATTTGTTTACACTTTCATAACTTCGGGATTATCAATTTTATGGTCATGATTCTTAAAGTCTAATAATCTAGAATAGGCATAGCAACGTTGTGTCGTATTATAAGTCCTTTAAGGGATATATTTAACCTCCAAACTCGTGTGGGCAAAGTCGTAAAAAAAAATTTGAAATCCTTCATACAAAATCCTGGATATGCTAGGGTTGTCAATTTTTACTTATTGCCTTTACCCGACTACGACTAAATTAGGTGCAGTATGATATTAATATTTTAATAATAATAGATAATACTAGATGTTTTAAGATTAAGATTCAATAGTGTAAAATTAAACAATAATCTAAACTTTATGGACCACATTCATCTGTCTGAAATAAACGGATTTTAATTTATATAACCTGCAGTGAAATCCAATAGTGTGTGTGAAGTTCCCAATTCGCACTGGGCCTGCGTGGGAACCACGGCCCAACCCCTCTCATTCTGAGAGGAGGCCTGTGCCCTGCAGTGGGACGTATATAGGCTGGGATGATGATGATGATGACTTTATATAACATACTAGTGACAACCCTAAGGGTTAAATTTTGCTGGGCAAAGTTGAAAAAAATAATACGAAAAACGTTCATGATATTGCCCACTACCATAATTACAAAATTAATAGAGATAAGGTGTTGAGATTTTGTCTACATCGTTTTTAAACTGAATATTAGTTACAGTTAAAATTAAATACTTGTGGGACTTTCCTGGCTTAAAATACACTCGAAGTTTTTTCGTCCTAATTGGCCCGTCAAAAAACACGTCCGCACTCCAAGCCAGCTCACGCGTGACAGAAGATAGATACGCGTCAACCGATAGGCCAGTGTTGCCTGCAATATGTTTAGCTATAAGCCACAGATTAGAATGAAAGTGTATTTGTAACTATTTTTGGTACATTTCGCTTTTACTGAAATGTGACGCGGTGGGCAAAGCTATAATGAAAAGGCAAAGTTGTAAGTTTTTACGGTAAATAGTGAATGACATAGCAAGCGACCGCGCGTTTATCAATACAGATACGGTCTCAGGTCCTTTACTTAAGTTTTTCACTTATAATAAGTTTACTATTGAACTATTTGATTCCTGTCCCACTCTAGTGATTTTGCTTTTCATGCAATGCGATGTTCACTACTCGTATTGGCTATGTGCATAGCGGGTGGTGGGGTACAGAAAACGATCGCAGCGCACAACATGGCGAAAATTGGAAGTAAATGAGGAGGAAATGTTGTCAACGCTACGCGGCGCCACCGTCGTGCACGTAGCCAGAAGCGGGTGGTGGGGGTACAGAAAACGATCGCAGCGCACAACATGGCAAAAATTGGAAGTAAACGAGGAGGAAATGTTGTCAACGCTACGCGGCGCCACCGTCGTGCACGGTCCCAATATACCTAAATTATTGTCCTAACGCTGAATAACGATGGAGTAATTGGTTCCATAGTTGCTACATACACTTTAAAGTTCTCATTTTTGGAGGATTTGGGATAAAAAATGCCTGGATTTCTTACTTTTGCAGCAGTTTAAAATAGTCTCTGGACCAGGGCTCCCTTGCCATGTCATTGGCCATGCTGCGCGGCGACATTTGGGAATCATAGTTGAAGTGGCTGAAGTGGGCGCTCCAAACGACGGACAGTTCGACGTTCTTCTTAGCATCGGCTTTAGTTCTGAAACGAGGTAAATTATGGTTACAGTAGACACATATTTTTAAAGTTTAAGCTTTACGTGTTTGTGCGTGCAGGGCGGGGTCTGGCGCACAACCAAAGTACGGGTGAAAATACAAGGGGAGGGATGTAAAAATAATTAAAAATGTGTGTAATATGATACATGCTCATGTGAAAAAAATCATCAAGCATCTCCTGTTAATAATTCAAAGTCGAAATTCTTTCTTCAATTTAGGCATCAATTGATGCTCCTATTTACGAATGTCGAAAAAACTACCACTGGCTCGGAAGAACTCTGTTGAGAAGAATCTGGTCCTAAGCTCAACAAGGTATTTTTTTTTTCAAACAGATCCACATTGTTATTAAATTACATACATCTTAAGTATTTAATAGGTACAATTTTTTTTACTTTTTTAACACAGTAGATACGCTATTTGAGACTAGGGATCGCCAATGCGGATCGGAATTATTTCCAAACATCCCTGTCCATGATATAGTCATTAATTTTATAGTACGCCTTAGATATTAATGTCTTCTTCATAATGGATTTGAATTTTGTATGCGTTTGGGCGGTTATTGTTGATGATATAAGCGAATAAAAGTATAATAAATTCTTGTAATAAGAAGTTATGTTCGACAGAAATACTATTTAAGATAGTAAGTACTCACTTCATTTCACCTTTATAAGTGATCTCCCAGCTACGCATAGGTATGAAGTTGGTGATCGAAATGCCCTGCGACCTGTACTCTCCCGCTTCCACGTCATTCTGTTTCACGCGGGTGTCAGGCATTACCGGCGTCAGCAACAGGTCTTCTCCCTCCACCTAAAAAATATAATTATTTTATTACCAACTAGCTGATGTTGTCTGCAACTCCGTCTGCGACGGATTCGTTTATCGCTATCCCGCGAGGAATTTACTAAATTCCAACGGGAATTCGTAAAACTTACATCATGCTCTTCAATTACGTTGTAGCATGAAGAATACCCATGCAATAGTTAATTTCTCTATATGTATACCTATGTACCTATAGGCTTAACAGTTTTTGGGATTTTATCTGTGTAAAGCACAATTCCGTAGAAATATCTGAGTAAAAAGTAGGCGATTATTATTCCAGTGATCCAACTATCTTGATACAAAATTTCATCCAAATTCGTCCAGCCGTTTTAGCGTGAATGAGTAAGACGGCGTCACAAACTTCTGCAAATGTGTTCGTGCAAATTTCCTCGTCAAAAAGATAACGGTAGGTATACTTATTTTGAAATAAAAATTGTACATAAAAAGCTTGTCAAAAGTGAAAGCCCTCCAGCGAGGCCTCTGGGTAACTGGCTCGATCTCTATGGAACGTGAGTTTGAATCCCGGATCTTTGCTTACCTTCAAATACATAAACGAGTCGACCTCATTACGAGCTCTTCGCGCGACTCCGCAAACTAGCGCAGACCCTTCTTTAGTCATTCCATTGTAATATACTGCGTCCACTGCCTAAATAAAAAAAACGATATTTTAATACGAAATATTAAATTAATAGAGGTGCAAGACGACATGAGCAATGAAAACATAATTATGTACAGAATCCGACAAGTTTACTTTGCTCGCGAGGAGCGACGAAATTTTGGTGTTTTCTTACTTAGAATCATGAGCACTATTCATTTCTGAAGAAAAAAAAGTCTCCTTATTTTTGAGTCAGTTTTGTGACCATTTTTCGGATATTTTGTATGGCTCGTTACGAACGGACACAAAAAATATATGGAAAATTAGGGGCACAATAGCGCTCTTGATTCTTAGGAAAAAACCGGCCAAGTGCGAGTCGGACTCGCGCACGAAGGGTTCCGTACCATTATCTATAAAAATGGCAAAAAAATCACGTTTTTTGTATTGGAGCCCCCCTTAAATATTTGTTTTATTTTAATTTAATTACTTATTAAACGTTACCTGTTGCCGTTATTAATATCGAGCAAAAACGAGCAAAAAAATCACGTTTGTTATATGGGAGCCCCAAATTTATTTTATTCTGGTTTTTAGTATTTGTTGTTATAGCGGCAACCGAAATAAGTACATTCACGTGTGATAATTTCAAGTCTAGCTATCACGGTTCATGAGATACAGCCTGGTGACAGACGGACAGCGGAGCCTCAGTAATAGGGTCCCGTTTTTACCCTTTGGGTACGGAACCCTAAAAACACCAAAAAAGTTTTTTGCGCCATTTAAAGTGAAAATGCCCAAATGCAAGTGATTTACCAACGGGTAATCTCCAAGATTGTACTTCTCCTCCAGGGGTTCATCTTGCTCGTGGATCTGGATGGTGCCGTCGTCACTCCGGCCGGTGTCCACGGCGCGCAGTCTCCGCAGGTGCACTATCAGCTGCGATAGCACGATGTGTCATTTAATTGTAAAGATAACACGTATCCGGCATTACACACGCGGCACGATTGACTACCATTTTAACGTAATAAAATTTACTAGGTACCTAAATGAATACTTAGGTTGTTGGGTTTTGACGACCGAACGCAGAAGGAAATCCCAAGCTTTGCGGAAACAGAGCCTCATTCTGAACCCGAAGTCTCAATTTTTAAAATTACATCTGTGAAATTACTACTCCAAAGTGGTAAGAAATCTGTATATTACCTAACTACTACAAAATTAATTAAATCCTCTATTTTTCTAGTCATATTTCAAATCCAACAAAAGAATTTTTTAACCAGTAACCACGTTCGAATGATGATTGCGACATTCAGAAGTGCTTGTTATAGCCTAAATTTTTAAAAAAATCGACCTTGACTTTGACTTTGATGCGGTTTAACCCTTAAACCATTTGGCAACCCTGTCAAGACATTCGATTTTGTTCATTTTGGGCCATAAATGTGGCTAATTTGAATCAACTTTGAGTTCTGTTTGACGGCCAATATATTACCGATATATCGATTTAAGGATTAAAAAATCGCTCCCCTGAGCCTTTTATGATCGCGGCTGACAGGAGACGCGGCTAACGCGGCTTAGTCAGTCAGGATCCGGCTATACGCTATCAGAGAAATATAGAATAGCTTTGAAAGTTCTTACAGGCGCCATTGAAAGGTTTGAAAAAAAATTGTTGATTTAGGTAACCACCTAATTGGATGTCGCAGAATCATTACGATCCTTATACTATTGTTCTGTATGTATACAAGTAGTGGCAAGAGAAAATGCACAGACTTTCATGCAAGCCAATATAATAGCGGCATAAGTACTCGTGTCTAAGTACACAAGCCATAAGCCTAGCAGTTCTGAGGAACATACGGTTGACTGGCAGAGATCCCTTCAGGGATAAGTCTGCCTTTGTACTTTTTTTTCTGTATCCTTTTTGTACAATAAAGAGTTTAAACAAACAAACAAACATACGCCCGAAGATGGTCTCACTAATTCTTACAAAGTTAAATAACATAATCAGAACGATTAGGTACACAGCCCAGTCAAGCAGTCAAAAAAATATAAGTATTGTCAAAAAATAATTAGGTAGGTAATTAACCTCACTCGTATAGGTAACGCCACCAGAGTCACAGAATAAGTAATAGTACTAACGTACAGAAGGATCACTCTCGAACAAAGGTCAACTTTAGGTATAAAAACTTTCCTGCTCCTACTGCGTGCACGCGAAATTAAAACTTATCGTGTGATACGAGCGTTCATATTCCGTTGGGCACCGCTGATCCGAAACCAAGGGCACAGGCCCTATACTACGAAGCGCGAAATTCGAACTTCGTTTCATGCCGTTCCGCTCACGCTAACGTTATTTATTACGAGAGTGAGAGGGACCGCACGATCCGAACTTCGAACTTCGAATTTCGTAGTAACCCCCCAGGGTTCCCACTCGCCCATATTTGGTAGGTATATAAATCAAGAAAGATAACAGTGTGTATTAATTCAGTAAACTACCTTTAGTATGTAAGTAAGTTATTTATAATATCGTTTAGAAGTCATTGTTTGTTGCAAAAATCACAGAAAAAAAAGATGCTTAATTACGCGCGACGCGGCTAGCGTGCAAACTGAAGGCCGCGCGACAACCTACTGCCATACTCCTCCCGGGAGGAGCGCCGGCCGAACATACCTAAACTGCGGAGTGAAACCACATGAATAAATACGGAGCAGAAGAAAAGCCTCCGAACAGTGCTCGAAATTCTTACCTATTATCATAGGGTTGTCGCTCGGTAAAAACAAAAATTAAAAATCAAAATATTTTATTCAAACAAGTACCTAAGTATCTAATATCTGTATATCTACAAACACTACAACAGGTAGGCATCTTTAAAAACAACCGAATACCCGAACTATGTAGCTAAACGCTAAACGGTCGCGTCGTCGCTGGCGGCACACCTGAACTTTGTCTACTCACTGAGCTAGTTCAAACCGGTTTGTCTCCGAGCGGGCGCCGGTGCACGCCCCCCCCCCGTCTTGTCTGTGACAGGTTACGCACACATATGTTGTGCGTGTAGTAGTGTAATGCGTGCGCGACGTTGATTGAACTTTTTATTCTGCACCGTATTTATTCATGTGGTGAAACCCCCCTGCCAGAGTTGAGGCCACGCACACAACCACATCTCATGTAATGACAGCGGGATTTTGACGTTGTGGTTGTCGTTAAACGTTAACACAACGTCAAGATCCCGCTGTCATTACATGAGATGTGGTTGTGTGCGTGGCCTCAACTCTGGTGGCGTTACCTATACTTTTTGTGTTCTTTTTTATCAATAAATAAAACAGAGCTGAATTTAGTCAAAAAATATCTATTTCAAAGTAAATAAATATTAAATGGCTGACTTACTTGTCTCGTTCGTAAAAATAGGTACATGAAAATGAACTTAATCCAGTATGTGCGGTTTCTTTGCTGGTACACTCCAAACAACGGGGGTTTTTGTTGTGCATTTAGAATTTTAAATATTATAACTAAACTAAGAGGAATCAAGAACGACACTAATAACGTTAACATTTTGAGACCAAGTGATTACAAATGTTTTTAACTAACTTCTTCGCGTGTTGAGTAACTGTCAAAGAGTGTTGATAATTTGGGGTCTGTGCAATATCTTATCTGATGGAAAAATACCTACCCACAATCAGTAATATTAACGCAATTGCTAAGCGGACAGATAACTTAAAAAAGTTAATCTATAAATAATTAACAGTAAGCCTGAGACTGTTTAGCTGTGTAGCGGATTTAGTGTTATCGCCATAAGCATCTGTTCGTACTAAGAATAGATAGATAAACAATTACATGATAAAATTGTCCTGAATTACGAATAAACACTGCTAAAATTTTATGAAATTAAACGGCCAGTTACAAATAAATACAAACGACTTTATTGACTGAACAGTAAGGTCTTGTATACACTATTTTTGGAACTTTGGCCGTATCTATCTCTTTGTAGTAGACTGTTCAAAGTCCTATTCGACTATTAGATTCTACCAAAATAAAGCTACGAATCAACCACAGTTTATCTAAAGGGAATACTTAACTAAGTTTATTACAATAGATTAAGGGTCTCGCCACATCTATCAAAGCGGAATCCGCTCAAGAGTCGTTTTTAAAATTATTGTACACAATTAAGGGGCAATGAAAATATATGGGTAATAACTTTCGTTACACAAAGGAATCAATTAAGTTTTGTTTTAATGAAATCCCATAATCGTATACAATTTTTCTCAAATGACTCTTAAACCTATCAAAAAGGCTCGTAATACGAGGGGAAAAGATGTTGATCGGCTCGGCTCCGCGGGCCAATTGAGCTGATCCGATCGACGTCTTTTTCGCGACTATTGCGTAGACGTAGACTAAAGGCTTTAGGAGATTCCGCGTCGCGGTGTCGATAGTTTGTGGATACCCTAACATGCTGCTATGTCTTGATTTTATATGAACGATCGTACATAGGTACATAGGATCGTACATACGAAATAAATTGATATCCAAAATTATATTGTTTACCCACCTCTCTACCGCCATCTTAACCACTTGGCAGACAGAACTGGGGTAAGCGATTGCGACGGTGGCGCGTTAGGCTATATCCAGAATGTAGGTAATAAAACCATTCGACGATCTGACGACTGTTTGCTATTAATAACAGCAACAGCATAGTATGGTAGTTTTTTTTTTTCAAATTAAAAAGCGTATTATAAATCAATTAAAATTTATTTATTCACTAGACTTACAGAGAAAGGATAAGTATTTTTTAGTATAAGACAGAAAACTGTTTAAATTTTATGTGAAATATGTAATTACTTTTCGTTTGACAGCATCCTTTTTTAATAATAAAAGTTATACTGTTACAGAATTTTAACAGAGACTGAATGAATTATCATTCATCGAATACGGGCACTGCACATATTATTTCCTGCCAAAATCATTACTCAAAGTAACGAATGCAAAATAGCTTCAACACCTGTTTGGTTAGTTCTAATAAACAGTCTCCACGTTGGGCCAATGTTGATAAAGTTGGCCATTATTCGGCGGTAGTTGCGAGGAGGTGTTTATGCACGCACTCCTCTTTGTTGATTAGGTGCGTGGTTTTGTTGACAAGCTGCATCAATGTGTTGAGGTTGTTTGACCACTCGTTCAGGCGGTCTGAAGCGTCCATGTTCAAACTGAAAATAAACGTGTTTGTTCTATTTAGTCAGACCGTCAGAATCCACGACTCATAGCAAATAAGAGCTTATCTTGCTGCTTCAGTCATCCCAACCTAAACAGAGTGGTACATTTAGATCGGTCAGTATGGGCAAGTCTGTAACTATAAGACATACAAATATCTTTTCTTAGGCACCATGTCATCAATTTTAGTGACAGGAAAAACTGCATTCCTCGATTTATAAAATAAAGTTTTTTGTAAAAATTTCATTTTTAATACAAGTTTTTTTGCTGACTGTATTTGCATTATTATCCAATCTACATAATTTGTATACTTTTTAAGCCAATCTGACTACGATAAGTGGATCAAATTTAACTTTCTAGATTTGGTTACCAACTGACACCAGGACTGGAATATAAATATTTTTCTTCAACATAATTGAGTTATTAACACATTACATGAGAGTTGTAGTTGTAGTTCACTTACTTTTATTTTCTTAAACAAAACTGCTTTAATTTTATGTTACAAACAGGAACAATGACCTTGTTGAAATGGCTGGAAAGAACTGAATGCACTGGTCCCACCGCCGGCGAGTAAGCGATGAGATATCGGCGATTTTCTCGCCCAAGAAACGAACAAAAGATAATTGCTCCCGTGTAAATAAAAGAGAGATATCATTTATTCATAGTTCATCGCTGGCTGTTCACACTGCCGGCGAGGACTCTATCTTCACTAGTTGATCGCAGTGATAAAAACTGTCAACGATAAAACTCGCTCAGCGGTACTCGGCGATGAACGCTTGGCGATCAGAGCGATCATTCTACCGTACAATCGCCCGTCGCATTCGAACACTCGCTTATAGTTGAGCGATAAAACTATAGAAACTACATACTCGCTTCTCGTCGCTCGCCCACTCGTTTCTAGTTTCTAGTTCTACTCGTTTATCGCTCGTCGCCGGCGGTGGCACCAGTGTCAAAACGGCAAGAACATTGGAACCTACCTTGAGAATTGGGTGGACAATTGATAAATAAATTACCTGAAATGCACGACGCCAGCGGGACGGTCGATCTTGGCCTTGACTACGGCACTCACAACGAGCTGGCTCAGCGCTTCTTCCGTCTCTGTCTCCGACAGCCCTAGCAGCTCGCTCATGCGTTGCACGGAAATACGGGTGTAGTACATGGACATTATGCGGATGTTCTGTAAAGGTTTAGACAAAATAAATAAATATGATTCTCACCAAATTAACTTAGTCCCAAAGTAAGCAAAACTTGTGTTGTGGGTACTAGGCAATGGGTAAACATACTTAAATAGACATTAAACATGCAAGGCAAGACTCGTGAACAAACATTCGTATTTTATACAAATATCTGCCCCGATCGGGAATCTAACCAGGGACCGCAAGGTTTGCTAGTCAGGTTCTCTAACTACTAGGCCATTCGATCGTCTAATAACTCTAAGACAGGGTGAAACTAAATTTACAATAAAAAAATAACAAAGCGAAAAAATAATAAGGGTGTTGACGCCATTAAAAAATAATTCGAAGACACGACTCCAGTAAAAAAAAAGCATTATTTTAGCCCTGTAAACCAGATTAATTTTCGATTAATGCAAAATTAGATTTTTGTTGCTTTAAAACAAATAAATAGTTAGTCGATGGAGTTGGCGAACAAGTGACGTCATAAGTTGCTATTGCCATTCAAACTCTATGGGAGAATTGTTTTGACAGCTCATAAAAAGTATGTCAGTTGATATGTGGTGTCAACATCCCTATTGCGTTCGTAATGATACCTTGCTGTATCGTTAGGTAAGTATTACTAAAGCTTTAGTTCTGCAATGAATCTATAACATTCACTCTATAAGCTGATTTTTAATAAATCGTCGGATAGTCCAAATCTGCTTATCTACCATACGTAAATGCAGACACTACATGTAGTTTTACAGGGGATGCTTTTAACTCCATTTTTGTTTTATCTTAACGAATTTGGAATGAAAATTGGAAATTAGATAAATTTATCAAATACGCGGAATTATCCGATGCCAGTTCAGCGGACTTGCACTATCCCTGACGAATTGCGTTTTAACCCAATTAGTGAACTTACATGTTCAACAACCCTGTTTTTAAGATCGTTCCAGCGTTCCTGACCCTTTTCGTCACTGGAATCGAAGTAAGGCGTCGCTCGCAACGCCTTCTCGTAATGCTGGCACAGGCTGTTCCACTTGATGATTTCAGGATTGATAAATAAGCCCAGTAATTGCCTGAAAATGAGAATATAAATAAAAATGTAGATGAGACTACTTATGCTTTGAACCATACAAAAATGTCTGAAAATGTAAGTGTTTTCGATGATTGGAGAAATCAACTGTAATTTATCTTTTTACTAGCTGCTGCCCGCGACTCCGTCCGCGAAGAACAGGGGTAGGTATACAAAAAATAGCCTACGACCTACTCTCAGACCCACCGAATATAGAGAAAAAGATTTCATAAAACTCGGTCAAGTCGTTTTGGAGGAGTTTGATAACAAACACCAAATATTTTTTTATATTATACACCGTGAAATTTTAGTGGTTGTTTTCCCGAAACGAGGTGATTTAGTATCGATTGTACAATCGATTTATAATTACTATTTTGACTAGAGTCAAAAATCCAATTGTGAAAAACGAATGTCGAAAATGACCGCAAACCAGTAACGCTTCGTTGGTACCTAACCTATCGTACGATCGTACGCTACTTGTACCAACGAAGCGTTACTATTGGTTCGCGGTCATTTTCGACTTTCGTTTTTCACAATTGGATTTTTGACTCTAGTCAAAATAATAATTATAAATCGATTGTACAATCGAAACTAAATCACCTCGTTTCGGGAAAACAACCAATAAAATTTCACGGTGTATACAAAACAAGGCCATGACTGACTCACTCAACACCCAGCCCAAACCTAGAAAGCTAAAATTTTATCTGGAGATCCATCCATCCGGATTTATCGCCTTTAACCCCCAGGCTAAATCCCAAACTGAATGGTTTTAGCTTTATTTAAAAAAAAATATCATTGAATCTATACAAGAAATAAGGACAGATTTTGCAAATATCTCGCAGGACATGGAATTATTCGACTAGTATACACAAACCACCACCAAGTTTTAAGATTGCTTACTTGTACTCTGGCAGTTTATCCAGCTCCTTATCTTCGTTGAGACGGTGCGTGAGGTCAGCTTGTTCGTTGTCGTAGGGCGCCAGTACAAGGAACACCACGCTGCCCGTCAACGCATCAGCCCCGCCCGCCGAACCCAGCGCGCGGAAATGGCGACAGACAGAAAGATAGGCGCTGTTGTGTTGGTCCACAGCTATCATGAGACGGTAAAACTTCTCTTTTAGTTCCTGTAACATTTATTTATTTCACTTATTTATACATATAGAAATCACATAGTTTCATTACAGATATCAATCCTAAAGACCAACCAGTCGCCATGCCATGCCATGTTAAACAAGTGCGAGTATCTACTTATTTAACGAAAAAACAAACTAAAATATTGCTACAAGAAACATGGCCTTACAAATTACACAAAAAAGTTTTCACATACAGAACTCTTCCTTTCGACCATCAATATCATCATCCATACCATGGAAACTGACTCTTTCTGGCTTATGCTATACAATCGCGGTTTGTGTAGTTTCCTAGTATAGTTTTTTTTAAAGTAGTTAAGTAATTACACAGATGACCCCGACATACAAACAAACAAAGCTTAACTCTTTTTTATATATTAGTATAGAATAGAACTATAGATTGGACTTCATAATTATCATAGACATTTAAATAAATATAAATTACATTCATTTCTTCTCAATTATGTGACTCATGAAGGCAATAACAAAATATAACCTGAGTATCCTCCTCCTCAAAGAATTTAGTATTGATTTTCTTGGAAATGATTTGCGTTCGGACATAGTCCTTGATAGCAAGGCACAGCCTCATCTGCTCCAATATCAGCTCCACCTTTTCTCTCTTGGACATCGAGCCGTATGTCTCAACCTGCAGTTCTTGTATGATTTTTGCAGCTTCAGCCACATTGCCGTCGTCCTCGCGTATTTTAGCCAAGATGTGGGTTAATCTTGCTCTCTCTACTTCAACATAGATTTTGCCTTCAGTAATGGTTCGCAGGGTTTCGATGAGCTTAATTTTTGTCTCCTTGTCAGGGGTTTTGTCCACATAAGTGTAGCATTCTTGTACCATTTTGACTACAGCTTGTTTCAGTTGGGATCTGAGAAAATTATAAAAATATAAAGCTATCTTTAAGATCATTTTGTGAGACTCAGAAATATACAAGGGGAACTCTACCTCCTGTGTAAAGATACTGACAAAGGAAAAAGTTAAATTTCATGGCAATTTTTTTCAGATTCTAAAAACATTGTAACAATTAAATATTATTTTAAATGTGACTATCTAAACTTAAAGAAAAACCAATAAAACAGTCTATGGTTTACCTATTTTAAGTTAATCTAATGTATCCTCTTTTGAACTACTAAGTAGTCAAGAACACTTTCAAACTAAAACATATTTATATGCAATTAAAAGGATTTTCTTTTTCATTTAATGAAATAAAGTTGAACCAAAACTCAGTTGCTTTTAGATAAACTGGCCTCATTTACCTTCTCTTAGACAAAAGCACAATTTGATCATTCAGGGCAGTCCAGTTCTTAGCCTCAAAGCAAATTTGCACTATGGCCACTAGAATCCTGGCTGTAGAAGCCATGTCAGCTCCCTGTAAAGTTAATACATTACTAGAAGTCCTCCAGGCTGTATTCAGGACCTAGGCTGGCAAGAATAGTATCTACAGCCTGTCATGCAAAAACAGGTGCAACAAATTATTGAGTTGCAAAGAACATGCCGTTGTTACTATTACTACTATTGTTACTAGGTTTATGCACTTTAAAAGCATTGGCTGATAAATTGATAATCAACAGATACAAGTTTAAATCAATACCAGCAATATATTTGCCGTCAAACAGTAATCAAAGCTGATTCAAATTAGCAACATTTACGGTTGAAAATCGAATGTCTTGACAGGGTTGTCTAATGGTTTAAGGGTTAATTTCAAACACAATACTCTACCATCATATCCCAAAATGTAACTCTGTAGCCATAAGGTCACCTATTGCTTAACATACACCGTGAAATTTTAGTGGTTGTTTTCCCGAAACGAGGTGATTTAGTTTTGATTGTACAATCCATTTATAATTACTATTTTGACTAGAGTCAAAAACCCAATTGTGAAAAACGAAAGTCGAAAATGACCGCAAACCAATAGTAACGCTTCGTTGGTACAAGTAGCGTACGATCGTACGATAGGTTAGGTACCAACGAAGCGTTACTATTGGTTTGCGGTCATTTTTGACTTTCGTTTTTCACAATTGGCTAAGTAAAGTTTTTTGAAGAGGTGCTAATTATATTTTTTACGACAGTCGGCGTTCTGGAGATCGAGAAACTGCCGCCGTTTTTTTTTATCTCCTATTGTTTACTGGAAATATTTTTTTGAGTGTTTGAGATGACATTTGTGAGATTTTATGGTTGACAAGCCGTTCATGCTCAGAACTTAGTAGAAACAGAAAAAAAAACCGAAGTGAACTGTCACTGCTGTCAATGTCAAATCGTTTGCGTTTCGTTTGCTTTGCGTTTTGGTGTACTCAGTGTGATTTTTTGACTATTTTTATCGACCTCCGCATAAAATCCGGACTTTCAATTTTACCGCATTTCTCCACAACCTATGCACAATAATTGGATCACGATTGAATACTTTCGATCACTATTTTGGAACTGCTTCTTGGACAACGCAAAGCAAACGAAACGCAAATGGTTAGATTTCATTTGACATTGACAGAAGCAACAGTTGAATTCGTTTTTTTTTCTATTTCTTCTTAGTACTGAGCACAAACCGCTTGTCAGCAATAAAATCTCACAAATGTCATCTCAAACACTTAAAAAAATATTTCCAATAAATAAAAGCAGATAAAAATAAAACAGCTGCAGTTTCTTGGTGTTGAAGTCGACCACTGTTGAAAAAAAATATAATTAGCATCTCTTCAAAAAACTTTACTTGGCCAATTGGATTTTTGTCTCTAGTCAAAATAGTAATTATAAATCGATTGTACAATTGATACTAAATCACCTTGTTTCGGGAAAACAACCACTAAAATTTCACGGTGTATATTTTTTTCAGCGAGGTTCCACCAATACTATATCTTCTACTAACTAACATGTGTTATATTTTGTGAACTGTTGATCCTTTGAATACATATCTTTAACACATTCGCTGCCACGCATTGCTACACGCTACATTCATAAACAGTAGCAGCATTTTTTCTGCTTTATAGCGAATACTGCCTACAAACACAGAACATTCCTGGCAGGTTCTGGGCACTTAATGTGTTAAGTGCCACATTACGGAGCAGCCTTAGTAAAAGGTATTTAAAATCTTACTAGTTTAACTTTAATTTGTAAAGTTAAATCATTTTGTGATATTTTCGTAAGACCAACAGCCAATTTCGATAGTCAAAATTTGAAATTTAATGTCAATCACAAAAAGTTGACATTTGCTGAGACATTTGTTCAAATATTTATATCCTGGGCCTTACGAGGATATATATGATAAATACCGTTCTTGTCTGCTTCTCCAGAGCCAACAGTTGATCAATGGCTTCCTGGACCTTGCCCTTGGAAGCCCATGACTTCCATAATGGAATCTTCTCATCACAAGTGGTGCTGTAGTCCACCTGGAATATCAAAACATGTGTAATGCCAACATAGTAGGCCAAAGAAACAGAAAGGCAGAATAAAGAGAAGAGGCGATTTATAAATTCTTAAAATAATGAAATAAATGAGACAGGTCAATAGTAGGGTCAAGTGCAAAAATAAGTATTGATTTCATCCTCTCATAATTATGTACCAATACCTTAATTCAACGACATAAGAGCTATGGGACACATTTATGAGCAAGTTGCGTGCACCCATATTTTTACACTTGACTGTACAATAAAATAGTGGTTCTAGCCAAAAACCTGTTATTTGAGTAAAATGTAACTTTTTATATATTAAAGTTTGTAATTAATAAGTTACACATGAGGTTATACAATGCCACAGAATTATTTATAACTTATAACTTATACAAATAATACTTAGCAAAATCTTTGAGAAATAACTTTTTACATTATTATCTTTGCAACCTTTTTTAAAAAATTGCACTCATTAGCAAGGATCGGAAAAATGACCATCATTTAAAAAAAACTATTAGTTTCTTGAAGAGACTTCCTAACTGTTACAATATGCTTTAATGACATTGATAGACTGGAAACAAACCATTTGAACTCCTAAATAAGTCCTAAATTGTTATTATTATGTGTCATAACTGAAATAATGGGCGATCTTCCAACCATTGCTTGTTGGTTGGTTGTTCTAAATGAAGAGCCATAGAAAGGATATTGATCTACATATATAGCTGAAAAAAAAGTTCCCACCTCTCAGTCAGTTTCAATCTGAGTTCCTGATAATCTAAGACTCTCTGCAGAAGAGGTAGCATTTTTTTCTTTTTCAATAACACCTCAATACCTCAATAGGTCTGTCTCTTTTCTATGACCTTTCACATCAAAATATTATTGTTACAAGCATTTATAGTATGAAAAAAAATGTGAAAAAAAATTCAGTAAGATTTTGCTATGCAACTCTGCAGTATTGTATGACTCCATGCATAAACTTTTGATTAAGTCACATTTCAATCGAATAATAGATAAGAGCAGAATTTTATGGAGGAATTTTACCCACTTCCACCACCACTTTCAACATCTGGATGGTTGGCTGTCTTCT